>JAUPFT010000001.1:40806078-41351078 GCA_036936625.1 Parnassius smintheus behrii | reverse complement strand
AATTATTTTTATTCCAATTTTACAATACAAAACAGCAATTTCATAAATAAAAAGCTTATATTTTGTGCAGGTAAATCAAAATGTTATAAAATTTATCTCTTATGTAGTTATTCTATGGCAAATTACTAACCTTTCTGGGTTTAACTCCATTCCTAATAATTGTAACTATGCGTGGCCGAACTACATTGTCCCCAGCAGGACTGACTCTTGCTGTCCCATTACCAGTTGCATTACTGTTACCATTTGTCTACAAAGTAAAATAAATATAAAAATAAATAAATCACTTTTAGTTTTAAGGTATAGCTAAAATCTTATTCCTATTTAATTGAATTAATAATAAACTTTGAAAAATAAGTAAAACCCGACCACAAAAAACCAAAATTAATAATAATAATAATTTATCTCAGTTACAGCTAAACAGTTCACTTCTGAACATAAGAACTCTTCTAAAGATTGCCACGGAGAATGATATTTGCCATTATTGTCATGCTTGGTAAGTGTGCTTGACTGCAGTTTCGGGTTGAATTCAGAATCATTTGGCAGGAATTTGGGGGAGTAAGGGATTTATTTAGTAAAGGTTTGGTCACCGATTATAACAATACTACTTGCATTATAAAGGTAATGCACCATCTCCGAGAAAATAAGAAAAAATCTGTTATAACCTAAACTGTGTAAAACATGGAAAAACACATGCAATATTAACGTGTAAGCTGGATAGAATACAGAATTTTGTGTAAATGCCGCAAGGAAGTAAGACCATGTCAAAGACTAGTGTCACATTATTACACTTCTATGATATTTTTATCTGTGGTCCATACCCCGTAAAGTGTCAAATCGCATGACATACAAATTTTTGTGCATTCTGCCGTTAGTTGTTATTCAACAAGGAAGAAAAAACGACTTACTCAAAGTGCTTTACTGCCTAATATAATAATCATTGATTTCCAGATCAATTAAACTGCCCTTATAAAGAGCCATTTAAAATAAGCACATCGAAGAAAAAAGATCTTTTAAATCTGTGTAGGAAAGGCATCATACCAGAGGAAGTTCACAGTTGGTTTGAAAATTTAAATGTTGACAATCAAGCTATTGACAAATTGCCAGAACCAGCAGTAGATGAAACTGAAAGTGGAGATGAAGAGTGACTTCTTAATAATTAAGGTAATTGTAAAAATTAATGAAAATACTACAGTAGTTACAATCCACACTCTTCTTCTCCACTTTCAAACCAATTCAATGATAATTTTATCAACTAACAAAAATAATATTGTGATTTTAACTTTTTATTTTACACCTTTATCCTAAAACTTATAAAACATTTACAAATAAAACCAACTAACTTTTTTCTTCCATAGCTTACACAATAAAATTAATTCTTTTATCATAAACTTTTATCATAAGCTTAATCATAAACCATATAAAACATAAATAAAATTTATTAATCTTAATAAATAATTAAATCATAAACCATAAGTAAAACTGCATTTTAGCAATTAACATGTAAAACTGACTAACTACACAACTGTACTTAAAAAATAACCTTATATCAAGATTTCTGTCACCCATACTTATTCAGACAACATAAAAAAATAATCTTATATATATTCTAACATATGACTACTAGTGTAATTTAGACCTATCAAGATTTTAGTGATTAAATTAGGTGTAAACTTTTAGAACTCTTTAACTCAAAACTAACTTTGCTGAACTTAGCAGGTTTTTGCAGTATACCCTCGAAATTATCTTATCACAATTAGACTTTTTATAAACTTATTGCATAAAACAAAAATAAATTATTACATACTTGTAAGTAACGGGACAGCCTATTGTTAGCTCTTGCTGGTGATGGACTTGCACTATCATTTAAGGACTCAGGACCACTAAGTCTAAAAGATTGTGGTGTAACAGCACTAGCTTCATAATCTAAGCGTTTGAAGGGTTCACCAACTCCACTACATACATATGACTGCCCATCTTCCAGGTCATCTAATTTTCCTATCTGTAAGAAGCATATTTGTTATTCTTACCAAAATAATTTTCCAAACACAAATATTTTTTATACTTACTTTTCTACCTTCAAGTGAATAAATTGTCCTTACACCACTTGGCAAAGTAACATTATCAACAAGCACCCTAGTCAAATCTGCAGTCAAACTATCAAAAGATCTGAAATATTAAAAGAAACCAACAATTTAGGTAGTTTACCAAATACAAAAATAAAAATATGTTTTTTTAGCCAGTTTTGATTTCAATACATTTGAAAATATTATATCTGTCATTATTACATACTAATATAAACAACAACTTCTCAAAGTATTAAATTCCAAAAATACAAAGCAGAGACCAAAAACAATTAAATTCTGGTTCAAAAATTATAAATAAATGTAAAATAATTTGTTAATATATTTTAATAGGTCACAGTTACAAAATATAGCGCTCTAACCGTTACACCTGTTGTATAAAAGTTGTTTTAAGATAATTCTAATGAAGTGAAAGTCACAACCTATTCGTAATTTTAAGCATAATTTTTGTTTTCTACAAATATATCGTACCTGTAGCGTTCTGGCAAAACTGGAATTGTTACTCCTGAATAAAATTTGTCACCGTTTCGAAAGAATCTTATTCGTTTTGCTTTTCGTGCTGAACCTACTGTGTTGCGTGGATTCGTCCTAGATTTCATTATTTTCATGTCGTTAAGATCCTTTTCGAGCTCACATACAGAACTCGATCGGCTCCCACTTCGACTTAGATTGTTCTCCATTCTAAATTAGAAAGTTATAACAGCTTAGAATTTTTGTCAAAGGAATGTTTCATTTTTTGAAGACTAATACATTAGACCTCACCCTTTTTTCTTGGTGCGTTTGAGTAAACAGTTTATATACCTATTTAATAGAAAAACATCACTTAATCGAGTCTCATTCTTTATATTTCGTAGGAAAGCTGATTTAACAAAAATTAATTGAAGTCTAATTACGATCCTGTTTCATGAAACACACGGAAATCCATAGATTACTGCATATATACTAGAGCTTGAGACGGAAATCCAATCCATAGACAGAACCATGGAGGTTATAATTATAAGCGTGGCCTTGAGTGAGATAGGACGATAACGTAGTTTTAGGTTATACAATAATCTTTATCACTTTTAAACATATTTGGACAAAATTTAAACGTATATTTATATAGTTCTGTAGCGAAATTTAAAATTACAATTGAATTTTGTGCGTAATACCAGATAAAATGTACTATACCTACTAGTGAAATGATATACCGGTGAGTTCACGTTCACTATCACTTTTACATCCTAAGACACTACATCTAACCATTTTTAAGGATTTTAATTGTTCCAAGAACTGAACTGAACAAGATTCACCAATCTTAAGCTCACAAAATACTTTTTTTCTCACTTAAACCAGCTTGTAAACTCTTTAGATCTTCAGGAACTGTCAAAGTTTGTTTCGCAAAGTGTAGTTTGCTAAACAAAAAAACCGGCATGGAGAAAGGGACAAAGAATCACACCGCTCTGTCTCATTTCTATGCATGACGTATACATAAATCTATCTTTTTCGTGTGCGAATGCGAAAGAAGGCGTCAATTTGTCCATAGGTTTCTCTGTCTACGTTATGGAGAGAGATTGTAGAAAACAGGAGAACGATCGCTATAATATTATTATATATATTATACGTGCTAAAGTATAGCCAGCCTGTTCCTAAAAAATTGTGGAATTCATAGCCGCGCTGCCGTTAGTAAGTAGTGTTTACGAAGTATATTTTTAAGTTTTGACCAAAAGAAACATTAATATATATATATATATATATATATACATATGGTCTCAAAGGTATTAATAAAACTATTTAGTCTATTGATATAGTTACAGCTAGACATTACCTCCCACAAGTTCAAGATTAGTACAGCAGTATTGGCTCACCTTCTCTTATTGATAACTTGGGAAATGTATGATTTATCAAAGTGTTCGGAGCAAATTCTGCTAGTCTGTTTAAGTATCCAAGATTCATGATTTCTACAAGTTGACAAGCTGACCTTGGCGTGAATACTATTCGTTTCTTATTTTAATTTTTATAGTTAATTATTATGTCAGGATCATGCAAATAGTAATGTAAGTGCTGTCGAAGAGTGAAGTCTCTTAACACAAGTTTTTATACTTAAAAGGAGACCTCATCACGGGTTATTATTTATTTATGATCATTTACTAAATAAACTATTTTTAATTATGGTTATTATTAAACCAATACTAGAAAAAATTACTACTTTTTGTAATACTTTATTATAAAATCTAAACAAAAAGTAAAAACCTGTTCGGCACCCAAATGGTTAATTAACTTATCGATAACTAAAGTTGTAGCGGACATCACTACAATGTTCGTCCTTAATGCAATATTATATATAATAATATATATAGTATTATTGTGTATACAAAAATCAACTATTTACATACACTATTATAATATACACTTTTGTATCTATATTTTATTTACATTAAAAAAAATAGTTAGGCTACTAATGTTTTTAAATTTAAATAAAATATACATACAAAATACACAAACGAGATAACGTCTAACACTAAATTTGCGCGCGATGAATAGCGTGCTACTAGAGCAAATTTGCGTTACACGTCCATTGCCAACAGCGCTGCTGCTAGAACCTATTGCCGCTAGATATTAATAGCACCAAAGCGCCGTAGCGCCATGGCGGCTACTTACATAGCACGCGCTACGCGCTATGGAAAGATAGCGCTATGACACTATGCGCTATATCCACCATTATAGATTTCACCCCGTAAACCCGTAAATAATGACAGATAGTTTGGTAATTGTTACTCCGGTAGGAGTAATAGTGTTCTGTGGTTTGGTATCGGAACGGAAAGTAAAGCTATGGTAGGCGTCTGTCACTCAAGCTGCCTGCGTGAAATAATTACCTATAATTGCGGGGCACCCTGGGCGATATACGCAGTCGTGGTTAGCGTGTGTGTTTAGTATATTTAAATTAAATTTACAAAATTGTTGAAAAAGTTTTAACGCAATTTAAAAATTATATATTATGAATATTACCTACTTAATAAATAATAATGAAAAAAGTCGTTCCTACTTTGCGTTAGCGTGGGTATGTACCACCATCAACACCAGCACCACTACCACCAACATCAGGACCACTATCATTAACACTACCTTAACCACTGTCTGGTAATTGAACTCGAATCATTAACAGAACACTAATTAATTACTTATATAAATTTATAATGTCTTATTTTATAATAAACAATCTCTAAACTTAACTCTAATAGGTAAAAAAATGTTTTATAAAATCACGAAATATTGTTCTTCCATATATTTAAATGCGCACGACTAACAGCCCTTTCATGGATATGGCCTGAGCCGGTGCAAACCGGTTTGTACCCCGACAGAGCGTCGGTGAGCCTGTCGGTAAGAGCTCACGCACACATCCCCGTCAGCGTAAATGTATTCTGTGCACACATCGCTGCGCTATTTATAGTAATGGTGGTATATATAGCGCATAACGCCATATTATAGCGCGCTATAATATGGCGCTAAGTAGTCGCCATGGCGCTATTGCGCTATGGCGCTTCGACGATATTATGTATTAATATCTAGCAGCAACTAGTTCTATCAGCATCGCTGTTGAGAGAGGACGTGTGATGCAAATTTGATCTAGTAGCATGCTATTCATCGCGCATGACCTAATTTAGTGTTCGAAGGACACAGCTGTCTGCTATAAAAGAAGCCTAAGTAATGTTTTTAAATGTAAATAAAATATAGATACAAATATTATATAAAATGTATAATAGTGTATGTAAATAGTTGATTTTTATAAATACTACAAATAAACTTTTAAATACACCGTTATTTGATTTATAATTTATATTAAGGTTAAAATAATGTTTACACCAATTATAATAAAAAATAATTAATTTTATTCTGTTTTAGAAAGTACATGCCTTAAAAATATTTTTAGGATTATAGAAAGTCATAAGCCTGAAAAGTATGAAAAAGCGTTCATTGGTTTTTCTTTACCGCTTTTTTTTTAATCTAAAATGCGACTTATTACGAAATAATGTTCTTATATAGCACGTGGTCTATCCAGTGAACGGCATGTATTGCAACTTTTTTTTATAAAAGAAGGGGCAAACGAGCATGCGGCTCACCTGATGTTAAGTGACTACCGCCGCCCATGATCAACCGCAACACCAGGAGAATTGCGGGTGCGTTGCAGGCCCTTTAGAAAGACCTGGGGACCTTCTTTTCTTGAAGGTCCCCAGGTCGTATCGGTCCGGAAAAATCGCCGGTGGTAAACTATTCCACAGAGAGGTTGTACGTGGAAGAAAACTCCTTGTGAAACGTACAGTGGTAGACCGCCAAGCATCCAGATGGTGTGGATGGTATCGGGACGTTTGCCGTGTAGTGCGTTCACGAAATTTGGCGACTATGTGCTACGAGATATAGCGTGCTGCAAAATGTAACGCGCTTGCCCGACTCCTACACGCTTTCTTATAAATAGCGCGCTATAACATAGCGTATTTAATAGCGCGCTAGAAATTTATAGCTTATAGTCTGTAGCGTGCTATATATATTTATAGTAGTTTTGAACAACTTTAATTTATAGGTATAGTCGCAGCGAGCCGTTTGTATGTAGCTTCCCATCTGGTCGTAATGTTTACTCAATTACTCATGTTTTCTTTACTTAAACCATTCAACCCAAACCAAATCGGTTTAAGCTCAAGGTGTGTAGCTCTATGTAATTATGTATTATCTATTCTGTAGTTTTATTTAACACCTACCTAAACAGTTATCCTAGTAAGTTCTTAATATTTTGTTATTTATATTGTAGTAATCACTATAATCGTATGACTTATAATCGTATAATCAAAGAGAAAGCCAGTATAGCAGTATAGCACTAGCCACAGAGTACCTTTGGTATAAACTGAAATAGAGACCAATCTTCGACCTATAAAATGGCAATGCATAACTAGCGCCATCTCATATCTCTAGTTAGCAACTTTATTGTAATATCTATAAACATATGTTTATATACATAAGCCGTACCTATATATACTCGTTCTCATCACAGATATTAATAATTAAAATCAAAATAAATAAAACTAACATTATATTTACAGGATTTATTTTAAAAACCACACACAAATACAATAATAGTTATTACAATAATAAATATCAGTACATTTATTCAACTTATACATAGAAATTAATGAACAGCCTGAAACAAAGATAAGAACAAATTTTAAAAAATTAAATAATGTAAATCTGCACTCAACTTCTTCAATTATAATAATATGTATTTAAAATGCGTCAAGAATAAAATTGAGATCGTTTGCAATTGAAATTAATTTTTTCAATTCCAAACGATCTCAATTTTAATTTGGCACTAGCAGTAGATTTAAAAAAATTAGTGTGGTAACATCACAAACAGGTGACGCATTTATCAATTTCGTTTTGTGTCAAAAGAACAGACAAAGACTACAAAGAGTGATTTTAAATTGTATTTTTACCTGTTTTATAATTTTATTTGTGCAAAATGGCATCCAGAAAAAAGGTACTTTTGAAGGTTATCATCCTGGGCGATAGTGGCGTTGGTAAAACTTCCCTCATGAATCAATTTGTCAACAAGAAATTTACCAATCAGTACAAGGCAACAATAGGCGCAGATTTTCTCACGAAAGAGGTAATTGTTGATGATAGGATTGTAACAATGCAAATTTGGGACACTGCTGGTCAAGAGCGTTTTCAATCGTTGGGGGTGGCATTTTATCGTGGGGCGGATTGTTGCGTTTTGGTGTTTGACGTAACGGCCCCCAATACCTTCAAGTCCTTGGAGAGTTGGAGAGATGAATTTTTGATACAAGCATCACCTCGGGACCCGGATAATTTCCCTTTCGTCATTCTCGGTAATAAAGTGGATTTAGAAAATCGCGCAGTTTCAGCTAAACGTGCACAGCAGTGGTGTCAAAGTAAAAATGATATCCCTTATTTTGAAACAAGTGCCAAAGAGGCTGTCAATGTAGAACTAGCGTTCCAGACTATTGCCCGTAATGCATTGGCACAAGAAACAGAAGCAGAGTTGTACAATGAGTTCCCAGATCAAATTAAGCTCAATGCTAATGACAATGGTCGTAACAGAGATGGAGACAATTGTGCTTGCTAAAATTCAAGAAAATACTCCATTAATGGCAATATATTTGTGTCTCATTTTTATATAAAATAATACAATAGCATATGATAATATTGTATAAGTCATTTTACATTTGATATCAAGATCTTCATGTAAAAATGTAAAGGTATGATAGACAACACTATTTCCACTGCTGTTTTGTTTGTTATGCACATATCATGTGTGTAATATTGTGCACATATATTTTAGTAGCTAAATTAAATGAACTTCTAGTGAAGAAACTACCACTTCACTCAAAGTACAACTCAATTCTTTCTTTTCTCAAAATGAAAAGGCTATATTTCTTAATCTGTATTTCATATTCCATATGACCTATCTTGACACATGTGTTTATTTATAGCAGTACTGAAGCTTGATATTCATTAAAGTATTCATGTTTATTGCCTACATGATGTATGCTGTGGAATCTTTATAATAATTGTAATCTTATTTTATTACTTGTTTGTAATATATGACATTATTTTGCTTTGAAACAAAGGTAAAAAAGGAAATTGAATTACATTAATGTCACCAAAGATCAAGTGTTAAATAAATATCCTTATTAATTTATTGTACAAAAAAAAGAATAATTGGTCTTATATAAACAAAAAAATCCAGTATCACAATGCCTAATTCTAAAAATTAAGTAAAAACAAATTGATTCAAATAAAAACCCTTGTCACAAATTCAGTAGCATGGTTCACTTTGAAAAAAAAATTCTTATTTTTTCAAATATACAATAAAATTAATCTACTTACAGCTAAACTTTTGAATTAGTAATAGAATAATAACTTTGAATCATTAAATGCTTGTTTTTAAAATCAATAATATATTTAAGTATATAATATTGTTTATTGTCTTTAATTATGTTCATTAAGATTGTGATATTTCTTGTTGCCACATACATTCATACAAGCTTTATTTGTTGGAGGTAATTGGATGTTTTGTTATGAAATTAAAAAGGGAAGAAGCATACATTGGTAGTGTATGGAATTCAATTTTATGCAAATTTATTGGCACAGTTCATTTATAAATTCAACTGACTATACAGTTGACCCACAGTAATTCGACAAACATTTTGCTAGGCGGTTTGGGATTATCGAATTTGTCAAACTATAGAGTACTGCCACAGCTTTTTTCCAGAACTTTTTTAATAGTTGCTCTACCTTGTAATCTGAGAGATCAAACATAAAATAATAAGAAATAAAAATGTCATGTGATGCACCATGAATAACTAAACAGTAAATAGTTAATGCCCGCTAGGCTGCTACCATAGTCACATTTGACTTGAGACCTGGTTGTGGAAACTAATTGTAACCTGTTTGCCCACATATTTACGAAGTACACCGTACACAGTGGATTCATAGTGTGACTTGAATCTGCCCACCAGTTAAAGATATGTCAGATTACAAGGAGGGACGTATTAGCCAGGGGCCGGATTACAGAGGGTCCACTGTACTGGTAAACAACTGTTCAAAATACATATAAAATATTTCTGTATATATATGAAATTTATGTTAGATGTAAGTAGTTAATGGTAACAGTAACATGTTTATTATAGAAATTACTTAGCATTTTACATACTCCATTTTGTCAGTGTTTGATTATTAATATTTTTAAGTGATAAAAATCGGTTCTTTTGTAAAAAAATTGGTAAAGATTAGTCCATTTTGTAAAATAAATGCTTTGTGTGTAAACACACTATGTTAATATTTTCCTTCAATTTGAAACAGCAACAGTAGAGAAATACTAAAATCGTAAATTTAATGTGGCTAAATAAAAATTGATACTTGATTAGGAGGAAAATAATGATAATAATAGAACAGTAACTTCAATAGCTGTAATATTTAATTTTGTCAAATTTGTTTGTTATCTCATAAAAAGAGCATTTATCTTAAAACCCAATACCTAAAAAGAGTTTCTAAAATCTAGTTGAAAGATAACAAAACAAAGTGTACACTGTAATAATGGTTGCTTTTATTTTATATTAATAAAGAGGAAAAATATCAATGTTGTTTTAAAGTTTGGTTAAGCCTTGTTTTATTCGTAAAAAGTTAACAGTCACAAAAAAACTCAACAATTACTGCAGTTTGCATTGTCTTTCTGTAATTTTACACAATTTTTTTCTTATAAATTAAAAATAAAACTTTTACGGCTGGAGCAGGGGTTCACAAACTTGTAAGGTAGTGAACACACACCAAGTCGCTTTTATTTTTAATGAAATTTTGATTTAAAATTTTAGTGGAACCCTGTTGAAAGTCACCAGAACCATTAGATTCAGCAGAACACACTTTAAGAAAATCTCTGGGCGAGAGCATTGTTATTGAGGGCTGGTTTAGAGTATTTAGAGTATATAGGTTTGATATACATTGTTACGAGGGGTGTTAAATGTATACTCAGTATGTATGTTAGAAAAAAGATAAAATTATGAAATATTTTATACTGTTCAATAGTCTCCCATGACATCAATACATTTACTTGTGTGAAGAAAGCATTTCTTGAAAAAATATTCTTCATCTTGACCTGAAAAATGCTCATTTATAGTGGACGTGCTCATTATTGTTAGCAAATAGTTTTCCCCGAAGGTATTTTTTTAAGTTTGGGAATAAAAATAGTCACTAATCTGGGCTGTATGGTGGGTGGTTAATTTCCGCAAACCCGCATTGGTCAGCCGCTCTATACGGACCGCTGCGTTGTTATGAAAATCAGCATTCCCTTGGTCAGCTTTCCTCTTCTCTTCTTTTATTGCTTCTCTCAAACGGCGTAAATGGGCTAAGTATTAGGTTGAAATTTAGAATCGTCTGGCAGGAATTTGGGGAGTAGTGTTTTATTTGGTAGAGGTTTGGTCCCCGATTATAATAATATCACTCACATTAAAAGGTAATGCACCGTTCTTGAGAAAAATCAAAAAGAAAATCCCATAGAACTAACCTCAAAATGAATTAAGGGAGTGGGAGGTGATGAAGAGGGAGGCGGGGGAGTTGTAGAGTCGCTCCCCACTTCCCCATCCTGCTGGACATGCTTATAATTTTTTTTTATAAATTTTTAAAAATCTAATTTTGAGGTTATGTTTTCGACTATAAAGCTGATTTATGGGGGGAGAGAGTTGGGGGAGGGAAGCACCACGGAGCGCAGTCGAGAGAAGACCGGTCGACGGAGCACCGCTTCGCGGGGCTCCTACTTCTGAGTGGTTTACAAAAAAATAACCACGGAGGGAATGGCGGGGTCTATTCGCTCGCTCACTCGACCCCGCCATCACCTTCTAACCTAATCTGTCCAAGTCGGGGTGCCCTAAGTCCCGAGTTCGCTCTTGCACTCAATAAAACACCAATATATTAGCTTTTATAATTACTTTAAATTACAAACATAATATATAATACAATAATAAGCAAACTACGGCTCGCACAGGTGCCTGCGATTTGCTACGACGGGCAGGGGCTGCTCTCCCTCCGCGCCTACGGCTTAACAAAAACACTAGGAGTAGGGCAGACAAGACTACGTGGATTCGGAAATTGCTGATTTAATTTTAATACAAATTCGATCAGATCAGATATCTATAAAGTCAAGTTGCCTTTGCTCCCGCCACAGCCACAAAATTCTGTATGCTATCCAGCTTTTACAATAATATCGTATAATTTTTTCTCAGAAGGGCTAGAACCCAGAGCCGTAAAGTCAGTTAATAATAAAAAATGTATCATTTTCCTAGACGTGGGTCGTTACGTCATTTTCAAGAAACGTAACGAAACCAGTGACTTGATCGGCGTAACCTGTTTCAAAACTAGTGAGTTTTGTAACTGGCTATTTTTGTTCGACTACTGTGATTGTTTGCATAAATATCACCACCACCTATACAGTTACACACGAAACGAAAATAAATTTAATCACAATCTGTGTTTGTAGCTATACAGTAACTGTATACTGTTAAATCAATAAATTAACTTCCCTTCATACTTTATTCGGGTTTAGGACTGACTGCATTAAATATATTTATGATTGATTTGCGTTTACTATGACACAAATATTTTCATAAAATTATTAATGCAGGCATATTTACAAGTCAATTTGATTGTATATATAATGATTATTGATATTTACAGTTTATTTACACTTTTTCAACGTTTTCACTACCATTTGTGTTTGCACTTTTATTTACACTGTACTATTAATTTGTTTGTTTGTTTGGCTATTTACACACAATTTTTAAGTTTTATAATATTATAAATATTTAAATTATTAAAGTTTTTATACACATTTTTTAGTTTTATTTTAATTTTATAAATAAACGAGTTCATGAATCATGACTCCGTCAAAAAGTTTTAAAAATTATTTTAGTTAAATTCAATGTGACTCGCTTCCCGGAATCGCAAACCGTTGAAATTATTTACAAACAGAGATTACTCTATTTTATTGTCCATGTCTATAGTCTTACGTGTGAAAATTAAACGAACAATAATACTGTCACTTACGATGTTTTGTTTATTGTTGTACGCCACATGTGCCCTTTGCGCTCGACCGACCGACAGTCGACTCCCGCAATAATCACGGTTAACAGTAATCATAATCACGCATTTACAAAAATCACTACTTGTAACATGACTCAAAACTAGTGATTCGGTTACATGCCGCGTAGCCAGTTACTGTATCTAGTGACGTGAAATAACGCCCACGTCTACATTTTCCATACTTAGCGCATTTCGTACGTACGCGTTTAAGGTTATAGTAGTTTTTATTTATTTTTTCGATAACGGTGCATTACCTTTTAATGTGAGTGGTATTATTGTAATCGGGGACCAAACCTCTACCCAATAAAACATTTTACTCCCCAAATTCCTGCCAAACGATTCTAAATCCAACCCGAGTATTTGTCTGCGTTTATGATTTCACCTTTTTTTTTGTGTATACTCGATCTAAAAACCCGCGCCTGCTTTTGAAATGCAAGTGAGCATTCGCGGCACCCATCTTACGCTGACATTATGATATTGAGCTTGAGTTACATGCAATATGGTGAGTACGGTACAAACGGATAGATTAGTCATTTCTGCTAACATCTTAATTCTTACTCGTACATCTTCAATACAAGTTTTCCAATAATTTTCACATTTTCTTCTGTAGCCACTGTGACTGGCTCACTGCGGGCATCCTTTCATGATCTGAATTGTCTGAGATTCACCAGCAATCTTTATTGTTCGTGTACTGAGCATGTTTACTATCCAGTCAATCGGTGCCGGTTCAACATTATGTCTACTATTAGGGCACATATTGCTTTGTTTTGGATGGCCTCTTCAATCTTTGTTATTACCTGGTGAAGTGCCGATTCTGTTGATTTACCTAAGCTATAGGCGTGTTGTTTTTCGTGTAGCGGTAAGTTAATTGGCGCCGATCCTCTATACTCCCGTTCACACATCCTCTCCATCGTCTTTAGGAGAAAGGATGTGAGGAGGTGAGTAGGATTTAGGGTCTGTATAGTCGTTCTTACCTGGTTTGGGTATGAACGTGACTTTCACTTCCCTCCATCCCCTAGGAACATATTTAAGAGCCAGATATGCTCTCATTATGGAAACAAGTCTGACTATTAGGACTTTACCCCCCCCCCCCCCCCCCACTGTAGAAGTGCCGGGAATAAGCCGTCACGTTCTGCTGCCTTATAGGGTTGGAAACTATGAATGGCCCAATGCATTTTGTCCATCGTCACCACTCTTTGTGCTAATTCCCAGTCTTTTGTTGGTGTCAGTGTATCTTTATGCCGGTTCACCCTTTCAACTACACAGCAACCTGGGAAGTGAGTATCGATTAGGATGCGTTGGGTTTCATCCAGCGATGTTGAGTAGCTTCCGTCGGATTTCTTTAAAGAGATAGATCCCGGCGTGTTCTGTTTAGTTAGGATTTTCCTTATCCGATTTGCTTGTTCACAGGATTCTATGCTACCACAGAATTTGCGCCACCCTGTTGAGAGTCGATGCCTGATAAATTTTTTGTATTCAGACTTAGCTTTCTTATATAGAAGCCAGTCTTCATCCTTTGAGGTATTCATTGCCCTATTTAGGGCTTTTCTTACCTTCTTACGTTTCCTGTCTAGTTCTTTACCCCACCACTGTTGCTTTTGCTCAGCATGTTTTAGTGGAGTGATTACTGGACATGATTCATGGTTGCTATCGATCATGGCTTTAGTGACAGCTGCTACCTGTTCTTCTAGGAGCGATTGATCTGCTATGGTATTAGTTCCCCCAACACCCGCGAGCGAAGACGTCAGCCTATTGAGGTATTTTGTTTTATCCGTCTTGTGGAGATTTCTCCATGGTGGTATAGCGGGGTTATCGACCTGTAGTACGCAGCAGATCCATCTGTGGTCTGAGCATGAGGCCTCTTTCGACACATGCCATCCCGTCATTAGTTTAGCTTCTCCTTCTGTTACAAGTGTGAGGTCGATTATTGTGCGACAGCGTTTATTTATAAAGGTTGGTTCAGAACCAGTGTTTAAAATGGTTAGGTTAGTGCTAAATAAATATTCAACTAAAACCTTACCTCATTCATTAGGTTTTTCCATTCCCCAAAGGGGATGATGCGTGTTGAAGTCCGTTCAGATCACAACCTCTAGTCCGGCCCTCTCACAAAAATTCACCAGCCTGACGAGGTCGTGAGGGGGAGGGGTGTCTTCCTCAGGCATGTAGACCGAGGCGACGACTAACCTTTCCTCTTGTGTGTTTTGTAATGCTACGCCATACTTGTCTTTGGAACAGAAATCTGTTAATGGTTTTGCACAGATATCTTTAGTAGTATAAATACACGCTCTAGGCTTGTCGTGCTCAGAGTTGTAGAATAACTTACCTCTTAGGTTGTTTAGGCCTTTAATTTTACCAACCCCAACCCATGTCTCTTGGATTCGGGCTATGGTCGGCCCTTGTGCCTCCAACCACTTGCGTAATTGAGCCGACGCTGTCTCACTGTGTTGGAGGTTGGCCTGCACTAGGCTAGTTTTGGACGAAGGGCACGCCATCATCGATCGCGTCATCCCCGTCTCCGCCCAAAAATAAGCCTGCCAGCAGATCCCGGGTCTCATCGTTAGCCATCGAGTCGGAATTGGACGGCAAAATGCAGTCCTCTTCGTCGCTCAGTGAGCTGCCGCTGAGCTCTGTTTCCACTGGGTGCTTCGGCTCGGTTGTGCAGGCCGTTTTTTAACTGGACTTGACATCCAGTGATTTCGATGTAGCGGCAACCATGGCCACGGTATCCATGACTTGCAGGTTACTTTCTGCCTCTTTGCTAGGTGGGGAATCAGCGAATTTTCCTCCACGACGCTGGAATTTAACGTATACCGCCCCACATACACATGCGAGACGGCGCCGGCTTTCATCAGGGTCGGGATATGATCCTCCGGCACCGAAACATCGAGGAACCACCCGTCCGTCTGTTTGTCCGCTTTGAGTAGTAGCCAGTCCTTGATCTTTACCCAGCGGTTCTGGTACTCAAGCAAACGACCAATGTCGCGTGAGTCCTTCCAGGCACCTTGTGCATCAGGGATAAGTATACCACATTTGATTCTTTGTGGTATCTCTGACTGTTTCTTAAGAGTCAGCGAGGTGTTGGATTTGAGGTCGAGGGTATTAATATTCCCCTTCAACCAGTCCAGAGCCTTTTGGTCATCACACCACAGCTTTAGGATCCGTGTAAACGGATTTGCCTCTAAAAACCGGGCCCGACGCATCAGGGTCCTGGTTACTCCAGGCCTCGCTGATCATCTTCCTCTGTATAGCCACGAGGATGTCATCAGCTACCTCCTTTGTTGTGTGACCTGAACGCGCACACGTTAAGGCTACACCCAAATCTGCTTTAACAGCAGAAGCGTAGCTTGTTCTTGCAGCCTTTGGTTGATGTTCAAGTCGCACATTTTTGTGCTCTCCTCTCGGCGAGGTGGACTCCTCCAGCATTCTTTTGGCCGCTCTTTCCTTCTTTCCAGGACGCTTGGCTGCTCTCCGGTTCCTGGCGGATTTCTTAGAGCTGGTTCCGGCGGCCGTGCCTACTGCTCGGGCTGGATTTTCATCCTTCCCAGTTTCAGCACGGCTACTGGTTACAGCCCCAAGCACCGCAGTAGCAGTAGCTTGCGCAGCTCCCTGAGTCTTGCACTTGGAGGCAGCGAGCGCGGCTCTTTCTCAGCGGCCTTTTCCTCGCTGTTTCTTATTCTTCTTTTTGACCTTTGCACTACTGCCTGCTGGGATAGACCCACCTGATGGTCCGTCGAGTCGGCAAGTCACCATTTTGGGTGCCTTGCGCTTCCCCTTACGGCTCACCACTTGCCAGGCGTTAGGATTACCGGGGGAATATAGGGACGCAGCGTTGGCTCACAGCGCGACATCGGGAGCTCAATCCAGCTGGCAGATAGGGCTGAAAGGCCCATCCCCACTGCCCCAGTTGACTTTCACTTGCCCCGTCAGCATGGCCTTTACCACCACCTAGCCCTTTTCAGGGAGACGAGGCAGCCCCCACATACCTCGCCTGCGACCCTCTGACGGGACGCTTGGCCATTTCCTTATCTGTGGCTAGCAGATAAGGCCACCGTTTAGCTTGAAATCCGGACCAAAGGGGGCGTGTTGCCTCTCGACACAATATACCCCAGTGATGATCGGCTCAACCCTCCAGGACTCCTTCATCCCTGCATACGGCGCTTAACTGCGCAGGTCCTAGCGCAGGTGGGTGTGTTAGTCCACCGGATACACCCACTCTCTCCGGCGGAACCGTTCCCACCTCTTTTACGGGCTTGAGACCGGCAGCAACAAAAAGCATTGACAAAGTTAGTTGCCCGTGCTTCCTGTTGCAGGCAGAGTTAAAACTTTGCCTTTCTATTATATCTTACTGCATTTTATGTTGGAGTGGTGCCGCAAAAACTGTCTTGAAACCTTTAGAAATCGCACATAGATGAATTTTAAAGATGAATTAGAAAGATGGCCTTTCGACCTATATTATATCCGACAATTCAGCTCTACAAAGGTCACAACGTTCTTAATGTAAGACAATTGTTTATATTACATACAGTGATGTAATGATGTTACAACATCGTAAGGTTCCTTATATCGAAATTACCAAGAGGCGTAAGGACAAAATCATCGAGGACAGATGTAGATGTCTCTGGGCCACAACAACCACTTACCATCAGGTGGACTGTGTGCTCGTTTGTCACCCTATTCTAAAAACATCTGCAGTATTCCGAATCTACTCATTTTGCTAAAAGGATTTTCTCATATGTCGGTCCCTTTCTTTATAATAAAATCAATTTTAATATTTCTATTTATGAACTATCAACACACACGTAAACAAACACACACATTCACACACACACACACACACACACACACACACACACACGCACACAAACACACACACACACACACACACACACACACACACACACACACACGCGCACACACACACACACACACACACACACACACACACACACACACACACACACACACACACACACACGCACGCACGCACACAAACACACACACACACACACACACACACACATTCACACACACATACACACACACACACACACACACACACACACACGCGCACACACACACACACACACACACACACACACACAAAATCTGTAGTACTAAAAAGTTAAGAGCAATTTTTGCTTTATTGCGGTAAGGGACGGAATCTCCTTAATACAGGCTATTTCGTAGTCTAGCAAGGAGTACAGAACGTCACGTAAGATTTTATATGTACTACAAGTTAAAGTTTTTAATAAATTATTATTATAATTATTATTAGCAAATCACTCTGATACCGAGAATACATTAAACGCCGCTCGTAGATGAAGTAATATATTTTCTTTTGTTGAGGTAGAGACACCCAGTTTTGGGAGGGACACTGAGTGTGGAGAGGGTCCAGTCAGTTTAGTCTAGCATAAGCTATTACATTAATACAATGAAATGAACTGTAAGCTACCAATTAGTGACAGAGTAAGTATATACATTACCCCATATTGTCCTATATCGACAGAGGGAAACTGAAATAGGAGATGGGCAGGAAGATTCTGCTGTGTGTGGCGTTTTTGGTGTTCTCTTATTCCTGACAGACTATTCTATTACAAATTAACTAAAGAGTATGAGTATCTATTGTACTTTTTTGCAAAAAAAAACTTCAATTTTTAGCATGAAATTTTAGAAAAAATAATTTCCTAAAAATAATTAAATCTGCGTTTTTGCGATATCCCCAGATTTTCGTGGCAAATTCGGTTTATATAATTATCCTACGACATATAAACACATCAACAGAATCTGGGGATACCTTAATCCAAAAGTAATTACGACTTTATAATTTAGTCTTTAGTTTCCATAAAGAGTTTATATTCAGAATGAAAACTCTAGTATACTATGTTCACAATTTTGAATGTAAGTATAAAAAAAAACAAACAAAAAAACAAAATGGGTACGGCGGCAAAATTGTTAGTAATTCGTTACGTTAAGGAAAACTAAAATTGGGTCAACTGAATGCCTTATAATATATAAATAATTAATATGCACCATGCAAAAAGTTTTATACGTCCATGGTGTCATATTAATTATTTTAAGTTTTCTTGTAATATTCTGATTACATTCTTAATTTATTATAGTATATATTAATAATATTATCTGTATTTTCATATTATTACTCATTTAGCGACAATTTTTTAGTGTCGCAAAATAGTCTAACGTAGCGTTACTGTCGTAGTCACCATGTCTAATCCATCTATTTCGAAAAACCCACCGGATCTATAACATTCCAGCGCGACTTGTCTATCTCTTCTTCCAGCTCCAGGATCTTCTCGTCAGTCCTCAGGATGCGTGCATTATATGTTGCCAGGTCGAGTCGTCGTAGGTGGCAACCAAACCTCCATCGGAGATTCTTAGCACTCCCTGCCCCGCCGTTACCGAATAGCGGGGCCGCCGGGGACTGGGGGCCCCGCTATTCCTGCTACTCCTAAAGTAATAAAAATCTGCGATTCCCAACCCGCTGCAAATAACCGGTCTATTTGACAAACAATGGGGAAAGCCTATGGTCAGCAGTAGATAGCCCTATTAAAAGTAAAAAAGTAGTCGCCTAGATACATCCCACAGAGTCTCAGTAGAGCACAGACTGCAGCGAATTTTAGGACAAAAAGGAGTTGATTTAATTGACTACAACGCGGGATGACCGACTTCACATATCTATACCTACCTAAAAATGATTTCCGAAATATTTTTTAACTTCTCAGATTCTCAGGTTTCCTTGCTATGTTTTTCTTCACCACCGAGAACATGGTAAATCGAAACTTCAAATTGCAATTATAATATGAGTGGAGTCGGCGGAGATCGAATTTGGGTTGCTTAAGTACCTAGTATGAAATTACGTTTACATCGGTTCGTTTACCGGCTTAGATAGATAACTTTCAAGATTCTATCAATACAGTTCTAATTCTAGTTAAAATGAAATAAAACTGTGTTTAAAATTTGCTTTCTTTGATATTTATAGTACTTGTTTGCAAGAGCCTGTTCAAACTACACTGCTACCATTGGAACACGCTCAAAGAGCTGTATTAAAAGTCGCAAAATTCCGCCTTATTCTATTCCCGTTCCACGTCTTATATAAATCCTATAATGTCCTTTCAGTGCTTCAGTTATTCGTTATGAGTACGATACTAAGACAGCACTTAAAATTGCCCTATAGAAGAGAGGTCACTGATAAAATACTCAAAGATAAAGTAATTGAAACTAACATTAGAATAAGTCAATCTTTCATGCATAGATTTTTTACATTCCTTGGCCCTTTTGTGTGGCAAAATGGCAGACTGTAAAATGTAATTCGAACATGGTTACAAAATTTGATACGATGATACGGAGAAGTATCATCGTATCAAATTTTGATACGATGATACTTCTCCGTAGATAATATATTTTACCGAAGTAACCCTAATTGGGTAGTAAGTTATTCATTTATCAACTATAAGAAACAGAAAATACTTGTTAATGTATCTCTTAGCACATACACCTGAGAAACAGGTTTATCCTAGTTCAGGTGCTGTTATTGTAGACTATTTTTAAACGAAGACATTATTTGAATTATTTGTACATGTTATTGAAATAAAAATTATTATTAAATTATAAAATCGTAGTAACCAGGCTTGGCAGGCGGATTGGCAGCCGCAGTTTCATTATTTTTTTGATAATGTAAGAAGATGCTACTGGCCATCTCTTCTTTCTTTCTTCCCTACATCACCGTGAGATAATATAGGGTAATGGTAATCTCTTACGCCGTCGCTACAATTTTAATACATAGGTATATTAAATAAAAAACATACAAAAATACATATGTACATTTACTCAGGTAAGCTATGAAACCGAGACTGACACAAAAATTTTGATAGCTATGTCTGAAAATATGAAAGCTATCTTAATATATGACACCTTTTTTAAAAATCTCATTAATAGTAAAAACGCTGCGTCAACTGAATCACGAAATATCCATCAATTATAAATAAAAATCTCACAGTGCATTTAATTTCCAATTACTTATATCGGACTTGATACAATAAGAAATTGGTGAAATATTGTTATCCCATTTTTATAGGATAGAGTGACAAACGAGCACACAGTCCACCTGATGGTAAGTGGTTGCTGTGGCGCATAGACATCTACATCTATCCTCGATTACGAATCAAAATGCAGATGCGTTGTCACCCGTGAGGACTAAGACGCAATGCCTTGTTTCCACTAAAAGGGTCTCCGGTTCTCTACACTCACCATACGAAACACAGCAGCATTAAGCTACTTATTTACGCTGGTATTCTGTGAGAGCGTGGTACTTCTCCGGTCGAGCCGACCCATTCGTGCCACAACTGTACTAATATAACTGCAGCATGGCTCTACCACGTATATTGATTTTATTGTCTGTAAAATATGTCTCAGATTTCTAATTCTGTACCTATTTGGGAGTTTTGCTGGTTTCTTGATTGCCTGAAAACATAATGAATTAAGTGAATAGTAATACTGTTTATATTATGACACAATCTGGTAATAAGCCTCAAACCACAATAAATCTAAAAGGGTATTTTAACTAGTTACTTCTTGTTAAAATCATGGCATATTTACTCAGTCTTAGTCTACCTGAGCCCTTGCAAATGAGCCCGAATACGATGGTGTTTCGTAGTGGTATCACTGAGATCCTTTATCCCTAGATCTTTATGAGCCCTTTTACATGAATTCAAACACGATCGTTTTATCTAGTGCCATCACTGAGATCCTATACCTACCATTGAGTTATAATGTACTACGTACTAGAGAAGCTATTCCAAACAAAAATTGTGCGCTACTCTATTGTATGTCGTCGTGCATGAGCGGGAATAGTAGAGTCGCGCATGCGCAGTTGGTATAAACGCGCATTGCGCCTGCGCGGTCAGTTTTTGTTATTACAGATTATACGTAATTAGAATGGTCAGTAGGTAATAATTGTTTATTTAGATTGTATTGTTAATTATATCGAGTACAATTTTTAAGTTGTTTTTTTATTTTGTATATGTCCTAATTTAATATAATTTTACATAATATTATGTCAGAATTACATTTTAAGGGTATTTTATTTAATATTTTAATAGGTAAATATGTGAAATACAAAAATATACATTTAATATCAAAAATCATCAACATTATCATTTATTAGTATTACTTTTATTTACAAATATATTTATTTATATTAAAATAAAATAAAAATAAAGCATTGAACACAATTCCAGCAATGTTATACAATAATATAATTACATTATTACATGGTACTGCAGATTTCTTTAAGTATACTCTTCCTGTTTTTGTGGTATTTGTCGTTTTCTTCGAAATGCACGGAACATAATATGCGTGAATAATCTGACGGTAACCACGTTTCTTCGCTGCGATTCTTCTGAACAAATTTTGTCCATGATTCTCTTGTGTCATGACACGGCCGACGAAACCTTTAAATCCAAATTAAAAAAAATAATTTTAATGCATTAACATTTACTACCGCGATTATATATATATATATATATATATATATATATATATATATATATATATATATATATATTCGATAGTGTCAAGTCTGTGCGTAAAAATGTTTTACTCTTTGACATTCATGTTTATATTACAGTTGATAAAATATAATTAAATTAAGCGTATTTTAAAGATAATATATTGAACTTACTGGTGAAAAGTCACTCCTTGACTTTTACTTATGTTTCTCGAGTTGTTTGAACAATATCTCAATGCACACGAAGGCATATTATTTTAAAAACAATTCTTCACTCAAATGTCTCACGTTGCGGCAACCGCTTGACACAGACTAAGTGAGTTGGAGTGCGTGCGCTCTAACGCGTGTTACAAACATTCGAGTTGAGGCGTCTTCTCTAGTACGTAGTACATTATAACTCAATGATACCTACCTACGGATTTGGATTACACCACCAAAACGGTGAGATCATAATAGTCGCATAAGTCTTTATGAACCCTTTCAAATGAGTTCAAACACGACCGTTCTATCTAGTGCCGTCACTGAGATCCTATACCCACCTTCGGATAGCACCATCAGAAAGTTGAGATCATAACAGTCACCTAGGTATTTATGAGCCCTTCTACATGAGTTCAAATACGATCTTTCTATCTAGTGCCGTCTCTGGGATTCTACCTACCTTCGGATTCAACAATAACGAAGGTGAAATCATCACAGTCATCTAGGTCTTTATGAGTACCTTTCAAATAAGTTCAAACACAATGGTTCTATTTGCCGTGTAGCATCTTCCCGTGGGTGTCGTTAGAGGCAGGAGATGGGCAGTAGCATGTTCCTGATAACAGCAATTATACAATTCAAAACTGCGGCTACCAACAGGCCCGCCAAGCGTGGCAACTATGACAAATATAAACAAACGTGAGCAACGACATAAAAAAACGGCCCCCAGTCCCCGGCGGTCTCACTATTTCTGGCTACGGTGCCGACCATGGTAACGGCGGGGCAGGGGGTGCTAAGAATCTCTGGTGGAGGTTCGGTTGCCACCTACGACGATTCGACCTGGCAAACATATTACGCACGCACCCTGAGGACTGCCGAAAAATTCTGGAGTTGGAAGAAGAGGTAGACAAGTTGCGCTAGCATAAAATAGCATTATGTGAGGTCCGAAGAGAGGGGGAGGACACGGTAATCCTCGAATGCGGCAACTTATTCTATCACCGGGAGGGCAACCATCTGTCCCAAGGAGGTGTGGTCCACAAGTATCTCGTTAACAACGTTGTCAAGATTAGGAGTGTGTTGACGAGGGTTGCGTACCTGATACTCAAAAAATTAAAAGAGTCACCAAACGGTATTCGCTGAAGGTCATACAGGTTTACGCACCAACCTCGGCACATTTCAATGAGGAAGTGGAGGAAATGTATGAGGATATCTCTAGAGCCATGCATTCCTCCAAAACCCACTATACGGTATTGATGGGGGACTTCAACGCAAAACTAGGCACAAGAGAAAGCGGTGAGCTGAAGCCAGGGAAATTTGGAATGGGACAACGAAACCCAAGGGGCCAGCAGTCTGCCGACCTCATGGAGAAAGAGGGACTCTTTATGATTAACTCTTTCCTCCAGATGCGGCCTCACAGAAAGTGGACTTGGTCGAGCCCCGACGGTTCGACAAAAATAATACACACATCATTATAAAGACCAGACGCTAACTGTTCAGTGATGTCTCAGTGATCACGAGAGTGAAAACTGGCAACTTTAAGTTGGAGCGGTCTCGACTAATAAAGTCAACGCTCCGTCCCCCTCGTGCACCGATCCAGGATCCCGAAAATTTTCAAAGCGTTTTGAAAAGCGTTTTCAGTGCCTAGAACATTGAAATACACCGGACGATATGAATGACAAGCTCGTGGATACTGTCCATGCGGTCGGAGCTAAGTTCTGCAAGACCCGCCGCAGAAGAACACAAAAACTCTCCGATCCCACTCTTAACCGCATGGCTGATAGACGGGAAATAAAGCTGAAGTCTTCAGTAGATTTGACAACATACAAGCAATTAAACAGACAGATCTCCAAATACCAGGCGGTCCCATAATGAACTGGCCTGATATAGTTCAACGAGACATGTCGCTACATGTTGTGTTGCATTAAATAGTACGTTTATCGTGCACTTAATATAAGAAACATGCATCGACATGAAATGCTTAGTCTTAGTTTAACAGGCATTTGAATAACGAGAGTCGCGTATTTTTTCAAAATGTCGAAAACTGAGTATCGAAGTGTCATAAAGTTTCTGTTTAAAGAAGGTTTATCCCCTGCCCAAATAAAAGAACGATTGGATGGCGTGTATAAGGAGTCTGCCCCCTCCTATAGCACAGTGAAAAATTGGGTGAAAGAGTTTCGCCTCGGGAGAGAAACCGTCGAAGACTTTGGCCACGACGGTCGACCTGTGCCGCAGCAAGGCTTGGGCTCTCTAAGAGTACCATTCATCGCGCGATCCATGAACATCTTCACATGATAAAAGTGAGTGCAAGATGGGTACCGAAACTTCTTTCAGCGGTACAGAGACATCAAAGAGTGCGCTGCGCTTCAGAGTTTTTGGATCTTTGTGGCGAAAATCCAAAGACTGTGATCGAGCGGCTAGTGACTGGTGATGAAACTATGATCTTGTATTATGATCCACAAAGCAAGCGCGAGTCAATGGAATGGCGTTATAAGGGTGAAAAGCCCACTACAAAGGCAAAGGTGCAACAATCGACTAAAAAACTGATGTGCACAATATTTTGGGATTTTCAAGGCATTTTGATGGTGGATTTTAAAGAACGTAATACAGTCGTGAACGGCGAATATTATGCTTCTTTAATATATAAATTACGAGACAAGATAAGGGAAAAACGAAGAGGCAAGCTGTCTAAAGGTGTCCTGTTACTCCATGACAACGCCCCTGTTCATACCGCTGGTGTTTCGAAGGATGCAGTTCTTCAATGCGGGTTCACAGAAGTTCAACATCCACCTTACAGTCAAGACATGGCCCCGTCCGACTATTATTTATTTCCAAATTTAAAGCGAGACTTAAGAGGAAGAAAATTTTCAAGCGATGAAGAGTTGCAGGCGGCCGTCTTCAGTCATTTTGAGGATAAA
Organism: Parnassius smintheus behrii; assembly: GCA_036936625.1. Classification (NCBI taxonomy): domain Eukaryota; kingdom Metazoa; phylum Arthropoda; class Insecta; order Lepidoptera; family Papilionidae; genus Parnassius; species Parnassius smintheus. The sequence continues at coordinate 41,325,741 of JAUPFT010000001.1, read as the reverse complement.
AAATGTGATTATTTTTATAAAGGTTTAGAGATGTTGATTCACAGATGTCAGAAGTGTGTTAGTATTCATGGTGATTATATTGAAAAATAAAATTGGTTTCGTTTCATTTCCTTCATTGGTTCATAGTTAGGCCTATTCATTATGGGACCGCCTACGTACATGCGGCGGGACTTACGCAACTTCATCATAGCTCGTATTGAAGAAGCGATTGAGCGGAACCAGGGCTCCAGAGTCTTTGCCAGAGATCTGTCTACCAGAAAGAGCCAACTGTTGAAGCTGGAGACCGAGTGTATCAGTATCGTTTCCGGTACACCTTAGATTTTGAGTGAGATAAAGAGGTTCTATGAGCAGCTGTACACGTCATCGCTGGAGCCACACGCAAGTGTGAGTAACGATCCAAGAGCAAGCGTCGTGTCTACGTGTCATTACGAATCATCTCGCACTTAGACTCGACGACTTCCAGCCTCCTGAACAAGTCATACCCTTCAGCAAATTGTACAGAAGACTGAACAGTACAATCTGCCACTTTTCCTGGCGTATGTGGACAATAAGAAAGCTTCGGCGAGACAAGCGAAGCTTCGGAGCGAAATAAAGTGGATTAGTGTGATTAATTATCAGTGTTTTAAGTTTTAATTTGTGTAAAGAAAATCAAAGTGTTAATTTAGGTAATTTTATCGGCAATTTTTATTGTCACGAACCTCAAGCTCGTTACAATTGGTGTCAGAAGTGGGATTAAATCATGCCGATTTTACCTAAGGAGGAAACGGAGGGTGTCCATACCCGAAGTCAACGCCAGCAGGAGACGGACCAAAGAAGATTTGGTGGTGCAACGCCGCAGACGTCGGAGGGCCAGCCGCCGGCTGCAGGCTCGTTGGTAGCTCCTACATCTGCAGCACCTGACTTAGGTGCTCTGATGGTGATGCTGCAGGAGCAGGCTCGCCGACAGAAGGAGCAGGCCCGTTGGTTGAAAGAGCTGCAGGAGGAACAGGCTCGCCGACAGGATGAACAAGCTCGCCGGCAGGAGGAGCAGGCCCGTTGGTTGAAAGAGCAGCAAGAGGAACAGGCTCGCCGACAGGATGAACAGGCTCGCCGGCAGGAGGAACAGGCCCGCCAACAGGCGGAACAGGCACGATTGGAAGAGCAGCTGCGGGGCGGACAAGAGGAACAGGCCCGTCGGTTAGAAGAGCAGATGATCTTTATGAAGGACCTTCACGCTACCTTCGGGAAGGAGATGAAGGAGGTGAAGGATAGGGTTGCTCAACCTGACAACCGCCTGTCAGAAGCTAAAACCCGAATTAAGAAATCTGAAACCCGAATTGATCAAGTGAACAATCGGGTTGACAACGTGATGGCTGTCGTGAAGAAAACGCTGGACGACCTCAAACTTGGGGATGGAACAACAGCTCCCGTAGTAGCTACAACACCTTCGCTACGTGGATTCAAAGTGCCGCCGTTCGACGGGACTTCTTCCTGGTCAGTCTACAAAATCCAGTTTGAGGCTGTTATGAAGGCGAACGGCTGGAATAAAAGTCAGGCCATGACTGCTCTCACACTAGGCCTGCGCGACCAGGCCTTAACAGTTCTGGAAGCTCTCGGGGAGGAAGTGACTTATGATCAACTCCTTGAGGCACTGGAGGTGAGATATGGCGACGCTCACCTGGAACACGTCTTTCGTGCGCGGCTTAAAGATCGCGTGCAGCGCATCAACGAAAACCTGCAGCAGTGGGCTCTAGAGGTGGAGAAGCTGGTGCGGAAAGCATACCGGTCTGTACCTGCGATCATTGAAGGGAACCTGGTGCTGACATTCATCGACGGCATCCGCGACCTGGAAGTCAGAGCTGCTGTGAGGCTCGGGCACCACGAGACGCTTAAGGACGCCTTGGCCCATGCACTGGAGGTGGAAGCCGTGCGGCAGGATCATCGTTCCCATCGCGTCAGGGAGGTTGCAGCAGCTACAGTTCGCGACTGCAACAAAGGATACAGCCCTAGGTGCTATGGCTGTGGGGAAAGGGGCCATCTTCGCTCCAGCTGCCCTAAGCGAACTGTAGAAAGGAGAGTTGATCGATCTCGAGAGGGTAGTGCAGCTAACGGCACCGCCTGGCGGTGGCAGGATCGTCGTTCCCCTCGCGCTAGGGAGGTTGCAGCAGTTACGGTTCGCGACCACAATAAAGGATACAGCCCTAGGTGCTATGGCTGTGGGGAAAGGGGCCATCTTCGATCCAGCTGCCCTAAGCGAACCCTAGAAAGGGAAGGTGAACGATCTCAGAAGGGAAGTGTGGCTAACATCACCACCCAGCAGCAGCCGGGATACGACTTTACTATCAGACATCGCAACGGGAAATCTCATGGCAACGCAGATGCATTGTCAAGAAGACCTTGTTCTGAGGATTGGAAACATTGTACTAGGCAAAAGAGTAAGGAAGTGGTATCCGTGAGGATGCTCAGGACAGACCACCTCAGCAACGAGTGGAAGGACAGCTTACGACATGCATATCAGGAAGATCGGGACATCAAGCCGATTCTGGAATGGATGAAGGCCCGTGCTACCAAGCCTAAGTGGAGCGACGTCTCAGCGATGAGTTCGACCACTAGAGGCTATTGGGCCCAATGGGACAGCTTGCTGATCAGGATGGAGTCCTGTTCCGTAAATGGGAAAATGGTAGAGGAGACAGCTGTCGTTTGCAAATGGTTGTCCCTAAGGCTAAAGTGCCGAATGTTCTACAGCTGTGCCATAATGGTCGTTCAAGAGTCCATCTGGGATTTAAACGAACTCTACTGAAGGTCCGAGAACAGTTTTACTGGGTCCATTATCGTGACGATGTCGAGGATTGGTGTCGTATATGTACAAGTTGTGCGGCTGTGAGGGGACCTCAGACACGTAGTAGAGGAGCATCGAAATTGTACAACGTTGGTGCACCACGGGATAGGACAGCCCTTGACATTGCGGAGCCGATACAAAAAGGCGCAAGAGGGACTCCTAAGATCGTCCATGTGGATCGCCTGGCACGTTATTATGGGGCCGATAATGCTCGGGACGAGAATGTCTTAGGAGGGGGCAGTATTGCGCGGCTAAGTTGACATCGGCACTAGCGCCATCTAGTGTCGGGTAACAGAGCAAGGAAAGAGCTTTCCAGAAAATGATAACACTAATCTTTCAACCGACAGTGCCATCTGTTGTCGAAACGAAGAACTAAGCTTCTAGAAGCTGAGACTCGAACGTTCGACGCTTTGTCGATTGGTGCGCGTATTTACTTGAATGTTCTGGATGTTTCGGTACTAATGTGTATTTATAGTCGCTGCAAGTTGCGACTGAAGAAGTATTGAATTCGGCAAAACAAGCGAAGCTTCGGAGCGAAATATAGTGAATTAGTGTGATTAATTATTAGTGTTTTAAGTTTTAATTTGTGTAAAGAAAATTAAAGTGTTAATTTAGGTAATTTTATCGGCAATTTTTATTGTCACGCACCTCAAGCTCGTAACAGTATTTTACAAATATATATTTACTATAAAGAGTACTGCTGGCATACATTATTTTTGTATAGATTATGAATAAATTTGTGAAAACTATTACTCTGACTTCGAAACTTTAAATCTTGGTTGTGTTAATTATCGGCCAATCTCCTTGCTGCCTGTGTTCTCAAAGATTTTGGAAAAGTTAGTTAACAATAGACTTATACAGTATCTCTCTAAATTTAAAATATTAGCAGACTCTCAATTCGGCTTTAGAAAGGGATGCTCTATGGAAGATGCAGTTGCCGCGTTGAGTTCTCAAATTGTAAATACCTTGGATAGCGGTAGAAAATGTCTTGCTGTCTTCCTGGATCTAAAAAAGGCCTTTGATACTGTATCAATCCCCATTCTTGTTAATAAATTAGAACAGATTGGTATCAGAGGTATACCTCTAAAACTTTTAAAGGATTACCTCTCTGATAGGACACAGATTGTAAGAATAGGTCAATACAGTAGTAGCTATACAAATGTTAATTATGGTGTACCGCAGGGAAGCGTACTCAGCCCTACGTTATTCCTAGTGTATATTAATAATCTGTGTAGTATGAGCGTGAATAGAGGAAGAGTTTTCTCATACGCAGATGACACTGCGATATTATTTTGGGGAGACACTTGGGAAGAAGTGCAATTGATAGCGGAAAAACAATTAGCTAAGGTTGCTCGTTGGCTTGATAATAACTTACTTACTTTGAATGTTAATAAAACTCAATTCATATGTTTTTCTATAACTAGCCGATCACAGCCAAAAGATGATTTTAGACTTAAAATACATAAATGTTACAATCCATCCAGCGGTAACTGTACGTGTACATCTATTGAAAAAGTTTCATACATAAAGTATCTGGGCGTTATGGTGGATCAACGACTTTCCTGGTACAAACATGTCGAATTAGTGTCTGCTAGAATTCGAAAACTTACTTGGATATTTAAAACTTTAAGATATGTTGCTTGTCCTGACCTTTTAAATCAAATTTATGTAGCGCTTGCTCAATCTATAATAATATATTGTATACCTATTTGGGGGGGTACTTATAAAAGTAAATTTATTGAAGTTGAGAGAGCTCAAAGATGTTTATTGAAAGTTATACATTTTAAGCCATATAGGTTCCCCACTAGCATTTTGTATTCATCTTGTGGGGTGATTTCGGTGAGGCAGTTGTACATATTACTCACTTTGTTAAAAAAACATAAGTCTTTGTCTTTTAATCCTACTTAAAGTCTTTTAATCCTCCCAGTAGTAAAAGAAGAAATTATAGTGTAGTTCCTATATGCAGTACGAAAACCAACTTTGCGAAAAATCAATATGAAAAACGATCAGAACACTTATGTAATCAAATTAATAAAATATTGCAAATATATCCTTTAAAGACATACGATTCTAAGAAAAAAATAATGCAGTGGCTTAAGACACTTAATTACGATCAAACTGAAGCCTTATTAGAATCTATCCTATAAATGAATTCACTCACTGTCTTTTTCTCATACGTACACACGTACATACCCACACAAACACACACACACACACACACACACACACACACACACACACACTCACACACACAGACACACACACACACACACACACGCGCACACACACACTCTCACACACACACACACACACACACATATACACACACACACACACACACACACACACACACACACACTGTTTCTCTTATGTTAATTGTACTTAGTTAAGGGAGGGCGAGGGCCTTCTACCACAAGTATCTTTATACTTAAAAGAAGTCCTCAAACTCGTACTAATTTTAAGAAAATGTTGGAAACAATAAACTTTCATTTCATTTCATTTCATTTCGTTTACCAATACTCCAGAATATTAAATGAGAAAATAGAACAACGTCAAAATAACGAAATCAATGTTCACTACACTTCTTCTGATCCCAAGAAAACAACTAATGCCGCATTTTTATTGGGATTCTTGAGCGTTTTATATCTGTCACCAAAAGAAACTTTGAAACCGTCAACTGTAAGCGGTTATAGTTATAGGTCACTTGAAGATCCTGATGATTCATCGTACACAATATTAATATTAGATTTGTTCAAGGCGATAAACAAAGCTCGAGAACTAAGTTTTTTATTTTTTGTTGTAAAGATTTTAATTTATACTAAAATAAACTTTAACTTTAATAAAATTTTGAGTGCTATAGATATATTTTTACATTTTTACTTTTTTTTACTTTTTCAATGATTACTAACGCTCCGATAAATTCACAGCCGGATTAGCTACGATGTCAAATTGTACCGACGGTAGGCTGTTTAAACGTAAAAAAAAGGATTAAATATACGAGTACATATTAAACGATGCCATAGTAAAAGTATTTCGACTTCACAGCCTACCGTAAGAATTTCTGACTCTTTTAGTAATATCCCTAATGACACAAATTTTTCACTTGTTTCGGAACAATTGTACAATTTTTATAGTAACGTACCAGTGGTTAAAAGAATTATCAGAGGTGCGAGAACGCAACTTGCTAAAGCATTATCATGCGCTATTCAAAATTGTCTTACGAATTGTGAAATGAGTTGGCAAACATTATTTACATTCGCGTATTCCCACTTTCATTTTAATAAAACAGTAAATAAATCAATTACGTCTCAACTAAAAGAGAATTCTTTTCAAATTTTAGATTAGCCGATTAATACTCATTTATCTCGACCGTGTCCTAAATTCGACTTAAAAAAATTAGTTCAATCGAAAGTAATGGATGGCGACTTTAAAAATGCATCCCGTATTCTATTCTCAGACGACATCTTCGCTCCTCGTAATGTCGAAACTCTTGAAGGCCTTCCTCAGAAACATCCTTCAGTCAATCCTATTGCTGTTGGTTCCACATTTCGACGCTTAACTTCAAAACTAGCTTGCAGGCACATAATTTCAAACCTTAAGGCAAAATTTCAATCTACTCAACTAGGCTTTGGCACCAAAGGCGGCTGTGAGGCGGCGGTACATTCAGTGCGTACCTTCTTAACAAATTCTGATGCAGATGTTCTTCTGAAAGTTGACCTTACAAACGCTTTTAACTCTATTGATAGGATAACCCTGCTGAAATAATTGGCTAACAATACCCTCGAAATTTATCATTACGTTTGGCAATGTTACAGTCAAAATTCGAACTTGTTTTATTGAAACCATATTATTGAGTCTGCTGTCGGTGATCACCAGGGTGATCCATTAAGTCCAGCTCTTTTCAGTTTGGGAATTCAACCTATTATTCCAAATTTAAAATTCAAGCTGAATGTATGGTATCTGGACGACGGTACACTGGGAGGTAAAGTAGATGACGTCGTCAGTGATCTCACTCATATTTTTCAAAATTTAAAAAATATTGGTCTTGAACCAAATACCAATAAATGCGAAATATTTATTTCCAATAATTTACCTAGTTCTAACAGAGATACCTTAATTCAAAATTTCAATCAGATTTCTCCAGGAATAAAAACTGTCATTAAGGAATCGCTTTTCCTGCTCGGTGCTCCGTAGTTTTTCGATAGTATTAAACCTGTTTTAAAAACAAAATACGACCAATTTTTAAATCACGTTGATAAATTATATATCTTAAACCCCCATATTGCCCTTACTATTGTTACGAGCTTGAGATTCGTGACAATAAAAACTGCCGATTGAATTACCAAAATTTACACTTTTATTACCGAACATCAATTAAAACTTAAAAGACACGAATAATTAATCACAGTGATTCATTTTATTTCGCTCCGAAGCTTCGCTTGTCTCGCCAAATTCAATACTGCCCCGATCGCGGTTTGCAGCGGCTTTAAATACACCTTTTCCACCAAAACATCTAGAATATTCCAGTAAATACGAGCGCCGATCGACCAGGCGCAGAAAGTTCAAGTGTGGGGCTTCTAGAAAGCTTAATTCTTCTGTTCGATACTAGATGGCGCTGTTGGTCGAAAGTTCAAGATTGACATTTTCTAGGAAGCCCTCCTCGCTCTGGTCCCCGACACTAGATGGCGCTATTGCTGGGACAGGCGTCAACTTAGGCGCGCAACACTATTTTGAAATATTGTCTCCTTGTACCTAAATTGACATACTTATTGCGCTCAAGTACAGTCTGGAAATGTTCGGATATTTTAAAAGATATTGGTAGTAATCTTAAAATTGCTTTGGAAATAATTCTAAATTTGAGATTAAATATACAATAGCCTGGAATCAAGCCACTTTACCTATCAAATTTGGTGGTATTGGAGTAAAAAACATTTCTAGCGTCGCATTGCCTACTTTCCCTGTATAGTGTCAATGACTTATGTAACACAATTTAAGTAATAAAATAGACCTGTGTTTTGCTGCAGAGGCAAGGAAAACATGGATAACGCTCTGTCCCCGCGAAAATGTCCCACTGGAAGTTGACCAACAAAACCAGTGGGATATTCCATTGGTACGGAGTGTTCAGTTTGTTCAGAGTCAAAATTTCCTAAATGAACAAGATCAGGCTCGCCTTCTAGCTGTTTCGACAAAGGAATCTAGTCACTGGTTAAACGCTCTACCATCAAGTAATCTCGGCACATTGCTTGATGGGGAGAGCTTGCGCATCGCCGTAGGAATCCGGCTTGGAGCGGCAATTTGTCAACCTCACCAGTGCCCCTGTGGTAGCAACGTCGATGAGTTCGGGCTCCACGGACTTTCATGCAAGAAAAGTGCAGGTAAGTTTCCCATCACGGTTCTTTGAACGAAGTGATCCGAAGGGCTCTTATCTCCATAAATATCCCCTCGGTTTTAGAGCCTTGCGGGATATTTAGAGACGATAGCAAGAGACCAGACGTTATGACTTTGGTCCCTTGGGAGAGAGGTAAAGCCCTAGTGTGGGATGCTACTTGCGTTGACACTTTGGCGGCCTCTCATCTCAAGGGCGTCATTTGCTGTAGAAAGTATCGGTCCGTGGGTTCCACGTGCAGTGAAGTTCCTAATGGAACTGTATCCACGGCTGGTCGTCGCTGCTGATGATAAGAGGGCTAGTTCTTTCCTCGTTCAAAGGCTAAGTATAGCTATTCAGCGAGGAAACGCAGTCAGCGTTATTGGCACTATACCACGCGGAGCGGGCCTTTTTGAATTTAAATTTTTAGTGTTAGTTTTTCTATATCATAGTTTCTTTTTTTTTATATACCTACTGTGTAGAATTAGTAATTGTAAATATTATACTATTTAAAAAATTATAAGTTTGTGAATGAGTAAAATTAACCATAATGCATACAATTATCATAATATCTGATATATTTCTTAAAATCGCCTTAATACTTATCTTATCAATTATCACAAATGAAAATATTCTTGGAAGTATTAATATTATTTTTATTTTAATAGATTGGCAATGATTTTATTTTTTATTTTTAGGAGTCACGCAATTTAATCTGTGACCTTTCTAAACTAAAAATTAAAATTTAAGTCCCCCCCCAAAGGAGAGAGAAACACAAGAAAAATAAAGAAAATTAGACCAAATAGAGTGTATACGAAAAATGTATTATTTTATAAAACAAATCAAATTATTATTTTGCTAATTCTAGGTTTTTGTTTATTTTATCTTTTTTGTACAATTCCAGCGAGTTCGCTTGATAACACAGCCTTTGTCGCGAGGTGGACAAAGCAACAAAGCGTTGAAATATCGATATAAATATAACATACATATGATAAATATAGACAGACGATATTTTTTAAACAAAAAGTTAAAATTTTTGTTTTTTTCTCGTTAATCATTTAAACTACTTCTACCCACTTTATCTACTGTAATTTAATTATATACACTATATTTTGCTTTTCATTTTTCGCCAGTTTATTTGTTTGCTTATTATCTTAAAAAGAAAGGTAATTTTGTAATAGGTGCTTAAATATGAAATTGGCGTTTTGTACGGGAGGAATATAGAGTAAATTTTTTTTTGTAAAATATATTTAATTAATCAAAGTATGCACCGTTGTTATCTATGCACTTTAGTGCAGTGTGTGGTCTTGCATTGTCGTGAAGCAGCAGTGGCCTAGACCAATCTCGGTTGTTTAGCAGCTAGTTCTTCCTTCATGGTATGCAGTTGCTGACAATAGATATCTGCCGTAATCGTTTGGCTAGATTTTAGATAGCTGTAGTGAACGACACCGCCGCTAGTCCACCAAACACTCACATGTAACTTTTTCTGAGTCAATTTTTGTTTAGAGCAGGATTTGGCTGAGTCTCCAGGGTTCAGCATTTCTCGACGACCACTTCCAATTATCGTATAGTATCCACTTTTCATCACAAGTTCACAAGTAATGATTCGATTTAAAATCCCTTCATTTTTGTGTTGGTTGAGCAAAGTAACACAGCAGTCGACGCGTGTTTGCAAGTTCGATTCGCTCAATTCATGAGGGACCCATCGTTCAAGTTTTTTTACTTCCCGATTTGCTTCAAGTAGATTAATACACTTATCACTTACCCCGAAGCCTGCAGCTATCTCTGAAGTGCTTTGTGATGGATCCACTTCCATAATAGCCTTTAATTCTTCATTTTCCACTTTGGTCTCCGGCCGTTCACGGGGTTGGTTCTGAAGAAATTTCCAGAACGAAAAAGTTGAAACCAAAAACGTACCGTGCTTTCATTTGCGACACCAGCGCCGTACTCTCTCGTCTGACGCAACTGGCTACCTCACCTACGCGAATCCCAGATGTAGAAGATCACATGTACCTTCCCTGTTGGACCTTCTGCTGACCTCTCATCCGGACGGATATCAGGTCTCCGTTGATGCCTCTCTTGGCTCCTCGGACCATTGTCTGATCAGGAGTGCGGTGCCTCATGCTCCCATCGCGGTTGCGTACTGCAGGTGGCCGCCTTGTTTGGCATTATAGGTCAGCCAATTGGGACGGGATGCAAGTCGAGTGGGCCAGATGGCGTCCCTCCTATTGTGCTGAAGACGTGTGCTCCGGAGCTGGCACCGGTCTTAACGCGTCTTTTCCGATACTCTTACTCCCTAGGCGTAGTCCCGAAATCATGGAAGACAGCCTTCGTGCACCCGATCCCTAAAAAAGCTAACCGTTCTGATCCGTCCAACTACAGGCCTATCGCCATCACCTCCTTATTTTCTAAAATAATGGAATCTATTATTAACAGCCAGCTCATGCGGTATCTTGAGGATCACCAGCTGATTAGTGACCGCTAGTACGGTTTCCGTCGCGGTCGCTCGGCTGGTAATCTTCTAGGCTACCTAACTCATAAGTGGGCCAAGGCAGTAGAGTCCAAGGGGGGGCGTTGGCCGTTAGTTTGGACATAGCGAAGGCCTTCGATCGAGTTTGGCACAAAGCGCTTCTTGCGAAGCTTCCTTCCTATGGGCTTCCCGAGAATTTGTGCAATTGGATCACCAGTTTTCTTGCTGATCGGAGCATCAAGGTCGTAGTAGACGGTGCATGCTCTGATTACAAACCCATTAACGCTGGTGTTTCACAAGGATGCATGCTATCACCAACGCTGTTTCTTCTGCATATCAATGACAAGTTTCAAATCGGTAGCATTAATTGCTATGGAGACGCCAGCACTGGTGATGCACTGGTGATACACTGGCCGTGCCAATATTTCTCGGGAAAACGTCGCCGAGTACCGGCACAAACTTGTGTCTGAAGTCGAGACATTGTTGAACAAAATGTCAGACTGGGGGCGACTAAATCTAGTCCAGTTTAATCCCCAGAAGACACAAGTTTACACGTTTACCGCTAAAAAGTATCCCTTCGTCGTATCTCCTCATTTCAAGGCACTCCCATTGTTGCCTCAGCCAGTATCGAAATCCTCTACGTCGACATATCGAGTGACGTGCAGTTTCGTGGTCTTGAAAAAAAGCTTGGCCTGCTCAGCAGAGCGGGACAGTATTTCACGCTGGCTCACCGCCTACAACTTTACAAGGCGCATGTTTGGCCGCACATGGAATACTATTCCCATCTCTGCGCCGGGCTCTCTAGTGCCAGCTCCTTCCATTTGATCACATCCAGTGCAGAGCAGTTCGAATCGTCGGCGACCAAGCTCTTTCCGATCGGCTTGACTCTTTGGCACTGCGAAGAGATGTTGCATCTCTTTGCGTATTTTATCGCATCTATCACGGGGAGAGTTCTGAGGAATTGTTCGGACTAATTCCAGCCGCACAGTTTCACCATCGCACATCGCGACAAAGGTCACGATACCATCCATACCATCTGGATGACTGGCGGTCCACCACTAAGCGATTTAAAAGAAGTTTTCTTCCTCCGGAATCAACTACCAAAGACCGAAAGGACCGATACGACTTAGGGACCTTCAAGAAAAGAGCCTATTTCTTTTTGAAAGGCCGGCAACGCAACTGCAATCGCCTGGTGTTGCAGCTGTTCATGGGTGACGGTAATCACTTACCATCAGGTGAGCCGTATGCTCGTTTGCACCCTCTGCTATATAAAAAAAACATTATTTAAAGCGTTTCGTAAAACCAAATTTCGTTCACGGCGTAAAGTCTTAATCTCAGACTTGCCATCGACGTAGAACAGGATAATCGTGTCAAACTGTGTGCGCATGTACAGGTGCACTCTCTAACCCCTCACTCTCATAGTCTCATCATACTATGAGAGTGACGTGAACCGACACGACTGGAGAGAGATCAGGCGCAGGTCCAACGGTTTAGGTACTTTCAGAGACACGGAGGTGAGACATCGCCAACTTCCTGACTCCGGACAGCTACTGAGAATTGAGCTAATGAGCGGGCTAAAAAAACTCAATAACTGTATTTGCACTACTTATAATCACTATTTTATTTTATTTTTATTTTTATGTAATGGAAAACCAACAGCTTACAAATCTTAAATAAATAACATGTTAAATTTACAAGAAGCCAATAACAGGTTCTCACTAATAGAAATACACTAAAATAATCTTTCGTCGTTTAAAAGACATAGCACAATTACGAGCAACAAAAATGGAGTCAAATTTAAATGTATAACACGCATAAATTTAATAAGTGAAACTAACAATAATAGCCACAAAAGAAAAGAAAAGCAGGGCTAAACGCACAACGTAATTGTTCTTAAAATAAATTAATTTACGACACAAAAAACTCTCGACTTAATGCCCGCCTTGCCGACACATACCAGGCGGTCCCATAATGAACTGGCCTGATATAGTTCAACGCGACATGTCGCTACATGTGGTGTTGCATTAAATAGTACGTTTATCGTGCACTTAATATAAGAAACATGCATCGACATGAAATGCTTACTTACTTACTTACTTACTTATCGTCACGCACAATCCCTAACGGGGTAGTCAGAGAGAACAGATCGCCAAGTGTCACGATCCTTACATCCCTCTTTCGCTTCTTTCAGGTTCATTAACTTCTTCATACATGCACGTCTAGGTATCCGAGTACTCTTGACCCTCCCCTCTTCGAGCAATTTGCTCACATGGTCTTCGAAAGTTAGTCTCGGTCTACCTCGACACCTTTTAATATTTACTTTCGCTCTATATATTTTCTTCACCATTCGGTCTTCACTCATTCGTTCAACGTGCCCAAACCATTGGAGTACGCCCCTATCAATTTTTGTGATAAGGTCGTCTTTCAATCCTGCCATATTGCGAATCTCTTCGTTTCGCTTTCGGTCGGCTATGGTAACGCCACACATTTTACGAAGAGATCGCATCTCCACTGCATTCAACTTGCTTTTATGCTTCTTCTGGCATACCCAGGTTTCGCTGCCATATAACAAAGTCGGTACCAACACTGCGTTATGTATTGCAAGGCGTGCACTTTTCACCACGCCTTGCCTTTTTACTAATGCATTCAGGGCACCATTGACTTTGTTTCCGGCAGCGACACGCCTATCCACATCTAAATCACATCTTCCATCCCGGCTGAAAGCACTCCCCAAGTATACAATTTCATTTACCTGTTCTAGACATTCCTGATTTACCCATATTTCACATTTCGTTCTCTCTTCGTCCTTTTCAAATACCAGAACCTTAGTTTTATTAGCATTCAAACGGAGACCTTTAATTTCACATTCCTCTTTCATACACGTGACTAATGCCTGCAGTTCTACTTCTGATGGTGCAATAAGCACTGCATCATCAGCATACAGCAGACAATTAACTTTTATGTCACCCAATTTCACACCCAAACAGCTATCTTTCAGCTTCTGTAAACAGCTGTCGAGATACAGTATGAACAGCCAGGAAGACATGACACAACCCTGTTTTACGCCCGCTTGGACGCTAAACATGGGTGACAGGCCATGCCCTACCCGCACACAGGCTTTACAGTCATAGTAAAGTGACTGCACAGCCCTTAACAATCGACCATCCACACCATATCCCGGCAACAGTTCCCACATTTTCTTCCTTATAACCTTATCAAATGCTTTCTCCAGATCCACAAAAGTACAGAAAATCCTCTGGTTAACACTCAGAAGCTTCTCCGTGATCATGCGGAGAGAAAACATTTGATCCGTGCATCCTCTTCCAGGTCTAAATCCGCATTGTGCCTCCCATAAAAATCTTTCCGATTTCTCTTGCATCCTGCGTGTCAAAACCTTCGAATAAACTTTACTTGCTAAACTGGTCAAGCTGATCGCCCGATAGCACCCGCAGTCAAGATGTGAACCTTTACCTTTATATAAAGGCACAATGACCGCGGATCGCCAATCATCCGGGACATCTCCCATCCGCCAGCACAAATTGCACAGCAGATGAAAGCTGTCCCAGACGCGAGGCCCACCGTACTTGACCATTTCAGCAGTAACTCTGTCTAGTCCCGCAGCCTTACCACATTTCAAACTTCGAATCGCACGTTCAATATCTTTCATGCTGATGACCTCAGTGTCATCGAGGTCCGTGTCTGGCGTGCCAGTCACGGCGTCACCCCCGGATCCTTCACTAAGATCATGACACGCATACATTTCTCTATAAAATTCACTCCATCGCTGCATGACGTCCGATTTTTCTGAGAGGACGTCATTGGTTCTCGAAAGCACTTTGTTCATTCTTAAAGCTGTCGCACCACTCCGGGACCTTCCAACCTCTTTCCAGAAGAGTTTGGAGTTTTCCCTAAAGTTGTGCGACAACCTCTCGTCCGCTTCTATTCTACACCTTTCACGTACTTCCTCAATCAATGTTTTCGCATGAACTTTCTGCAGCTTATATCTTTCTTTCATCTTCTCTCTCATATGCTCATCGTTACTAGAGGCCAAGTAGTCTAACCATGCTTTTTTCTTCTTTTTTACAGCTTCTTTCACTTCGTCATTCCACCATGCATCTCTTCTTTTACTACTACCTCGTTTTGTCGTACCACATACTTCTTCCGCTGCACTTACCATTCCATCCCTAAGGTTCTGCCATGTTCTCTCCACACATTCTTTCCTGCCATCGATGGTGTCAAGCTTTTCGGCTACCCTCGTGTGATATTTGTCCCTAGTATCCGCTTCCTGAAGCTTCCAGCTTCGGATGCGACAGACCGACTGTGGTTCTGTTACTGCCGTCCGGTGGCGCCAACCCGCGAACAAACCCCTAAATCTAGTAATTACTAGATAATGATCCGTTCCCAGGTCAGCACCCCTGAACACTCGTGTATCCATCACCTGTTTTCGCAGTCGGTCATCCACCAGGAACAAATCAATCATACTTCTCTCATTCTTTCTTTCTCTAGTGTACATATGGATTTTCCTGTGATTAAACATAGTGTTTGTCACAAGAAGACCCTTTTCCTTGCATACAGCCAGTATAAGCTTGCCAGCATCATTAACCCTTTTATCTCCAAACTTTCCAAGCACCGACTCGTATCCTGGTCGAGCGATACCTACCCATCCATTCAAATCACCACATACAACAGTTCTTTCGTTTCCCTTAACCAAATCTAGAACTTCTCTTACATTCTCCCAAAACTCCTCCAGCTCAGCCCTGGACGACGAAGCTACCGGCGCATAAACAGCCAAAAGGAATAACTTCGTCAGTCCCATTTTGAAGCGAACCCAGAGAAGTCTTGAGTTCACAACCTTGTATTCAGTCATAAGATCGACCAACCGGGACGACAACAGCACTCCCACTCCTTGGCAGCCGTTCTCGCTTTCCGGGACTCCGGACCATATAGCTAACGTCCCGCCAGGGAGCTCTTCAATACCACTGCCTTTCCGTTTGGTCTCCGACATACACACGACATCTAATTCTCTTTCTTTCATTATTTCGATCAACTCATTCGTCTTATCTCTCATGCCCCCTCTAACATTCCACGTGCCAACTCTGCACTCCGTCCTCCACCTTCCGCCGTGTCGGGCTGTGCGTGACGGGTGGCGATCCCCATCGCCGCTTTGCGCGCTGCATTCCACACCAACGGGGACGAGCTGGTGTGCGTCGCCTTGGGGGGACGCCCTAACCCTCGTTCGCATGGGTGCGCAGCTGTGTAGAATTGCAGCCCTGAAAAGGACTGGCAGGGGTCGCGACGAGCACGCTTCTACAATGACCTCCAAAATGAAATGAAATGCTTAGTCTTAGTTTAACAGGCATTTGAATAACGAGAGTCGTGTATTTTTTGAAAATGTCGAAAACTGAGTATCGAAGTGTCAAAAAATTTCTGTTTAAAGAAGGTTTATCCCCTGCCCAAATAAAAGAACGATTGGATGGCGTGTATGAGGAGTCTGCCCCCTCCTATAGCACAGTGAAAAATTGGGTGAAAGAGTTTCGCCTCGGGAGAGAAACCGTCGTAGACTTTGGCCACGACGGTCGACCTGTGGAAGTGCTCACCCCCGAAACGACTGCTCTTATCGAAGAGGAGGTTCTGAGTGACCGCCATTTGAAGATTAGAGAAATTGCAGCAAGGCTTGGGCTCTCTAAGAGTACCGTTCATCGCGCGATCCATTAACATATTCACATGAAAAAAGTGAGTGCAAGATGGGTACCGAAACTTCTTTCAGCGGTACAGAGACAGGAAAGAGTGCGCTGCGCTTCGGAGTTTTTGGATCTTTGTGGCGAAAATCCAAAGACTGTGATCGAGCGGCTAGTGATTGGTGATGAAACTATGATCTTGTATTATGATCCACAAAGCAAGCGCGAGTCAATGGAATGGCGTTATAAGGGTGAAAAGCCCCCTAGAAAGGCAAAGGTGCAACAATTGACTAAAAAACTGATGTGCACAATATTTTGGGATTTTCAAGGCATTTTGATGGTAGATTTTAAAGAACGTAATACAATCGTGAGCGGCGAATATTATGCTTCTTTAATATATAAATTACGTGACAAGATAAAGAAAAAACGAAGAGGCAAGCTGTCTAAAGGTCTCCTGTTGCTCCATGACAACGCCCCTGTTCATACCGTTGGTGTTTCGAAGGATGCAGTTCGTCAATGCGGGTTCACAGAAGTTCAACATCCACCTTACAGTCCAGACATGGCCCCGTCCGACTATTATTTATTTCCAAATTTAAAGCGGGACTTAAGAGGAAGAAAATTTTCAAGTGATGAAGAGTTGCAGGCGGCCCTCTTCAGTCATTTTGAGGATAAAAAATGTGATTATTTTTATAAAGGTTTAGAGATGTTTATTCACAGATGTCAGAAGTGTGTTAGTATTCATGGTGATTATATTGAAAAATAAAATTGGTTTAGTTTCATTTCCTTCATTGGTTCATAGTTAGGCCAATTCAATATGGGACCGCCTACGTAGCTAGTATTAAACAAATCAAAATCATGCTTTTTGCATAAATTATTAAAATTATTACTTGACCGATAAAAGAAAGTGTTTCTTCCATAATTCTTAAAAAATAAAACCATAGTTCTGTTCACTGTAGGTGTTCTCAGTGATATTTGTGATATTAAATCTAAGCAGTCAACATTGCCAGAACAAATTTTCAATAAAATACAATGTCAGTAATCTCCCGACACTATCAGAGGTAACAGATGATGCATAAGGATATATAGTCTTCTGATCGGTAGTTTATAGAAACTACCGATCAGAAGACTATATATCCTTAATAAATTCATACAATATCTTTGCTATGTACATCTATGCTATATAATATATATTGTATGAATTTACGTTGAATACTTTCAATCCGTGAAATGTATGTATTGGATTTCAGATCTGCGAAGCATATTCAAGCGTACTGCGGACAGTACAAGATTTTAATTGTTTTAATGTTATTAAACTCCTTAGCAGTACGCATGACAAAACCTAACGCCTTAGATGCCCTAGCTATGATATATTGTCAACATGGTTGTTGAATAAAAACTTAGAGTCGTGGAAAATCCATAGATCACGTACAACTGATTGTTTTTGTAACTTCTAACCTTTAAGGTGATATCCGAAATGAATTAAGTTTCGCTTGGGTGAATATGTAATGAGGGTACATTTTGATGGATTTAGTTCAAGCTTAGTAGTACAGTATTCCTCTAATCTTAGTAGATCTTCCTGCAGTAATTCAGCATCAGCTTGCGATGAGATTGTGGAAAATATTTACATATCATCTGCAAAACACAGTAGGTGTGATGATTTAAAACAGGTTTCAATATCGTTAACAAATATAAGAAATAGCAATGGCCCCAGCAAGCACCCCAGTGGTACGCCACTCGGTATTGACACCCAACCTGATATATAGGTAATTGTTTACAACTACAGCTTGCGAGCGATTGTCGATATAAGAAGACAACCACCGCAGTAGGTCTCCACAGATACCAACATACTGAAGTTTTTTTAAAAGCAAATTACGTTCAATTCGGTCGAACGCCTTACTATAATCTGTATAAACAACGTCAATTTGATGACCAATACCAACGAGGCAGTCAGTGCTATATACTATTTTTATATATTTATTTAGAAAACAAAAGAAAAGTGTGCGTGTGCGCGCGCGCGTGTGTGTGTGCGTGTGCGTAAGTGTGTGTGTGCGTGTGCGTGTGCGTGTGCGTGGGCGTGTGCTTGTGCGTGTGCGTGTGCGTGTGCGTATGCGTATGCGTGTGCGTGTGCGTGTGCGTGTGCGAGTGCGTGTGCGTGTGCGTGCGCGCGTGCGTACGTGCGTGCGTGCGTGCGCGCTTTTGTGCGTGCGTGCGTGCTTGCGTGCGTGCGTGCGTGTGTGTGTGTGTGTGTGTGTGTGTGTGTTAATCATAAATAATTATTGAAGAACTTTTTTGCATACTTCAGCTTCATAAAGCAAAAAAATATTATAGGTGCAACACCGGATGTGATTTATTGGTGAGTTTTTGGTATATTTTGTATGAAAGTGAGACATGGAAAATAGTTTTGTACGAGGGCAGCACTGAAAATTTCGGGAATCAAGGAAGTGACACAACATTACTATTTAAAAATGTATTTATTGCTTTTCGAAGTATTCTCCGCGAAATTTGACACATTTTTTTATACGATGGAACCAATCATTGAAGCAACCATTCCATTCGGAAGTTGGGGTCTCCAAAATGGCTGTTTTGTAGGCGTCCACAGCTTCTTCAGGTGATGAAAATCTCTGTCCACGCAATTTATTCTTTATTTTAGGGAAAGTATAGAAATCATTAGAGCTTAGGTCGGGGCTGTACGGCGGATGGTCTAATAATTCTATGTTTTCTTGCTCTAAAAACTCTTTTGTTCTGTGTGCGGTGTGAGAACTCGCATTGTCGTGATGGATGATGATGCGGCGGTTGCAGTCCTCTTTACGGAATTCAGAAACGACCTGTGGCAAAACAAATGCTAGCATGCCATTCTGCATTAACAGTTCTTTGTCCCTCAAGAGGAATAGTCGTAACATTGCCGGTTTTGGAGACAAAACAAAGACTCATTTTCAAACACCCAAACTCGTGACTGGTTTTTTGTTTCGGGTTCGTACGCGTATATCCAGGATTCGTCACCTGATACGATGTTGTATACAGTATTTGAGGATCCTGCGTGGAATCTTTCGAGAGTTCTGACGCATCAAGTAACGCGAGCCGCTTTTCGCTCTTCACGGATCGAATGCGGTATCCATCGGGAAAACAACTTTTTTACACCTAATTGTTTACGGAACATTATTTGTATTTGACTCATGCCAATGTCTAAAGTTGCCTGAATTTCGCGGTATGTCACATGTCGATCTTCCTCAATCAGCTTACGCACAGCATCAACGTTTTCTTGGGTGACTGCAGTTTTTGGACGACCTTGACGGGGATCATCACTGATCTTGACACGTCCACGTTGAAATTCTGCAAATCAGCGATAAATTGTTATTTTGGATGGGACTTCATCACCAAATGCAGAAATCATCCGGTCAATACACTGTTTTTGTGTTAAACCACTTCTAAAGTCATAATAAATCATCGCTCTTGAATTTTCATGAGTAAATTCCATTTTGTCAACGACTACAAGTTTTACAAAACCTTGTGACAAGACCGAGAATCTTTTTTTGAATAAATAAATGGTATTCGATTTTTAAAACCAAGGAGTTTTCAATTAAAAAGATTTTAATATGACAGGAACAGTGGAAATATTCCATTCCAGATACTTTTAGTGCAGCCTAGTATATAATTTTGTCGAATTTGTATTCATGTAACGTTTATATGCTGTTGGTGTTCCAAATAAAATAAAATAAATAAAATACTATAACATTAATGTTCTCTAGACAATATACATACACACATACATAGACAATAGTCACCGTCACACTCTTAACCTAGGCATGCAAACAGAGTCACAGCATCGATGGCGACCATGCTCTTCACACTTTATGTTTTGAGTTAAGAACACAAGCACAGAGTTACATGTCTATCAAAATTCTACAGGCCATATTTTGGAATGTGCTCAAGAGTGGTGAATGTATAATATCACCATCTTCGTTATGTTATCAAAAGACGTTGCATATTACAGTTAGAGATCGTCGTTACCTTATTTCACAGTCCTGCCGCAGGTCGTTTTAGCATAATGCAATTCTTTACACGCGGATTCAGGATTTGCAGACTAACATCTGTAACCTTAATGGCAATTAGCAAATTCAATTTTAAAGACCATTTTTTAAATATATTGTTGATAATTTTAGCGAAATCTCAGGGAATAAGTGCTCGCAGAAAATTTCACAGTACACGAGAAACCCCGGTTCGATCTTCGCCGGTACCAATTAAATTGTCTAGACATTATAAGCTTAGAATATAATCAAAGTTACGTAAACTAAAGTTGTCAGGCTTCCTATCGTTTGTGGAACAGTTAGTTCTCGTTGCTTCATTGCCTGTTTTCAACTTTACATGACGTACCGAAATATTTTTTTTAGTTTCCTCACAATGTTTTCTATCGCCCCCGAACAAGTGAATCAAATTTCGGGACGGAAGGTAAAAATAGTCGTGAATTTGGTGTTCAAATGGAGACAGCTACTACAATCGCTACCATAAAACATGTTTTTTATTGCCATTTTGTCGCCATACTAAGGTATTCACAGTGCGCTTTATAATCATTTTTGGGAATGATTGAACGAATAACTTAATAATTATTTCTTATAATTACGCGAACACTACACATTGATTAAAACTACTTTTACGGATTTAGATTAACTTGATTTTTAATTTCCGACTTCATCATCATTATCGTTACAGCCCTTCACAAGTCCACTGCTGAACACATGCCTCCCCCAAGGAATGCCACAAAACACGGTCCTGAGCTCCCTTCATCCATCGACTTCCTGCATGTATTACTAGGTCATAATTCCATCTAGTGGGCGCAGCCCTATACTACGCCCACTGGTATGAGGCTGCCACTCGAGAATCTTTTTCCCCCATTGGTTGCCGGTTCTTCGAGCTATATGGCCGCTCCATTGCCACTTCAGCTTACTAATCCAATGGGCTATGTCGGTCACTTTGGTTTTACTGCGCATATCCTCATTTTTAAGTTTATCACGCAGTGAAACCCTGAGCATAGTCCTCTCCATAGCTCGATGAGCTGCCTTGATTGTCTTCATACGGCCGGCAGTGAAGGACCACGTCTCAGATCCGTAAGTCTTCATTGGCAACATGCACTGGTTGTACATTCTAGTTTTCAGGTTTTGAGGTGTGTCTGACGAGACGATGTGTCGTAATTTCGCAAACGCTGCCCAGCCGATTTAAATCCCGACTTGAACACGATAAAATCCGTAAAAGTAAAAGTGTTTTTTATCAATAAATAATTTAATAGCAAGTAAAACTACAAACAGCAGACGTTAAATCCTATCAGAGCACATTTCTGTACTTACTAAGAGAAGACAGAAGCTAAATAATACTAAAAACATAACACGAACTATGGAAAACAAAATATCGGCTTTATACAAGTTAATAAAACAATAGAGAAACATTTGAAGCAAACAGAAAGCTCGAATACAGCTTTTAATGAACTACGAGCAAACATTACATAGATTGAATGACTAAACCAAATAGAAAAACATTAAATAAACGCAAAGATATTAGTATGATAGTAACCGAATTCTATAAAACTCTATACTACAGTTCGCGACCACAATAAAGGATACAGCCCTAGGTGGTATGGCTGTGGGGAAAAGGGCCATCTGCGGTCCAGCCACGGTAAGCGAACTGTGAAAGATAAGGTGATCGACCTCGAGGGGGTAGTGCGGCTGACGGCACCGCCCAGCAGCAGCAGGATCGTTATTCTCCTCACGTTGGGTTAAGTTAAGTTAGGTATAGCGCCTAAACTTAAGAGAGCAACAGTCACAGCAACGCATACAAAATAAACGACAAAAATGAGTGAAGTTTAATACTAATCGCCGAATTAGAAGTCTAAAAGGACTAAAAACAAACAAGAGTCCGGGCTCCGATCACATCACGCACGATGCCTTAATAATTGTCCAAAGAGTTTTAACCCTACCATTTAACGGATAATTTTAGAAACCACTAAAACACCAACGCAATGGTTATAAAATAGGACATCCAAACGAGACTACAAACTACAGGTCAATAAACCTACTTTCAAGTACGAGTTGATTAAAACTACTTTTATATTCATGGAAGACTTTAAGGAGAAAGCCTTCCTTACTGCACCTGTTACACCAAGGATCTACAAGCCGTACGTAGACGATACTTTCATAATTTTACCATCAGACGAAGTAACTGCATTTTTAGAACATCTTTATTCCATAAACTCTAAAATTCAATTTACTATGGAGTTAGAGGCAAATAATTCCTTAGCTTTCCTAGATGTGTTAGTCATCCGAAATCCTAACAACACCGTAGGTCACACTGTGTATAGAAAAAAGACCCATACATACCGATATTTAAACGGTGAA
Organism: Parnassius smintheus behrii; assembly: GCA_036936625.1. Taxonomy (NCBI): domain Eukaryota; kingdom Metazoa; phylum Arthropoda; class Insecta; order Lepidoptera; family Papilionidae; genus Parnassius; species Parnassius smintheus. The sequence goes on along the minus strand of JAUPFT010000001.1, from coordinate 41,303,027 downwards.
TCTCAACACCATCCTTCACAGTTAGCTACAGTGGGCAAATCTTTGTTACATAGAGCGGAAGGGATCTGTGACAGCAAACACCTGGCCGCCGAGCTTCGGCACATCAAGCAAGTTCTGCACGACAACAAGGTTCGGGTCCCGCGCCCACGTCACAGTGACCGAGTGAAGCCGGCCACAGTCGAGCGTGTGCCTGCTGTAAACTATTACTACTACTATGTGTCAGAGGTGTCACAGAAAAGATTGACTACATCTTGAAGCGAGCTTCTATTAAAAAAATTCTACAAGCCGCTGAAGAAGATTACTCAGTTCTTACCATCCGTCAAGTGTGATATTCCTCTACAAGATGCAGGAGTGTACAAGCTTGATTGTGAATGTGGTCTCTCTTATATAGGACAAACAAAAAGATCAATTAGAACCCGCGTAAATCACATATAGCGTATAGCAGATGTGAAGCATCAACGTTCCGGGAAGTCTGCAGTTTGTGATCATATCCTAGATGGCCCCAACCATTATATTAGTTTTGATAGACCACAAATCCCCGCGAAAGAACACCGATTCCTACCAAGGATGATAAGTAGGGCTATTGAAATTAAAAAACATCCTAATTTCAATAGAGAAGGAGGCTGGGTACTACCACCTGCTACGGACCCTATAATCAATTAAATTAAAACTAAACCTAAGTATACCACTGCAAGACTTCAAGACACAGTAAGTTCATTTTGCAAAGATCGGACCATAAACAATAATTTAAAAAGCCGAAGGTACTCCGGGTTTAACAATGACATCGGGACGTCAGTCATCTCAGTCCCCCGTGACCATGGGTGCTGGAAAGCACCCGAAATGTCGGGAATTAAAAATAAAAATAATTAAAAATATTTTAATTTTTTTTTAGTTTAATCAATGTGTAGTGTTCGCGTAAATATAAGAAATCATTACTTCCAAGTATTTGTAATTTTTTTATTCAATTATAAACCGAAGAATATATCAAAACAGAAGCTTATCCACCCATTGAAAAAACCCTCAGAAGTTTTTTTAGCGGTTAACATGCAAACTTGTGTTTGCGTGTTAACCGCTAAAAAACCCATTTGTCGTATCTCCTCAGTTTCAGGGCACTCCCCGTGTAGCCTCAGCCCGTATCGGAATCCTCGGCGTTGACATATCGACTGACATGCAGTTTTGTGGTCGATTGGAAGAGTAAGCCTAATAGACCACTAAAAAGCTTGGCGTGCTCAGCAGAGCGGGACAGTATTTTATGCCGGCACACCGCCTGCAACTTTACAAGGCGCGGATTCAGCCTCACATGGAATACTGTTTCTATCTCTAGGCCTGAGCTCCCCAGTACCAGCTCCTTCCATTTGATCGCATCCTTCAAACTTACATGACTTGTTTTTGGAGGGGATTATTTATACAGTGTTACCCACAATGAGTTGGCGTATAGTGACTTTTTGTATTATAGTTTTGCTAAACAGCTCGTCAGAATAGCTTTCAGAATTTAATTTTGATGCACATGTTACAATAGCATTTATTAAAAGGCCTTGTATTTGGATAGAACGTCATTTAAACCTTAAAATGGACTTAGGTGAATTTAATCGCGTTTTTTCAGCGATCAACCTATACTTGTATTTATCTGCAGGTAATATCCTATGCCACATTTGTATATGCAGATAATATCTGCAGATATATTTGTATGAGCAGATAATATTGTCACGATATAGATCGGTGCTTACAGATACTTAACGATAAAATATAAATTGTCTGCGTTGTGTGTGTTAGTTCATTAAATTTCATACAGAGCGATATTGTAAGATATGCTCTCAGATATACCTAGATATCTTCTCGTATCTGCGTAGTGTGTGACTCCCTTTATAGTTGCAGCACGAATGGGGCGTCTCGACCAAGACCACTCTCACGGAACATACACACACCACACCACCTCCACCTGAGTGTCCCCACCACCGGCCACCGGCGTGAGAGCCCCCCCCCCCAATGATCTGATCTGAAGTACGCAAATCAACCCAATAGGAGAAGGCATTCATTCAAGCTCAACTTCAACCGAAGAAGTGAACTCCGAGGAACTCCAGAAATGGTGCTGCACCACTTAACAGTGGGTGCGCGCATGTTAGTTGAGATCGGCACTACGTGAAGATTCGTCACCACGGGGCTGTGAGGCTCCCGACACTCGGCCTCGTGTAGAAATGCGTCTCCGTGGGTCACCGAGATCACCTACACCGAGGCAGGACCTTTCGAAGGCTGAAGAAAAGCTAATTTCAACATAAATGCTGCAAATGCAGCAACCAAAACCCGGGAGAGCCGTGCCCCCCCCCCCCCCCTCGGGGACAACTGGGTAATGAGGGCCACCTCGACACCCGAAGACCTCCATATGGAGAACAACATCGCCACTCACGGAATCCATTCGGGGGAATTCATCCGGGCCACAGCATCCATTGGAGGGATAGTGTGCTCGTTTGTTATTCTTAGTCTAAGAAGTAGTTGGAGAATATAAAGAGAGAATTATAATATTTATAATTATAAAAGAGAAATAGGAAAGGTCAAGGTTGGAAGAATTACATTTTTCTTCATTTTTCACCCTTAGCCCTACAAACATGTCACAAATTGGTTGCCTACGTAACTCCAGTGTGTATTTCATCAGAGTCATTCATTAGCGATTCATGTTTAGAGGCATTACGGTCTTATTTCAGCTTGCGCATGCGGATTTTTGCGCGGAGGGACGCGAGGGGCGAAGCTCTAATGTTTCAGGCGGCCAGTTGCTCGTACAATTTAGTCTCGCTTGTGACATGAAAGGGCGCGATTCTTCACACGCATCGCGGTGCTTTGAGAAATGCATCACCATGAACAGCCGCCAGGGAATGCATGTAATGGTACGTATCAATTTCTTTTCCATTACTGTTATTTTGAATCCCGTTGAACTTCGTTATCATCAACCATTTTATAAGAGACAAAAAATAATTGCGATAATTCTAATTTTTAGAAAAAAATTACTTACATTTCTTATTTGAAATTTATAAAGAAATTTAACTATAGGTATATAAAGCTTTTCAAAGAATAATTTTACTTGTAACAAGCTTCATAATTTGTTTTGGTGTATATATCTAAACCAATTTACTATTTCAAATGTTTGTAATATTAACGAATATAGATTTTTCACTTATAATATATAAGAGCTTTAACTTAAACTAAAAGCTAAAAAAGTTTGAGATACAGTCCTCTGACTGTACCTCAAACTTTTTTTCTAATATCATGTTTACCGTAATTACTATTACAATAAGAAGCAGTACCTAGTACAAACTACCAATGTCTCAGGTTATGAAATACTTGTTTGTAAATCCTACTTAAATAATAAAGCAACCACGTTATTAAGAAATGCCTTACATGGATTTATATGTATTTTAGCAATGTCTTTAATGTTTTTATAATATGTTTTATAAGAGTGTAACCTTGATTTTGAAAATTCAATTCAACAAGGTAAGATGTCATTTATCTTCTGTTCAAAATAATCCAAGCGTTAAAAACAGTTTTTTTCAACAAATAGTGATTGCAACCTTGAATTTGTTCCGAAACACCATTTCACGTGCACTGTCTGAATGTTACGAGATAAGACAATAGTAACAATTGTTTTTTTTAAAGAATTTCAATCAGTTGTCATTTAAAACCTGTAAGCAGAAATCAGAAAGGCCTTTTTTTGAAATAATTAAAAAAAAGACCTTTATGATTTCTGCTCTTTCTTTTGGTTATGGAGAGGACTTTGGTTTTATTTTTGTAAATTTTAATCAAAATGTTATTGACGTAAAAGAAAACATCGCACTTACTATTGGTAACTAATTTGATATAGAAGGTAAATTTAGCAGCTTCGAGCTGTGCGTGTGCGAGCTAAATCCTGCAATCCTAGAGTTGAATGAGAAGCAAATTTCTGATACGTGGTAGAGCCACGCTACAGCGAAATTATTGTTGTAGCACGAATGGGTCGACTTGACCGGGGAAGGACCACGTTTTCACAGAATATCTGCGTAAAATAGCAGTTTGCTATATACTTCTGTGTTTCGTATAGTATGGTGAGTGTAGAAAACCGGAGACCCTTTTTACTGGAAAAGGGGCATTCCATCTTAGTCCTGAGGGACTACGAATTTGCATTTTGCTTCTTAATTGATGATAAATATAGATCCCTTTGGGATATAGCATCCTCTTATCATCAGTTGGACTTTTTGATCGTTTGTCACCCTTATTCTATTTAAAAAAATATTTATCTTTGTACATCAATCACAATTTTTTTTACTAAAAGGAAAACTTGCATCTTATTTATATTGGTGCCTCAAATTTATATCGTTATAATCAATCGAAAATGTTTATCTTTTATAGATAATATTGATAGAATTACTTTATCAAGAATGCAATAAACAGACTACCGAGCGGTACTTAACTAATGCCTAATGTAGATACTGTATCACGCTGTAGTATCAAAATTGTAAGTGTTCTTGAAGATACTTCATAGATGGGCATTATTTTACTGTTTGATATATATATTGATAATATGCATGTACAAGTTTTTTTATTTTATAATAAGCTTATAAGAAGCTTAAAGTAAGGTTAGGTACATTCTGATAATGCGCAAATCGACAGTGGTTTTAATAAGCTACATCGTTGTTAAAATCTTGGACATATATATTTTCAAGATTTCATTGCCATTCCATTTTCCATTTGTCAAGAACGTTTTCGGGTTATTATTATAAATGTTATGTTCAATTATGCATAAACACACTTTTTATAGAAAAGTATCTAAATAAACTGATATAACATATTAATTATTACTTATGTTTTCCTGACCTACAAAATCCATACATAATAATCTAGTTACAAATGGTTTTACCGACATTTTAATTTTTATGTTAAAGAAATTTATATTATTTAACAATTTTATATGTCGACAAAAACGCAACTTTTCTTTAAATTGTTGTGCACAATAATTTAAGAAAATTTAGTGTTTTTTAGGAACAGCTTATAATATCGTTGCGCCCCTAAGTTGACGTCTGGCACTAACGCCATCTAGTGTCGGGTAACAGAGCGAGGAGAGCTTTCCAGAAAATTACATGACTAATCTTTTAACCAACAGCGCCATCTAGTATCGAATTGAAGAACTAAGCTTTCTAGAAGCCCTACACTCGAACTTTCGGCGCCCGGTCGGTTGGCGCGCGTATTTACTTGAATATTCTGGATGTTTCGTTGAAAAAGGTGTATTTATAGGCGCTGCAATACGTGATCGGAGCAGATTGATTTTGGCGAGACAGATCGGAGAGATTAATTATTAGTGTTTTAAGTTTTAATTGGTGTAAAGAAAATTAAAGTGTAAATTTTGGTAATTCAATCGGCAGTTTATATTGTCACGAACCCTAAGCTCGTAACAATTGGTGTCAGAAGTGGGATTAAATCATGCCGATTTTACCTAAGGAGGAAACGGAGGGTGTCCGTACCCGAAGTCAACGCCAGCTGGAGACGGACCAGAGAAGATTTGGTGGTGCAACGCCGCAGACGTCGGAGGGCCAGCTGCAGGCCACGGAGGTCGGCCCGTTAGTAGCTCCTGCATCTGCAGCACCTGACTTAGGTGCTCTGATGGTGATACTGCAGCAGCTGCAGCGCGGACAGTAGGAACAGGCCCGTCGGTTGGAGGAGCAGCTGCGGGGCGGACAAGAGGAACAGGCCCGTCGGTTGGAAGAGCAGATGCTCCTCATGAAGTGCCTTCACGCTACCTTCGGGAAGGAGATAAACGAGGTGAAGGATAGGGTTGCTCAGCATGACAACCGCCTGTCGGAAGCTGAAACCCAAATCGCGAAAGCTGAAACCCGAATCGAGAAAGCTGAAACCTGAATCGACCAAGTGAACAATCGGGTTGACAACGTGATGGCTGACGTGAAGAAAACGCTGGACGACCTCAAACTGGGGGATGGAATTACAGCTCCCGTAGTAGCTGCAACACCTTCGCTACGTGGGTTCAAGGTGCCACCGTTCGACGGGACGTCTTCCTAGTCAGCCTACAAAATCCAGTTCGAGGCTGTTATGGAGGCGAACGGCTGGAATAAAAGTCAGGCCATGACTGCTCTCACACTAGGCCTGCGCGACCTGGTCTTAACAGTTCTGGAAGCTCTCGGTGAGGAAGTGACTTATGAGCAACTCCTTGAGGAATCGGAGGTGAGATATGGCAACGCTCACCTGGAACACGTCTTTCGTGCGCAGCTTAAAGATCGCGTGCAGCGTATCAACGAAAACCTGCAGCAGTGGGCTCTAGAGGTGGAGAAGCTGGTGAGAAAAGCATACCGGTCTGTACCTGCGCTCATTGAAGGGAACCTGGTGCAGATATTCATCGACGGCATCCACGACCTTGAAGTCAGTGCTGCTGTGAGGCTCGGGCACCACGAGACGCTTAAAAACGCCTTGGCCTACGCACTGGAGGTGGACGCCGTGCGGCAGGATCATCTTTCCCATCGGGTCAGGGAGATTGCAGCAGTTACGGTTCGCGACCACAATAAAGGATCCATGGCCCTAGGTGCTGTGGCTATGGGGAAAGGGGCCATCTTCGATCCAGCTGCCCTAAGCGAACCCTAGAAAGGGAAGGTGAACGATCTCAGAAGGGAAGTGCGGCTAACATCACCGCCCAGCAGCAGCATGAATACGACTTTACTATCGGACATCGCAGCGGTAAATCTGATGGCAACGCAGATGCATTGTGAAGAAGATCTTGTCCTGAAGATTGCAAACATTGTACTAGGCAAGAGAGTAAGGAAGTGGTATCCGTGGGGATGCTCAGGACAGACCACCTAAGCAACGAGTGGAAGAACAGCCTACGTCATGCACAGCCGGAAGATCCGGACATCTAGCCGATTCTGGAATGGATGGAGGCCCGTGCTACCAAGCCTAAGTGGAGCGACGTCTCAGCGATGAGTTCGACCACTAGAAGCTATTGGGCCGAATGGGACAGCTTGCTGATTCAGGATGGAGTCCTGTGCCGTAAATGGGACAAAGGTCGAGGAGACAGCTGTCGTTTAGAAATGGTTGTCCCTAGAGCTAAAGTGCCGAATGTTCTACAGCTGTACCATAATGGTTGTTCTGGAGTCCATCTGGGAGTTAAACGAACTCTACTGAAGATTCGAGAACAATTTTACTGGGTCCATTATCGTGACGATGTCGAGGATTGGTGTCTCACATGTACAAGTTGTGCAGCTGTGAGGGGACCTCAGACTCGCAGTAGAAGAGCATCGAAATTGTATAATGTTGTAAATGGGACGGCCCGTACCGGATTGTAACCAGGATCAACGATGTGACCTACCGGATACAGAACGGCGCAAGAGGGACTCCTAAGATCGTCCATGTGGATCGCCTGGCGCGTTATTATGGGACCGATAATGCTCGGGACGAGCATGTCTTTGGAGTGGGCAGTGTTGCGTGCCTAACTTGACGTCTGGCACTAGCGCCATCTAGTGTCGGGTAACAGAGCGAGGAGAGCTTTCCAGAAAATTACTTGACTAATCTTTTAACTAATCTTTTAACTTTTAAAAAACGTGTAGATTATTGAAACACCGTAAGTCTGCTGCTTACTGGCTCTTAGGCCAAATATTCAAAAATACGTAGATTGTTGAGGAGTAGCAGAGTCATAGGTGCGAAACCTCTGGTATACTACGATCCAGTCCAGTCCAGCTGTGAACTTTTACGGCATATGGCCCTTCCGTCGTAGGAAGGATTTGCCTTCGTCACTTTTGGCACACGGATTGACGATCGTAGTACCACACGTGTGTGAGATCACATTTTTGATACTGCTGCACGTCTTCGGTCTGTCTATTCCACGTCTGACGTATACGTGATGTATATGTCGCAACCAACTAGCTTAATCAGCCTTTCAGTTAACAGCCTTGCCTTTTAACTAAACGGTGCCGATCAACTAACTGCCTAAATGACACTCAGCCGTAGCGTTTGTTACAACATTTAATAAACTAGTTGGCTAATGCTTAGGCCATTCGTACGATAGGGTGAAACAGCACCGTTAAACTATTCAGCCCATACGTTTCAGCCGATGCATTTTAGCCGCACCCTAACTATTATCACCCTACTATCGCTGATATTGCAACATATTTGCAATGTTGTATTAGACGCAGCGGCTGAATATCATTCAGGCTACTAGTTAAACATAAAAAGGCTAAGCTGTTAATTAAACGATTGTACTATTTTTTATTAAACTTTGGAAAACACCATCAAAGTTGTTTGCCGACGCCATATTAAGTTTGGAGAGTTTCAGCGCTAAGTGGCAGAAAGTGGAACTAAATTGAAATAAACAAACTAGGCCAGTAATGAAACGTGATCGTTCCAAGTCATTTGCCTAGCTGTTTGATCAAATGGCTGAGTATCATTCAGGCCGCTATTGGAATGGCTCTGTTTACTGGGCTGGCTGACTACTACGCTGTTGATTGAACGGCTAATTAAGCTAGTTGGCTGCGACATATTATATACCGCCATCTATCGGAAGCATTAAGATTTTTCTGGCATTTACCAAAGTCGCCTCTTACGTAACTCCGTGGGTGTCACGGAACGAAATGAAGTGATGGAATCCCTTATTCCATCACTTCATTTCGTTAAACAAATCGCATAGCTAATTTCGATATCTTAATATATATAAATTACGTGTCACGTTGTTTGTCCGCGATGGACTCGTACACTACTTAACAGATTTTAATTAAATTTGCACAGCGTGTGTAGTTTGGCCCAATTAGAGAGATAGATTAGTTTTTTGCCCACAATTTTTTTTGCGAGTTTAAGTATTTTTAATAGGATATGACAAATTGTCGTCGAAAAGGGCACCGACAACGTCTGCCTGGCAAGCTAGCAGTATGTATATATCTGTATAAATGAATATTGATATAGTAAATACAATTTACGTTAATACTATACTAGGTACATATGAATAAAAGCGTTAGAATGTGCGCACCGATCTGAAAAGAAATAAACATACATTTCCCCCTTCCGTCGCATCAGTGTAGTCGCTGGCTATGCGCCACTCTCGCTATCCTCCGCAACTCTGAGGGGCCGCACCGCTGATGCGGTGGTGGTGGGACCGCGAGGAGAGGGAGTGTCGGTATTACAATGCGCCGCTCTCTCTACTCTTCGCGGCTGTAACTTGGTTGGCGGTGGAGCCGTAGACCAGAACCACCGCTGAGATCAAGGAAGCTGTTGCTACCGTGTACTCTTCGGACAGACTCGATGAGATCGCGAGGCAGGTATGCGTAGACAATACTTTCGGGGTTACAAAATACCAGCTACCACTGCAACTTTTACTTTTTATTGGATTTTATGAGTTTTATTTTTATTGATAATTCTTTTTATAAAATAAAAGTTACTTCTTGGGGATGTTTCGAAATACAACCCGTACTGGGTTGTATTTCAAAACAACTGGTCAATGCAAATGACGTCATAAATCGACACCATTCTGGTGATTCGTTATATCGAATATGGTGGAATATGCCGTCAATTAAGGACGTCATTTGCATTCGCCAGTATACTGGAAACATTTCGGAACATACCCATTATAACGTCAGCTATCTGCCAGTGAAAGTCCCGTCAAAATCAGTTAAGCCATTTCGGAGATTAGCCCGAATAAACACACAGACAAAAATATTTTGTCTGTGTGTGTTAAATTGTATAAGTACCGTATTTACATTTATGTGCATTAAGCAAAAAGCTGTTATTTCGAAATTACAATCAAACATTTTAATTTTATTTATTTGTATTGATTAATACGAGGGCGGCACTGAAAATTTCGGGAATGAAGGAAGTGACACAACATTACTATTTAGAAATGTATTTATTGCTTTTCGAAGTATTCTCCGCGAAAGTTGACACATTTTTCCATACGGTGGAACCAACCATTGAAGCAACCATTCCATTCGGAAGTTGGGGTCTCCAAAATGGCCATTTTGTAGGCGTCCACAGCTTCTTCAGGTGATGAAAATCTCTGTCCACGCAATTTATTCTTTATTTTAGGGAAAGTATAGAAATCATTAGGGCTTAGGTCGGGGCTGTACGGCGGATGATCCAATAATTCTATGTTTTCTTGCTCTAAAAACTCTTTTGTTCCGTGTGCGGTGTGAGAACTCGCATTGTCGTGATGGAGGATGATGCGGCGGTTGCAGTACTCTTTACGGAGTTCAGAAACGACCTGTGGCAAACAAATGCTAGCATACCATTCTGCATTAACCGTTCTTTGTCCCTCAAGAGGAATAGTTGTAACATGGCCGGTTTTGGAGACAAACGTGGCCACCATTTTTTTATGCGGTATCCATCGGGAAAACAACTTTTTTACACCTAATTGTTCATGCAAGATTATTTGTATTTGACTCATCCCAATGTCTAAAGTTGCCTGAATTTTGCGGTATGTCACATGTTGATCTTCCTCAATCAGCTTATGCACAGCATCAACGTTTTCTTGGGTGACTGCAGTGACGACAGGTTTCCGAAATTATTGACATTATCAAAAAATGATTTAAGTAAACCCCCATTCATTTTTAAATACTTTTCCAACAATATATCACATGTTAGGGTTGAAATAAAAAAATCACTTCCTACTTTACATATAGGGGGGCTACCCTAATAAAATCAATTTTTATTTTACCACTTTCGTCGGCGTGATTGATACACATATTGGTACCAAATTTCAGCTTTCTAGTGCTAACGGTCACAGAGATTAAGCGAGGACGGACAGACGGACAGACAGACATGGCGAAACTATAAGGGTTCCTAGTTGACTACGGAACCCTAAAAAGGAAACATGGCAAAAACAGGGAATTATTTTTTCCATTATTACTTGCATAATTTATGTCTAATTACATACTTGTGCACAAATAAAAAAAAAATTAATTATAATTGTTTGCATGCGTTTAAAAATCATCATATCATATGCGATAACTATCACGAATAAATGAAAGATATTACAGTGTATTTACTGTCTTAGCAGCTCTCTTAGTTCTCCCTCCTAGAAATTATTTTCAACTACTTACGAACAACTGCTACGGTATCAATATAAAAAATATATTTATAGTTCTTTATACAGTTGTTGTAGCCTGCTTCGGAAAGAAAATTCGTAATAAAATAATATTCACGTGGATGCACTATTTTTACTTTGAGTTTATTTTAAGGATCGCAATTCTAAGATCGCACTCGTCGATCGTAGCTCATAGACACATGAGTGGAACCAATAATATTGACCGCCCATTTCCTTCCTACTTTATTAACCATTGCACCTATTGTTCTGTTTTTACCTTACTTATAACGTTTTGTACTCCTAAAAGGAGCTTTGCACTGATCCATTACGACTGATAGTTGTCCTGTTCAGTGTTGTGACTTGCTTGTATAATATAAATCCACATATAGCACGACGCGATGATTAATTAGCGTTCGCAATTATTTTACCTTGAAATTTGTCACAACTTTTGTCGTGCCGAAATTATTGGCTTAAGTATAGCTTCTTATTAAACATTGATGACAGAATCACAGAACAGACAGCCGTCACAGTTATCTGCCTTATGTCATGACTACTTCTTTTTGTTACGATTAATAGACTGTAATCGCTGTAAAAAAATTCGTTTTCTTTCATTGTACACGAGAGTGAATTCACACAACTGACTCCTATAGGACGGTAGAGCAGATTCAGTCCATCCAACGATTATCTATGATTTAAATAATATCTATAGAATGTCGTCACAGCGAAAACGGCTAACGAAGCAGCGTCTCTCTTGCAGTAACAAGACTATCTTCACTCTTCACGAGCCAGTATAAATGTCTAGAAATGACCGTAGTCATATGATAAAAATCCGACTATGCGACTCTGATTTGATCTATTGAAATAACTAATATAATATGTGTTATTTAGCAAGTATATGCCGTGTCTAGCTGGGTATTACGTATATAATGAATGTACTAGTCTAACTTAATCCCACTACTTAGCACTGATTACATCCATCCATTACAGCCTATAAAAGTCCACTGGTGAACATAGGCCTCCCCCATTGACTGCCTCATAGGGGGGATTTTGCCATAGTTGACACGCTTGGCGAGCGGGTTGTCAACTGCTGTTTTTTTATTATTTTGAGTTGTTATCAGGAAGATGCTGCTGCCCGTAGACAGAGAAACCTATAGACAAATTGACGCCTTCTTTCGCATTCGCACACGAAAAAGATAGATTTATGCATACGTCTTGCATAGAAATGAGATAGAGCGGTGTGATTGTTTGTCCCTTTCTCCGTGCCGGTTTTTTTGTTTACCAAACTCTACAGTTTGCTAAACAACTTTCACAGCGTAGCGATTTAAGGAGTTTACAAGTTGGTTTAAGTGAGAAAAAAGTGTTTTGTGAGCTTAAGATTGGTGAATCTTGTTCAGTTCAGTTCTTAGAACAATTAAATTTTTTATCTAAATGTGTTTAAAAGTCATAAAGATTATTGTATAACCTAAAAATTCGTTATCGTCCTTTCTCACTCGAGGCCACGCCGATCATTAGTCTATATGTTTCTCTGTCTACGCTGCTGCCCGTCACCTGTTTCAGTTTCCTTCTGTCGCCTCTTACAACGCTCACGGGACGTCAGGGGGTAGTGGATATTCTTACACGGCTACTACACGTCAAAGATTAGACATAGACATAGACATAGACATAAGTTTTATTTGTGAAAAAACATAAAAAACACACAAGGTACAAGATGGTAAACATAATTAAAAATAAGTCTCGGCAAGAGTGAGTGATGTGATGCCAAAAAAGGTTCCGGCTCAGCATATGCTACCACACGTACTGCAGCAGCGCTGATTTTCAGCGGAGCCCTGAATAGTATTTATTCGATATTGCGCCCGCGCTGTTATCGGTGCTAATATTCCATTAAAAATAAATAAATCAACAATTCACTCAAAGTGTACATTTTTAAGAATAACCATAATTGTAAAAAAATACATATACATACATGTGCATATACACACTCGCACATAAAAATATATTACATTTTAGATTGTACTATATTCATATTAATTATTCGTATATATTTGTTAAACAGTACTTATGAAATAACCTGCCACTACACGTGAAATCATGATTTTTGAAATGCTAAAAGGTGTTTTTTTTTAGTTGAGCTTTAAAACCGTTTACAGATTTAGCATACAATGAACCCCCGGTAATCCGACCCCTGTCTAATCCGGCACCCCCTGTTATCCGACATGATCTATTATTTATTATTAAATGTTTTTTGACAGTCTTCGCTAATGCACGATTGAACAAGTTATAAATTGTACGCCCGACCACTGTTGTACTCGACTTGTAGGGTATTGTTTTGGTTCTGAAAATGGTTGAAAGATCGTAATTTTCCTCAAAAAGCGTTATTGCTTCTTGATAACGCTCTTAAATTGATTTATTCAAAATTTTTAATTATTTTAGGATGTACATTTGTTTGTACACAACTATTTCCTAATGTTATTGCATATTTTTGTAAGTTCTATAGCTTTAATGACGTTAATTTTATAATAAAACGTAAGCTCTCAAGTATGTTGACAATTTACCAAATTTGACACACATAATGAAATATGATTTGTACTTCTGAGTACATATATAATTATAACATATTATAGAATCTAGTCATTGGATTTGTGATTTGTTGGATTATAAGGTACTCTTTTGTAAAAAATTCTGGAATATAGGGGTATATATGTATATATATAGTACTCTATAATCCGACAAATTCGACAGTCTGACACTGCCCTACAAAATGTTATTCGGATAACGGGGGGTCCACTGTAATATCTCTCATTATTGATAAACTAACGACCGCCCACGGTTTCGCTCGCATGGAATTGGAAATTACGGCAATTTTGTTTATAGTTACTCCCTAAGGAAGCATACTCTTATTAGAATAGGTGTACCGTATTGTGTACGATATTACTGGACACCGTCTATCCATGTACCCATAGACTTATTACATTACTGCATATGGTCATTAAATGCGCGCTCATTTCCATTTTTGATTGATTACTGTAGGATGATACTGTATAAAAACACGTAAATATAATCATCCCTAAATAAACTCACTTTAAAGCAGCGTTTGTATCCTACTTGTTTCTCGGCGGAATTTCAAAAAAATCTTTAAAATATTTATTAATGAATATGACTACCCACCTACTTACATGCCGAATTTAAAGTGTCTAATAATAAGGCAGCTTTGAAGCGGAAAGATAAATCCTCTTCATTTCTATCTCTTGGGAGTTACGAAAAATCCTGAAAACATTTACTAGTGATTATAGTGAGTGAATAGGGACTTGTCTTTTTATATATACTGATTGATAGTAATTGCGCGAGAGAATCTGTCGCGCTGCTTCAGTGCGCGTAATTGTAGTGGTAAAATTCAAGAACTCTCACATTTATTTGATTTTTTTTTAATAGTATAGGGTGACAAACGAGCACACAGTCCACCTGATGGTAAGTGGTTTGCTGTGGCCCATAGACATCTACATCTATCCTCGATTACGAATCAAAATGCAGATCGTTGTCATCCGTGAGGACTAAGATGGAATGCCTCGTTTCCAGTAAAAAGGGTCGCCAGTTCTCTACACTCACCATAAGAAACACAGCAGCATTAAGCTACTATTTACCCTGGTATTCTGTGATTGCTGGGCATACAGACTTCTTAATGTTTCCCGTCACCACTAAATACAATAATTAAGCATTAAGCATTTATTGTGACTTCTGATGATGGGAATCGAACTCATCTTACACGTGCATTACACAAGACCTCTTCATTTATTTATGATACCATACTTATATACTATATTTGACTGCCTCGGTGGTCTAGTGGTTGTAGCAGTGCGACTGCTGATCATGACCTCATTTCTGGGTTCGAATCCCGGGTCGGACCACAAAAAAACCATTATTGAGTTTTTCCGGAGTTAGGAAGTTGGCTGCTTCATATCTCCGTGCCTCGGAAACTACGTAAAGCCGTTGGTCCTGCGCCTGATCTCTCTCCGGTCGTGTCGGTTTACCGTCCCATCCGACTATGAGAATGAGGGAACAGAGATTGCACCGGTGCTTGCGCATACACTTGGGCAATACAATTCCGTCTTGCGTCGATGGCTAGTCTCCGTTGAGACAGGCTGCCGTGACCGAAATTTGGTCTGGAGATCTTTATTAGTAACATACTATCCAAGAGGCCCATGTTCAGGTATGGCAGATATGAAAGGAGAAGAAGAAAGTATGTATTTGTATGATGCATGATATTGATCCCCAAAGCGGTCATCACACTGAATGTTTAATTTTTTTATGTTTACTTTGCGATTGTAATGTTTTATTTTTTTCAAAAAACAATTATCTACTTAAGTATTTTTACATAATTTGTATTAATAATTAAATAATTACACTTGGTATTTACTGAAATTAATGTTTATATAATTTGTTAAATTTCTCTCTTGCCCAAGATAGTTTGGGAATCCCTGCACTAAACTATGTCTCTTAGTTAATGTTAGTATAATAAACTGCAAAAATTTAACATGATTTTGGGAGAATAGTCGTTTCATATAAAAAAAACTCAACCATTTTTTGTAAGAACTAATAATTACAATGCATCGAAGTATTTACCCCTATTTTTTATATCAATTTTTCGCTAACACATCTGTTGTAGCAAAGACATTTAGAAAACGATTGCGAATGTACATTAAAAGTTATGAATTTATCTAGATCAAGTTACGTGTACTCAATAATTAAATTAGTGCTGGTAATTTCCTGGACATTTGCAGAATTTATAAATTACGTAATAATATTATTTAAAACATACGTAATGCATGAACTTTGCATACGATGGATATAATACATGGCAATACTTTAAACTAATAAAAAAACGTAATATGATTTTTGTTTGCTTGAGGTGATTAAAAATTAATTAATAAGGAAAGTGTATGAGTTGAACTGTACTTGGGGTAAAAAGTCAGAAGAATAAATAAAAGTGGATTCTGACTATCCACTCCGTGCAGAGATTTACACGCGTTTCCGAGTAATAACATAACTTATTTGTTCAAGTAACGATTATGTTTATGACATTGGTAGTATGAACGTAAACAATGAATGTTTTATTTTATTTCATTTAGTGTATTTGTAACACTACATAAACTTTAACTATGTCAAATCTCACACTCTTCCGTGCGTGTAATATGCAAAATTCTCTTCACGTATTAATTTAAAGATGTATAGATAACCTTTAACCCTTATATTATGTTCGAAAAGTTGTTAGTTATTGTATAAAAGTGAATATATAAAGCTAAAGAAAGTATTATAAAGCTTAGATGTATATAAATGTAACTAAAACATACATGAACATAAAAATTTACATTAAAGTTAAATATTACTATTATTAAATAGAATACATTTAAGCAATACTTTTGTTTTCAATGTAAATATCGCTAGACCAATTTGTATTTAAATTGCTATTATTTATGAGCCGTTGAACGTGTATGAAAAATTTTGTCTTTTGTATCTTAGTATATTTTAAAATATATTGTTGACATTATGAAAAGTTTAACCATGGGCCATTGCCCAAAATTTAAGATATAAAATATAGTAAATAGAAGTCAACGGTAAAAAAACGACGATTTTCATAGCGCGTTCATACCGAACCAAATTGGGAAGGTGCACAGTGGTTTTCCATTATAAATATGATAATGTTTTCATTACCGTTTTCCATCACGAAGACAACAAAATACGTCAGAAACTGTAACCGTCCAGGAAGCTATATCGCAATGCCATAAGTTTTCATACAAACTTGACTGATATCGAGTAGATATCTTTGAGTATCCTGTGTGATAGAACTTTAGTCGGAGAACATAACATTAGGATACCGTGGCATTAATTTTTTTAATACGGCTCTTTATGTAAAGCTTTTGTGTTAGCCTACCCGAATATCCGCAATTTGGGTTTTACATCAAACCATTGGCACTGACTAACATTCGACTACACGGGCATCCAATAGAAACCATAGGTCAAAAAGTATGTTTTTTTAAATCATGATATAATATCAGATAACAGCTCTAAGTTAAAGGGCTAATGCTTTGATTAATTTTATTTAATGCAGCAGAAAGCATCTTACAACATCAACAATTAATATAGGGAAAATAATTGCTAACTGCTAAAATAAACACCAAAAAATGGTAAAATTTTAATATATAAAAAATTTGTCCGGGACGTTGGTAGAATTTATTATTTAAAGAAACCCATTAAATAAATATGGAGTAAAATAGATTAAAAAAACACATTTGAGTTACTTAAATAAAATCAAAATATTTTTCTTATTATAATGATAGTTGCAGAATATAAATCCAGAGTGGTGGAGAAGAAGTGGGCATGACGGCATAAATCCGGTTGCAGACCAAGAGCTAAGCTAAGTTAGTTGAGCTTAGTTCGCATATCTGACGCAGTTTTTATACTTGTGTACAGACTGCAAACTATGCAAACTAAGCTATGTGAGCTAACTAAAACACGCGAAGCTAAGTTGGTTGTGTATGCCTCTGGTATATAGGTATTATCTATGCAGCTACATGAGTCAAGCTAAGCCACTCCCTCCTACCCCGCTCCCCCTTCGCACATCCTTTGCAAGTGCTGTACTGTTTTGAGTCGTGCACATGGTCGTTTTTTAGCGAATGTGAACCAATTTATTGAAATTGTAACATATTCAAGGTCTGGAATGTCTTTTTTTAAATAATAATAGGTCAGTATTACTCTTCTTTTTCTATGTGTACGGATTCATCAACGGAACTTTCTTCATTGATTATATTCATGGTGAGCGTCGTCAGTCGAACTGAACTTCGCAACACTGAGAGACTGAGCTTTCGTTTAGTACCTTCTTGGTGTGCACGGGCCATATTTTTAGTTTATCTTACCTTAACTTAGCTAAGCTGTCTTTGTTTAGCTTTGAAATAGCTTAGTTGTTGATCTGCAACCGGCTCAAGAGAGGAAAAGTGTCATATCGTTTCATCATGGCATACGAGTCGCTTTTACTGCTAAGGCGCGCCAATTGATGTTTTACATCAAAAGGGAAAGAAAAATAATTTTTCATTATTAAAATTTAATGGTTAAGCACTAGTTGAGCAAGGAACCTTAAGGTCGTCAGCGCTTTAGTTCAATTGGTTTGGTACAAAAAGATCAACGCCGTGATATTTACCTTCGTTCGTATTCTTCTTAATACGTATTCTCGTTAAATTAAAAGAGCGCAATGAAAAAGGTTTTTCTCTATATTTTTTACTTTTTTTACACAAACGTTTTATTTTAAATATAGCCCTCGAGCTCTAATAACAGTGGAGACATTTTTTTAGTAATTGCCCTGGAGAACAAGAAATTATAGCATCGATAAATATTTTGAATGGGTTTTCCATAGGTACCGGTTACTTTCATTATCACAATGTGACAATACTCTTTGATACAAAATGGCATTGGTTTATTGGTCAGATTAGATATTATGAGTGATATGAGTGTCAATGATATTTTTAGCAACGTTTATACAGGGGTTATAAATGTCGAATTGTCTGCAATGATTAGCGTGGAGGTGACCGGGCACCGTCCGAAATTGTATGGATTCAAAGTATTAGTGGTCCAAGTAAACAGGCGTTTTATTTAGCTTCATTTATTTAGATACCTTTACTTAGTGAATGTTTTAAACGCATTTATCGTAGATGGCGTTACACGTTTATGACAGATACTTTATCAGTAGCACATATAATAGTACTACGTTTATAGGTAGCCTGCCGTTTTTTTTTTCTCCTAAAATGGATTTGTAAAATTGATCGCCTTATATTTTATAATACTCGATTAAGCTAAATATTTACAGTTTCCGGGAGTAAATAAAACGAATGCCTAATAAAGAATTATTGTGCTTAGTGCAGTTTACATCATGCACTCCTCGTGGAAGCCTCTCACGGTATAGTCAAACTTGTTAAGCTAGACGACTCTATTTAGCCATGTGTCATGTATAAGAACATCGAGTCGAATGCCTTTGTATAGGCTGTCGGGCGACAGAGAAATATCGATGGTTCCGTTTAACCATCTTGCCATCTTGCAATGACCGCGTCAATGAAGATTGGTTTCTTGGTTGCACAACCGCTCTAACATCTTCTTATAGATGGTAGGTAGACACATGATGAGATGCCATTTACTCGAGTCTACGGTAGCCTGATCATTAGGAACCATATGGTTGATCCCAGTAGTGAAGAGGTTCGGAGAAAAATCCTGCTCCAGAGCTTCTTGAAACTGACAGACGAGCATAGTATGACACAACGAACACCTTTAGCCAGTAATGATGCAGCCCGTTGAGTCCCGAACTTTTCCAGTTCGAGCCCCTACGAACCACCCCAAATACGTCGTCCGGAGTTATCGCAATGGGTATTAGCACAATGACCCGCTACAACTTTCATCCAAGTGTCTTAACTGTGGTTTACGGGTGCGCTGTGTTAATTAAAAATTAGTACCCGGTTGACCGAGCTTTGCTCGGTATTTTTCGCTCGGTTTTTTTTTAATTCGTGTGTTTTGGAAATTATATTTAGATACAAATTACATACTGATGAAATACGAATAATATTTTTTGTTCGTAGCGACATAATAGAAAAAACTGAACTGGTTATTTGATTAAAAAATCATGAGTGCAATTAGTTTAATTTAAATTTTCGTGTTTTTAAAAAATACTAAAAAAAGGGCTCGAAAAAATAGATTTTCTCAAAAAAGAAAGGAACTTGAAAAAAATTTAAAAAAAGTCGGTCGGCCGGTCTGGGCTCGAACCATGATATTACGATTTTGTGACTGCCTAATATACCAATTATGCTATTTGTAATCATTAATAAATCGTCAAAATTTACCTTATTCTAACGATATTATAGCAGTTTTTCATTGCCTAAAAACACTTTTTAAAAATAAATCCTAGCTACTCGTAGATCGATTTATTGCCCCCGAAACTCCCTGCACACAAAATTTTATGAAAATCGTTGGAGCCATTTCCGAGATTCCGATTATATATTTATATATATACAAGAATTGCTCGTTTAAAGGTATTAAAAATTATAATATGCATACTTACCTACGAGTAATTTTTGAATAATGTTATATAAGTACTGTGTTTTAACGGCTGTTTGACCTTAATAATAATTTTATAATTATAACTATATAATAATAATTTATTCTCACTTGTAGTATATTCAGAAAAATCTTACAATGAATAGCAAAAAAGTTAGGTAAACTCACTATAGAGCGTAAATATAAATATAGACGAAAAACACTCTACACTCTCACGTAGTAGTCATGCTGCAGCTATATTAGTAGTACAGTTGTAGCACGTATGGGACCGGGGGAGGACCACGCTCTTACAGAATACCAGCGAGGCGGTACCCTGACCAAAACCTGGCAAAAGTGCGTTTTTCAGAGACTATTATCTCATTAGTTATGAGAAATAAGCTACATCTAAAAGCACACTATTAATTCGATATCCTATCATCACATTCCACGTTCTAATTTGTTTTTATATGTTATGAATACATTTAAAATCTACTTTTAAAAAATGACTAAAATTATTGATTACATGCATCTGTTGCTAAAGGAAATGCTCTAATCGTTTGAGAATTACACTAATGGATAGATAATTTAAAAATCTATATTCTACACGTTTTATTTAATTTCTTAAGTTCGCTTATCTCTTTTAATTGAAATAATTCCAATTATTCGGGCGTATTTTTCCGTGATATTGTAGCGAGAGCGCGTGGATTGTATGGGACCGAACGCTCAAGGTCTCTCGCTAGGGGAACCGTCTTACATACTCGTAGCAGCTTAACGCTGCTGTGTTTCGTATAGTGAGTGTAGAAAACCGGAGACCCATTTACTGAAAACGAGAGATTTTATATTAAACTTCACGGGTGACAACATATCTGCATTTTGATTTGTAGTCGAGGATAAGATGTCATTGTCTATGGGCCACAGCAACCACTAACCATCAGGGGGACTGTGTGCTCTTTTGTCACCATATTCTATAAAAAATACTAAATATACTAACTAACTATATAAAAATATGTAAAAAATACTAAATATACAAAAACTTTTCTACGCATTAAAAATGGGAGGTTCTAGAAAGCAGTAAATGGTTTTAAAGACATTATTTCTGATTGCCTTCCCACAATATTGCATTGTTTAATACGATATAGGTTTAGGTATTATACATATCTACAAAAATAGATATATTCCGTTTATGTTTTACGATTTTATCTTTCCTCACAAAAATAAAATTTCACTGTAAAATATATTTATTTTCATCGCAAGGTATCACTTAGCAAAGTATTACATTTACATTAATCTTATTTATTGCTTAGAGATAATACTAAGTACTTAAATTGCTTTCTATGCAGAATATAAATATCTACTATTTAATACTTAAATAATATTAATATACATACTAATACTAATTTCATATGATGATGTATTGATTAGCAATGATTTTAACATAATGACTTCAATAGCCTACGTATTTTTGCACTTTGTTGACATTTCAGTTCTGACGCATGCGTGAAATATATTGATTACTAAGAATCAGAGGCTGATTTTGCTCTTTTGCTCCTAGATTTTGCAAATGGAGAAGAATTCGGCGTAAATAATTAGTTCACTTTTCTACTAAGTTATGAAGGTGACCTTCGCTAGGTTCCTACGCAAAGGAATCGAGAGGCAATGAGATACCTAATTACACTGACGTAGACAATGACATTGCTGCGTTAATTGGTACTGAAACAAGAATTATTGTAATATTGCTGCCGGAATAATTTACGCCAATCAATTGTGAGATGTATCTATTTATAAAGTAGTCTAAACAATTTGACGTGTTAACTCATTTTCGTCGATTTGGTTTTCCACGGGAGATCGTTATTTTAGAATAACTGTTTCTCGAGTTTAATTAAAATACGCGTATATTTTATTATTTTATTTCAATTAGACTTATATCTGTACACATATATATATATATATATATATATATATATATATATATATATATATAATAGTATGTATATATGTATATATATTATGTGAAGTGGAATTCTGACTATTTATTAAAACTGTTTTAACAGTTTAAATAGGTACGGTTTTCGGTAAAGGGCTTGTGATTCATAGGCGATGGTTCATAGATAGGCTTAATGATTAATGTAATAAATATTTTTCGTTTGTTGATATGAGCTTTAGCGCATTTTCTCCGAAACAGCTTGACCGACTTAGATGCGGTTCTTGTAAAGTGTTTGAGATTTTTTTAGGTTTGATTATGAACTGTGACAAACCACCGGGATACGGGTTTTTTAAAGTTCTTGAAATTTAGGGTCATTTTGATAGGCTTATGGAGCAAACAACATCATGAGGATCTTAGCGAAAGTATCTAGTAGACAGTGTTTGGGCTCTTTTGATAGTTATTGGTAAGTAGCTTCTATATATGAACTGCTGAGGGTTACGTACGGGGTTACGATGAAAAAAAAAACGAAGCAGTACGAGGATAAAACGCAGAGATATAATTTTTGTATGACATCAAGCATATACAGAAAGACAGACAAAAAGACAGACGTTAGAGCAATAACGTAGGAATACACTAAAATGTTTAAAATAAAAGTACTTCGCCTCCGACATCTCACTTCTGTATAAGTAGCTCTTTTTTTAACTTTCCCTATAAACGCTATAATATGTACGCAAGCGCTGTATAGTATATCTCACCCTCAAAAATGAAAAAAAAAATGTATAAAGATGAGTATGGAAATAAAATTGGTATGATACGAAATATTCTAACCCGACGGTCACGCAGTCTTCGGGATGATGTAAAGTATATTTGGAGTCAAACCGTAAAAGTCTTATATCTTATTTATGCGAAGTCTAAATAAGTGTCTAAGAGTTAAAAAAAATTGCTTAAAGCATCCCGTCGTCATCGATTTTGGAGTAAAAAACTAACTACATCGAGTGGAACTAATTTATTTTTATAGAATAAGAGTGACAAGCAAGTACTATGGAGCAGGGTATACGGATAGCTGTAAGCCCTTGTTTAAAAAGTACAATATCTTAACATTAACATGCTTGTACATTAAAGAAATGTGCATATTTGTAAAACAGCATCCTGAACACTTTGAAAAGCAAATAGATGTAACTGAACGAAATGTAGCTCCTAGAAATAAACATAAATTATACTTACCTCAATGCAGGCTCAAATTGTATGAAAGGAACTCTTACGTAAATGCTATAAAGGTGTATAACAAAATACCCAACGACTTTAAAGAGTTACCTTTAACCACGTTTAAAAAAAAGTTAATACAATGGTTAAAAGAAAAATGTTTTTACGATCTAAACGAATTTATGTCTTTTAGTGGAAAATAAATCCGAAGGCAGTAATATTGATATATATCTAATAATTAATTAATTACAAACAAAATGAAAGTATGAACATTAACACTTAAGAACTACCATTAAACAAAGTGACATTTTAATTGAATTCCCACTTGTAATTTTTTTTGCATGTATACTAATTAAATATTTGCACACCATATAAAATGGTAGAATGTAAATGGGCCATTATTCATAATTTAAGATCATACTTTATTGTACACATACATTCTGGCAAATAAATGAATTTGAATTTGAATTTGAATTTGAATTTACACAGTCCACCTGATAGTAAGTGGACACTGTGGCACATAGACATCTCCATTTATCAATTTTATTTTTATTTTTCTGAGTATTTTTTTAATTTACACGAATATTATAAAAGGAATAACACTATAAGTTGTAAGTTTGTCGATTTTATGGCGTCCAATATTAAGGTAACGATCAACAAGGCTTCCAATTTTCGTATTTTGTTGTTACTGAATTAAAATTTTGTTCCGCGGTGCCTAGGATGGATTATGTTGGGCTTGAATCGATTTAAAATCCATGATGTTTTACTTTTCAAAGCTCTTCCTTTATACACGGCTTCGGTATCCACCATCGGAAGTGCCCTTCAATCCAAGACGATAGGCTGGAATTTCCTTTGTATTGTACAGTTGTGTTTTTTTTATTCATGTATATTACTTGATTTCCGCTATTTACAAGTTTCGATAGTTCCGCTATTTACAAGTTTAGATAGTTTCGCTCGTGTAACAAGAAAAGAATTATAACAATTTCCCAAAAGAAGTCGACATGACAAAATAAAATATAATTTTTTCAGTAAATAAGTTATTAATTTTAACTTCAAATTAGCAGTTTTTTCATATTCATGTTCGTGGTGATATTATCGATAGAAAAACGATCGGAAAGTTTTAAAAATGCGAGTATATGATGAAAGATGAAAGAAATATAATAAAAATGTTAAGCTGACTAATCAAGGGCGATATTGTTTTTCTCAATCAATTTAGCTAATGTAACTAGTGTAACGTACTATTCAAAGGAAGTAAACGAAGTAAAGTGTTTTACTAACGTAATGTGTCCGATACTTGCTTTAACTAACAACTCAAGTTATAAAATCCAGCGACAACTGAAAAGGTCGTTTGAAGGTCGGGGAGGACATTTGACGGCGCCGTAGCGTCTCTGAAGGTTTATATTGAAACTACTTCAGGGTTGTCAACCCTTTGCACAGTAGTTTATCGACGTGTTGTTTTTTTTTTTTTTTGAAAACTATAGCTGTTCCCCGCGACTTAGTCAATTCGTGTTACCTTGCATATTCACTGCAAATTCATATTTGAGTTTTCTATTTTGAAAAATAGGCTTCTTAAATATAATTAGGTATAATATACAATCTTTACAACGTTGTATGACGAGAGACTTGTGGACGATAAATCCGACACCTCCTTGGGACAAATGGTCGCCCTCCCGGTGATTGAACAAGTTGCCGGACTCGAGGATTACCGTGTCCTCTCCCTCTCTTCGGACCTCGGATAACCCATTAATATGCCAGCGTAACTTGTCTACCTCTTCTTCCAACTCCAGTATCTTCTCGTCAGTCCTCATTGTGCGTGCGTTATATGTTGCCAGGCCGAATCGTCGTAGGTGGCAACCGAACCTCCACCGGAGATTCTTAGCACCCCCTGCCCCGCCGTTACCATGGTCGCCACCGCAGCCAGGAATAGCGGGGCCGCCTGGGAATGGGGCCGTTTGTTTGCGTCGTTACTCATGAGGGGATATTTGCCATAGTTGCCACGCTTGGCGAGTGGGTTGGCAACCGCAGTTTTTTTATTATATCACTGTTGTTATCAGGAAGATGTTGCTGCCCATATCCTGCCTGTCTCCCTCTGTCGCCTCTTACGACACCCACGGGAAGATATGGGGTAGTGGATATTCTCAACCGTCACTACACGGCAAAAGATTGTAAACATTGGGAGTGTGTCGACGAGGGTCGCGTACCTGATACTCAAAATCACCAAACGGTATTCGTTGAAGGTCATACAGGTTTACGCACCAACCTCGGCACAGCGATCACCGAATGGTTGACACACTGAACCTAAACGTTAAGTTGGAGCGGTCTCGTCTAATGAAGTCAAGTTCAAGTCTCTAATCCAGAATCCCGTAACCGTTCAGCTCGAGTTACGTAACCGCTTTCCGTGCCTAGAAGATTGCAATGCAGTGGACGATATGAATGACAAGCTCGTGGAAACTGTCCATGCGGTCGGAGCTAAGGTGCTGCAAGACCGGCCGTAGAAGAACACAAAAGCTCTCCGATCACACTCTTAATCTCATGGCTGTTAGACGGGAGATGAGGCTGCAATCGTCAACAGATTTGACAGCATACAGGCAACTGAACAGACAGATCTCCAAATACATGCGGCGAGACTTACGCAAATTTAATACTGCTCGTATTGAAGAAGCGATTGAGCGGAACCAGGGCTCCATAGTCTTTGCCAGAGATCTGTCTGCCAGTAAGAGCCAACTGTCAAAGCTGAAGACTGAGTGTGGCAGCATCGTTTCCGGGACACCTGAGATTCTGAGTGAGACTGAGAGGTTCTATGGGCAGCTGTACACATCATTGTTGGAGCTACACGCAAGTGTGAGTAACGATCCAAGAGCGGATCTTATCCGACACTATTTCGATGATATCCCGGACGTCAGTCTGAGCGAGATTAGAATGGCTCTCCAGCACCTTAAAAAAGGCAAGTCCCCGGGCGAGGATGGAATTACAGCGGAGTTTCTGAAAGCGGGTGGAAAACCGGTACTTGAAGTCCTTCAGAGGCTCTTTAATTCCGTCCTCCATGGTGGCACTACTCCGGAATCGTGGAGCAGAAGTGCGGTGGTCTTGTTCTTTAAGAAAGGTGACAACGCCCTCTTGAAGAACTACAGACCGATATCCCTTCTGAGCCGCGTCTACGGCTGTTTACGAGAGTCATTACGAATCATCTCGCACGCAGACTCGACGACTTCCAGCCTCTCGAACAAGCCGGTTTCCGAAAAGGCTTTAGTACCTCAGACCACATACATACCCTTCGGCAAATTGTACAGAAGTCCGAAGAGTACAATCTGCCACTTTGCCTGGAGTATGTGGACTATGAGAAAGCCTTTGATTCCGTCGAAATTTGGGCGGTGCTACAGTCTCTTCAGCGGTGGCAATTTCTGTCGGTATATCGAAGTGCTGAAGTGTTTGTACAGTAGGGCTACGATGGCTATCCGAGTACAGAACCAGAGTACGAAACCTATCCAACTGCAGAGAGGTGTAAGACAGGGTGACGTTATTTCCCCGAAACTCTTCACCGCTACATTGGAAGACGTTTTCAAGCTACTGGACTAGAAAGGATACGGTATTAACATCAATGGCGAGTACATCACTAACCTTCGATTTGCCGACGATATAATCTTTATGGCAGAATCGCTGGAGGACCTAAGCACTATGCTCAATGACCTCAATAGTGCCTCTCAACGGATAGGTCTTAAGATGAACATGGACAAAACAAAGATCATGTTTAATGTCCATGTCACACCTATGCCGGTAGTTGTTGGGAGCACTAAGCTCGAAGTTGTTGACGAATACGTTTACCTGGGACAAATAGTCCGGCTAGGTAAGTCCAATTTCGACCGAGAGGTCAATCGACGGATTCAACTCGGCTGGGCAGCGTTCGGGAAATTATGACACATCTTCTCCTCAGGTATACCTCAAAACCTGAAAACTAAGTTGTACAACCAGTGCGTGTTGCCAGTGATGACATATGGAACTGAGACGTGGTCCTTCACTGCTGGCCGTATGAGGACGCTCAAAGTCGCTCAGCAAACTATGGAGAGGGCTATGCTCGGAGTTTCTCTGCGTAATAAACTTGAAATGAGGATATCCGTAAAACCAGAGTGACCGACATAGCCCAACGGATTAGTAAGCTGAAGTGGCAATGGGCCGGCTATATAGCTCGAAGAACCGACAACCGTTGGGGAAAAAAGGTTCTCGAGTGGCAGCCTCGTACAGGTAGACGAAGTGTAGGGCGACCCCCCCACTAGATAGAGTGACGACCTGGTAAGACATGCACATAAGTCGATGCATGCAGGACTTGTGAAGGGCTGTAATGATGATGATGATGATGATAATATACAATTGCAAATCAGATGCTTCAGTATACGTACTACTGGATAATGGTCCTTAATTCTGTCAATGTCAACAAATCAGGAAATGGGCGGCAGAGTCCTTTTGATAACAACAAATTTAAAAAATAAACTATGGGAATTATTCCCCCTATAAAGCAATATACTGGGAAGGCCTATGTTCAGAAGTGGACTTTAAAAGGCTGTAAGGGTAATGATAATGTTAACACTTGTTACCAAAATTCCGAAAGTTCTTAAAATACATGCAAGTAATTCAGTTTTGAGCCATTCCTTATTCAAATTAAAGTAATAGCTGTTGTCTGTGACTGAAAAGTTAAGTCATTTGACACCCATCATCGCAAATTTTATAATTCCCAGTAAGTAGGTCATTCAATGCTTGTGGACCTCATCGACTGAAAAGCTAAACTACTGACAACACTAGCGTTCCACTTGTTAACCTACATACATATAATATGTACATTTTGTCATGGTTGACGGTATATACGTGGTAGAGCCATGCTGCAGATGTATTAGTAGTATAGTTGTAGCACGAATGGGTCGGCTCGACCGGGGAAGGACCACGCTCTCACAGAATACCAGCGTGAAATAGTAGCTTAATGCTGCCGTATTTCGTATGGTGGGTATAGAGAACCGGTGACACTTTTTACTGGAAACGAAACATTCCATCTTAGTCCTAACGGGTGACAACGCATCTGCATTTTGTTTTGTAATCGAGGATACATGTAGATGTCTATGGGCCGCAACAATCACTTACCATCAGGTGGACCGTGTGCTCGTTTGTCACCCTATTCTATAAAAAAAATCTATACTCATTTAAGCAATAAAGCATACATAGCTTTTCTCTTCAATATCTTTATTAATTTATAATAAAATTCTACAATCATCTTTATTATAGCCCCTCAGGGCTCAGGGAGGCCATCTCATACTTAGTCTACCGGTATGAGCCTATCACTCGATAATCTTCGTTCTCCACCCGCTGTCGGTTCCTTGAGCTATGGGACTAGCCTGTTGCCAGTTCAGATTACTAATCTGCTGGGCTATGTCGGTAATTACTGCGGATATTCGTTACAAAGTCTATCACGCAGAGAATCTATGAGCCATAGCCATCTTCGTAGAACTGATGGCTGCAAACCTTGAGATTTATCATACGGATAGCCAGTAGCGTTACACAAACACTACAGCACTTTTATACACCGAAAGTCAACCTGCCACCACTGAAGGGACTGTAGCCCCGCTCAAACGAAGGAATCAAAGGCTTTCGCATCGTTCAAATACGCAACACAAAGTGGTAAATTGTATATGATATTAAAGCTGATATTATTCGGAAAGCTAAAAGTGTGGCGTTATATGATAAAAACCATTGGAGCTATGAGATCTCTCTGCTACTTATAGCCGTTTCTTACGGCACCCTCAACAGGAAATGTGGTGATGGCACCCTTGCACCAAATAGAATCTTTGTCGAACTCACTAATATACAAGGACTTCTAAACTCTTTCCTACTTATGGATTGTTAATTTTTGTTGTAACTATTCAACGAATATTAACCCCTACAAGCATTCATGAAAATAAATGATTCAGATTTTAGTATAACAGTCTCGAGAATAAATTTATCCAAAAACTATTTCTAATGGTTTTTTTCCACTATAGAATCAAAAGCGTCAATATTTATTCTATGAGTCAGTTTTGTTTATTGTGTATCCATTATTCAATTAAATCATTAGTTAAAGTCTAATGTTAAACATTTTTTAAACTTGCTTGCTTGATTGTCAAGTGTAAGTGGTACGTGGAAGAAGGAATGGGAAATAAAGATAAACACAGTGGACTTATTAAAAGATGGTGTGACTATTTTCTTTTTCGATAGTTCGTCTGTTAGAAATAAATTGACAAAGTTCGTTAGCTTGTTAAGATTGAAATACGTTACAATATGGCATTCACCCAAATTCGTTTGGTTCTCGTGATATATCATTAAGCATATCAAATTCAGAATGGACAAAACATTTCGTACAGCGAGTACATCACATTAATTTTACGTCCATCAAATGGAATCGGATATGTCTACAAAAGTTTTATTAGTCAATAATAAGGTTCAAATTCGCGTAAAATGTTGCCTTCAGTCTGAACTCTCAATTGAAATGTTGTTGATAGGCAATAATTACGAGTCGGCGTGAGCCGGGCCGTTCGGCGTTCGATGATGGCTACAAGTGCCAAACGATTGTTACGTTTCATCAAAACGCGTCACGTATCACGTTATAACACACTCGTTTTTGCTAACATTAAATGACATTGTACTCGTCTCATTCCACATTTTGATTAACATACAATATCCATTGGATAAAATTTTTAGGAACATAACATATAATATATATAGAGCCGTGGTAGCTCAGATGGTTAAGGGGAAATATAACTTGAAATGGCTTAGCAAGATCCTCCGTTATGCCGAAAGTATTGCAGCATTAATTTTGAAATAAATATATGGTAAAGTTGAGGATTAATGTTAAAGATTATGTTAGACGAAAACACGATTCCGTAAAATTTTCTCGATAGAAAAAAAAATCCAAAGTTACCTCCAAACTGAACAATAAACCGCTGTTATTCATAAAATACTTTTAATAAGATCATGAAACTTTGCATACTAACTGAACTAACTATAAAGCAGTGCTTATGTTATTTACTTTTTTTTAAATACCATTATTTTCACTGTAAAAAGAAATTACCTAAACTATCGGCGCCCTGAAGCTTGATTCCTGTCGCCCCATTAGTATCGCTTAGGCTTTTGAAGGGAGAAGTTGTGTCGCTTACGATCAGAATACACATTACGCAACAAGACGACGTAAAATTAAAATGAGAAATAACCGTGATAAAAATAAGAAGCGACTGGGTTGGCGTTAAGAAACTGGCATAAATATGATAAACCTAATGAAATAAGTATCTAACGACCTATCTACTTACGGTATTAGTGATTACAAACATGTTGGTACATAGCATACGACGCGCGGGGAAGTGGGGACGAAATTAGAATTTGAGCTGACTTACTATATCCTCTTAACGCTCGCTGTAAATATAATAGAACGCGAGTAACTTTACTAACTATATATATATATATATATATATATATATATATATATATATATATATATATATATATTGACAGGCCTGTTGGTCTAGTGGTTAGTGACCCTGACTACTATGCCGGAGGTCGTGGGTTCGATTCCCACCCGGGACAATTGTTTGTGTGATGAGCACGATCATTTGTTCTGTGTCTGGGTGTAATTTATCTATAATATTTATGTATTTAGAAATATATAAGTATGTTTATCAGTTGTCTAGTATCCATAACACAAGCTCTGCTTAGCTTGGGACTAGATGGCGTTGTGTGATAGTTGTGGAATATTATTATTATTATTATTATTATTATTATTATTATTATTATTATTATTATTATTATTATATATATATATATACATATTGGTCGATAAACTTTTCTAAACTTTTCCTTATTAACCTTAGGAACATATACATAAAAAATAATAAGAAATTTATTAAAAGTTCCACAGCTCATTGATAAATAAATCGGCCATTTTATCAATAGTACTTATATTTAATTGTTTTTTTTATTTCATTTAGTCAAATGTAATCAGCACCAAAAATTTCTTCGTTAAATAACTGGACCTCAGTTGTAGCATGTACACAGGTATATCTCAAATGGGAAGGAAAAAATTGTCATACTAATTTAGTAAGTAAAACCGCCACGATAAGTAAAGTATCACTATTATTCAGTTTTTATCACTATATACTATAGAAGGGTACATAGTTAAAAAAATGAATTTAAATAGCATGAATATTTCACTTTTAATAAACAGCGAAAGTCGACTTCAGATAACTGGAAAAATTAAATAATTTGCTCATAACAGCTTTCAAAGGCTGTGCTACTACATAATGTATTGTGAAAACAAAGCGCTTTTACCTATTTGTTATTAAAAGTTTCATTTTTGACCCTTTTCAACGCACAAGGAATATCACAAGCTCAATTTAACAACTAGAATGTCGTCTAAATAATTACATTAAAAACTTCACTTACTATTTAATTTGTAGTAGCATTTGTAGACACCTGTCTACAAGGCAGTGTGTCAAGTTTGAAAAAGATAATTAAACTTTTAATAAAAAGTGGAGTCGACTTAAAAAAATATTCCACGTAATAATCCTATGTCTTGCCACTGATTTCAGAAGCTATTATGTGGAAATTATTTTATTACGAATAAATAATATTATTATGACAACAGACTTCGGATGATCTAATTGATATTGCGGCTTACGATAACAACAGATATTGGAAAATCGTTTTAGCGTCTCTCTAGAGATTACTTCACGTGAAGATTGATATTTGAACCTTACATAGATATAAGCACACGCCTGTCATCCAGAGGGGTAGGCAGAAACTACCGACATCCATATGACACGATCCTGACACATCTCTCTCGCCTCCTTTACGTGCTTACTTATGCATAAGTATCATGTTCGTTGGTTAAGGGTACTCTTAACTTGGCCCATCTACACATGTGTCCCGTTTCAAAGCCGTAAATCCTTTAACCTAAACTGTACGGATCCATTTAAGTGAATGGGCCCATCTTGTTTAATTAGAATAAAGCATTGGGTTATTCCATGTCAAGTATACTGTACTGTATAGGTATGACCGAGTTGCGTTTGAAAGTGGGCCGAAATTACGAGTACTAAGGTACAATGAATTCCCATTTAATTTTTTGTGCGAGCAGCTGAGCAGGTCTAGCAAGAACAGTATATTTGCAACGAATATAATCTAATGATATCGCTGGTATATTCGCTAGCTTCCATAAATTGAAGGAGTTGCTTGAATATTGTCATTTCCCCTGGACTAAGTTACTTTTTGCGTTTATGAATGCTAGTGTTAAGGACCGCATTCAGTTAGGATGAGCAAAGGATTTTCTTTCGCTTGGGAAGAGAATTCACACATCCTTGAGCTACTTAACCCTAAGATATTCATGTGTTTTTTAAATGGCATTGTCCAGTAAGGGCTCTTGCCCAAATACGCAGATTGTTCTGCCTTAACCATAGGGGTTCCTGGTGAAGCCTAGTGTTTTAAACCAGCCATTAAGTGATTTTTATGTTAAAGGGTTTCAAGAGTTATTCGGGCCAGGCTTTTAGAGGCTACAAAATGGCTCTGAGATATTGTGTACTCTGTGATGGTGCGAACAACCTCTCGTGCAAGCTTGTCGTACTTTCCATTGCTTAAAATATCAATCTATCTCAAGACGATCCTGTTGCATACCAAAGCGTTTAAACGATTTACGCAATCTTCCACCAGCTCTGAGGATAGAGGAGATTTGCTTGTAGGACACTTGTCCTAACCTCTGGGTCAGCCATTTCTTTTTTTCCCTTTGCCGCCCCTACATCCTTCTCCCCTAATCTTGGTTGATATCAGTGAAGGTTGTTGACCCGAGGTGAGGTTACCACTTAGGGTCTCAGATATGTTAGCATACACTGACGTTTGGTTGTCGCGCTGCAATACCGCAAATTTGAATACTGTACGAAGAAATGTTTGTGTCTACAGACAATTGTTTCGGGTTTGAAATGTTTGTTGAGGTGCAATCTAGGAATGTAAAACACCTCCACGATACATGAGATAATCCTTCTTTGGTTGTAACGTTTTTAGGGATACCTTAAAATAAATTTTAACTTATTATTGAGAAGTTACATTTCACAAATCTACTGTTGAACAAAGGACTCCCCAAGGTACGCCACAAAGCACGGTCCTGAGCCACCTGTATCCATCGACTTCCTGCATGTCTTACCAGGTCTTCACTCTATCTAGTTATGTTTTATAAGAAAAAAATATTAGGACCATGCAATTAAGACCTTCCAAAACTATTTGGAATCTGTTGTCGAAATCACTCAGAAAAACACATCATCACCATGTCACAGCCTAAGAAAATGAGTAGTAGATAGACTGTGACTATGTGACGTTAAAAACTAATCATGTATTATTTTGAATTAAGATTCAGATGATTCACTATTGGGGAAATTGAGACAATAACTAAGTAATATATTATTTATAAGTGCAAGTTGTATGGTCCTCATTAAGTAAACTTATTTAATAATAAACTTATAGAAGATTCCTACCAAGGATGATACGCGAGGCTATTGAAATTCAAAACATCCTAATTTCAATAGAGAAGATGGATGGGTGCTACCTTCTACTTGGGATCGTATAATTAACAAAATTATTTCCAAACCCCAGCACATCACCTCAAGACTTCAAAGATACTATAAGCTCGTTCTGCGTAGATCGGACCAAACATTAAAATTCAAAAACTGAAGGTAGCCCTGCTATGACATTGGGACGTCAAACATCTTAGTACCCCCCCCCCCCCCTGACCATGGGTGCTGTAAAACGCCCGAAACATCAGGAATAAAAACTGCAATAAGTCATTAAACACGATAAAATCCGTAAATATAGTTTTATTCAATGTGTAGGTATTCGCGTAAATTTAAGAAATCATTAAAGTTATAGAAATTTTGCATGAACATAGTTTTTTATTAATAGCAATATTCTGTGAGAACGTGTCCTTCCTCGGTCGAGCTGACTCCTTCGTGCTACAACCATAATATAGCTGAAGCGTGGCTCTACCACTGTAGAATATGTTATATATGGCCAAGGACGGTGTAATGCTAAATTAAACCTACACAAACAACGTTACGGGGCCTATACCAGTCGCCAGTACTTAGAAGTCAATGGTTCATTAACACTTTTGAGTAAAATATTATAAATAAAGTAACTTTAATTGTCGTGTTTTATAGAGCATCACTGCTTATTAACTACATCAAAATTTTAATTTTGTTAACCTTAATCGTTCAACTATACTACACATTACACTACAGAACCGCGCTTCTCAAGTCCACGGGTGAACAACTAAACAAAGGTCTTCTCCATAGATCCTCAGTCGCCTGCATCCATCGATTATCTGTGTGTTTCATCAGGCATCTATTGGGGAGTCACCCAACACTGCGCTTTCCTTTTTATCCACCATCTTTCTGATAACAGCTAAGTTAAAAAAATGCATATGAAAGTTACAAATAATAAACGGACAACTAAACTTGGAGTAAGTTGTAAAGTGTCGAATCTCGTTTCCATTGATCGGTGGGCGGGCGGCGGCGGGCGGCGCGCCCACGTGCTCGCTCGAGCCGGGAATAGACAGTCTGCCCCGAACTACAGTTCCGCTCACATGTGTTTAAGATTGCTCATTTTACATTACATTTTTAAAATAAAGTGCACTTAATTTACACAAAATACAAATCTTGGTGATATAAAAAGAGTCCTTGAAATTTAATATAAAATTTATTTTAATATGTGTTTTGAAATATTTTATTAAATGTGTTTACGAAAGCAATATTGTGATAGGTGCTGTCATTAAGCAAACGTGTTGTAAAGGTGTTAATAAAGCAATAGCAATTGTGTGGTGCGTATCAGTTGCCCGTTTCGACATTACGTGCGCAAGGATTGCTACGTGGGCACGAAATACGATATTTAATTAGAATACTGTAGACAGTTGGCGGTCCGTCGCCGGCGCCACCGCGTGAAGGTGCGGCAAGCGCATGTGCGATGCGATGCGCGACAAAATTGCCGCGCTCCTGCAAGGCTCGGTGCGAGCACCCGCGCATACCGACACCACGAATAAACTGCAGAGTGCCGCCCTTACACCTGTCCTTGACTTCTCTGATGAAGGTTTTTATGGTTATATATTTAATTAATACAATGTCATCGAAATATAAATTACATAGATCAGTAAATTGAAGTAGATGCGGGCCGGCCATATAAATCTAAAAACCCACAACCGATGGGGAAGAAAGATTGTTGAGCGAGAGGCTTCGTACTGGAAAGCGTATTATGTGGCGACTCCCTACTTGACGGAGCGACGACCGAATGAATCGCGCAGGTACACGATAGCTGCAGGTGGCTCAGTCAGGACCGTACCTACTTTGTGACAATCTATGGGGGAGAACTATTAAATATCAAATAAATATGTAAACTTGTGAAAAATTATTATAATAATACAATAATAATAATAATAAAGCCCTTTATTCCGATCTAATAGCATTTAACATTAAAACTTAAGATAAAAGAAGGCCTCCTCCAACAATTTCCATTGTTGTCTATCTTGAGCAACCCTTGTCCAGTTTGGTCCTGGTGTAAGTTTTATTTGTGAAAAATTAAGCATCACTAAATATTCTTTATTTCAGCATAGCTTAGCTCACACTATTAATACTTAATATTTGTTACATTGCTTAAAAACCAATTTCATGGACTTGTTTTATAAATAATAATTAGATAGAGAACTTCACGATCTGTATTTGTGATAGAATATAGAACAAAGAATGTGTTGAGTATTAAAATATATTATCGCATCTAGACAAAAACAACATGAATCCTATACCTTTAAACGAGCAATTCTTGTATATATTATATATATAAAGTTAAAAGTTACAGCCTGTATATATATAATCGGAATCTCGGAAACGGTTCCAAAGATTTTCATAAAATTTTGTGTGCAGGGAGTTTCGGGGACAATAAATCGATCTAGCCAGGATTTATTTTTAGAAGATGTCTTTTTGTCCGTGTTTTTAGACAATGAAAAACTGCTACAATATCGTTAGAATAAGAAGGTAAATTTTGACAGTTCGTTAATGATTACAAATAGCTTAATTGGTATTGGGCGGTTACAAAATCGTATTACCATGGTTCGAGCCCAGACCGACCGACCGACTTTTTTAATTTTTTTTTCAAGTTCATTTCTTTTTTGAGAAAATCTATTTTTTCGAGCCCTTTTTTAGTATTTTTTAAAAACACGAAAATTTAAATTAAACTAATTGCACTCATAATTTTTTATTCAAATAACCAGTTCAGTTTTTTCTATTATGTCGCTAAGATCAAAAAATATTATTCGTATTTCATCAGTATGTAATTTGTATCTAAATATAATTTCCAAAACACACGAATTAAAAAAAAACCGAGCGAAAAATACCGAGCAAAGCTCGGTCAACCGAGTACTGTTAATAAAATGTAATACTAGTCGCTACCAAAGGAGCGAGATGTCTATCTAGTACAGTCTCCAATTAATTCATGCCAAGCATTATCTTTATATGGCAAATCTTTTCTACAAAGGGGGGGGGGAGACCCATATGCAGCAATGTGGGTGAAATAAAAGTGAACTAAGAGGGTTGTAAAGGTTTTTAAATAACGATACGCTAAAAATGTATGTTTACTATGTTACTCTTGCACTTACGACCCTCTTTTTAGGTTCTGTGTCATAAATTTTAGTTTCGTTTTCTCTTTCTATTCTAATGTGTTTCAACAACATAAATTCCAGAGCTTCTGATTTCATTAATTTCTTTTGATAGTATACTTCTCACTGTAAGAAAAGATAAAACTTATTACAGAGAAGTATAAGCACATACATTTTTTTATTTACTTAAATCCATATATACTACGGTTCGTAAAATAAGAAGTTTCTTAACAGCGCCTCTGTGTGTCCACGTGTCCCTCCACCTTAAAATTCTATATAATAAATATAGGTAAAATTCTGGTGAAAAAAGTCAGCAATATACCCTTTACTTAATACTTTCGATTAAAAATGTAACGAACACAGATATAATCTGCGCAGCAGAACAAAACCTACTCGTGTCCCACCTAATTATGTTTAAAAATAACCCGTCTCTCGATTTAGAATTTGCTAAAATAACTTTTTTAGAAAGTTTAACCTTCTTTTCTGTTCAGAAAGATTAAATGAATAAAAACGATGGCAAATGTTAAAGTTAAAAGTTACAGCCTGTACACGTCCCACTGCTGGGTAAAGGCCTCCTCACACTTCTGAGAGGTTTTTAGGGCAAATGTCCGCCACGCTGCTCCAATGCGTGTTGGCGCACTTCACATGTCTTTGAAATATTTTTTTCTTATTTGTCAGACATGCAAGTCTCCTCACGATTTTTCTTCACCGAGCAAATCGTAAATCAGCACTTAAAATTGCAAATAACAATTCCATAGGTGCTGGTGGGATCGAACCCGGGTTGCTCGTGTGCTGTGAAGTTTGCAGCGAGCGCTAACCATCTAAGCTACCACGGTTCTATGTCATATGAGATGTAATAAAATACAAGACAATCTATGTTGATAAATACCAACGTAAACTGACAAATTAAATATCAATCACCACTTATTTCGTCATGCATTCAGTGGATCTATTTTATGATTACAGTGAGACTTTGGATGCCATCCAGATGCCTTGAGCGCCCTTAATTAATGTTGAATCTCAACGTTAACCTTAGAACTACTGTTTGTTCTTTATAACGTTACTATTTTTGATTTTAAATAAACGTTTCGTGATAAACAAGAAACCGTATGTACATTAGTACGAAACATATTGTATTGAATTCATATTATATAGTAAAGTAGTTAACAATAATCTAAATAAACAAAGACAATAGCAAACACCACAGAAATAGTAATTAATATCTTCTTATTACGATTTCTGTAGTGAACACTAAATTTTAAAAAAAAGTTTACTTAACAGAGAGCCCTTTAAAAAACTTTAAACCCTTTTTACACGTTTTATATGTAGATATATATATATATATATATATATATATATATATATATATATATATATATATATATATATATATATAGAGAGAGAGAGAGAGAGAGAGAGAGAGAGTTCTATATAGAGATATATACATACATACACTCCAAAAACATTAACTTCCTTCTGGGGCAGTCAGGTAAATAGAATAAAAACAGAAAGAAGGAAATCTAAGCAAAAATATTGTAAAAAACATAGATATTAAAGAAATACAAGACAACTAACGTACACACACAGATATACGAGAATCGTACATATACCGCCTGCCTGCACATTTCATCAGGTCTTCACCCCATTTTAAGGCGATTTGCTATTAGAAAACCTCGTTTCAATTGTTGAATGCTGAGCATAGTCCTCTTCATCGCTTGCTGAGCTACTTTTTAGCTTCCGCATACAGGTAGAGGTGAAATACCACGTTTCACTTTCGTAAGTCATTACTTATCACTGGCAACATGCATTTTACTATTTAGTGTTGAATATTTGCTTTTCAGCTGTAACAAAGGCCATGTTTCTTAATATAATATTCTATACGTGGCCTAAACGTGGTAAAGCCACGATACAGCGTATTAGGATTAGGACTCTTACAAGAATAGATCGGCTAGACGTGTATGTGCATATCGCACTCGCGCAGAATACCGGCGTAAAATTGCAGCATAATACTGCTGTGTGATATATTTTGTACAGTGACGAGAACCGGAGAGCCTTTTAACCGGTAACGATGCATTTCATTTTAGTCTTCTGGTGTGACAATATATCTGAATTTTGATTCTTAATTGAGGATAGATGTAGAACGTCTATGGGCCTTAGCATCTACTTACCATTATAACGTAGACTATGAGCCCATATATCGTCCACACTTCCATAAAAAGATACTCGCTACGTAGGGTAAATTGGTTGGTTAGCGCAATACCGGTACCCTCACCTATGTGTGCATAGTAACAAGTGTAATGCGTCTTACATCAGTTCGTGGAAGATGGATTTGTATAATATGGATGGATGATGCGCTATATGTCGGTTGCCAGAGCCTCGTTCGTCATTTAAAAAAACTTTGGGCGCAGGTGAGCTTGGCATTCGGAGGAAAAGAAATTAAATTCCACACCACATTTCTTCGACATATTCTCAGTCATGAATCATGGTGAACTACATATAGGATCGTAAATTAAATGCACTTGTAGACATATTTTTCTATTCTTTTCTAATTAGATTGATAATAAAGAAGAATATTTAAGTCTTTTTGTTTCTAAATTTTGTTTTGCATCAATAAATGGGCATCAACTGGTAGAGTAGAATAGAAAAGTTTTATCAATATAGGTTACAAGTAGTTCCTATTAATAATAATTTTTACTTATACCACTGGTTCTGTAATAAACCTCTGTCCTAGGAAGAATCAGCAAGAAACCCAGCGTGACCTTTTTTTCTGAGTAAAGTAAAGTTACAGCCTATATACGTCCCACTGCTGGACACAGACCTCCCTTCATTTCTGAGAGGGTTTTAGGGCAAGGAAGTGTCCGCCGCGCAGTCCCAATGCGTGTTGGCGAACTTCACATGCCTTCGAAATATTTTTTTTCTTATTCCTCAGACATGCAGGTTTCCTCACGATGTTTTCCTTCACTGCCGAGCACGTGGTAAATCAGCACTTAAAATTGCAGCTAACAATTTCATTGGTGCCGGTGGGGATCGAACCCGGGTTACACGCGTTCTGTTATATTTACCCATCTGAGCTACCACGGCTTTTTCTGAGTAAAATTTTACAATGATATATACAAGTACAAACTACATACAAAACTTATTTAAGAAATAACTTGGAAGCGTCCCTTCATCCCCGGGGCTTATTATCAACCATGTATTATGTATGCATGTATGTATGGATTATAAGGTATTTTAATTTTATTAACCCTTTGTATACAATTTTTGTTTAATATAATATTTATACATTATTAGAGAGACGTTGTATGTTTTTACGACTTTGTTGTAATATCTATACACTACCGACGAATGAATTACTGATTCTGTGGAGTCGAAAAACTGGTATTTTGCTTTTGTTCATAGTGTTTATAGAGTGTACATCACTTTTTTTATTTTATATTTTATATTATTATTATTAATTTGTTAGGTAATTTCTACCTAGTAGTACCCATTGAATACTGTAATACATAGGTGTACCTGATAATCGTCAGTGTTGTTAATATTTTAATCTTTATGTTTGCGGTCTTCGCTGGTGATAGAATATACGATCACAATTTATTACGTAAACTCAGAGTATCGCGCGGGGGTTATTCTAGTATCTTAACGTCGGCACGTGACGGTGAGATCATTGCGTCATTTCGGAAAATTGTTCATAAATCTTATACCATATTGTTTATAACATATTTTTTTAAATATTTATGATAGCTTCATAAAGAATCTCTACTTTTTCTGTATTCTCAACTCTACAAGAATATATAATAATCTTAGTTTTTGATACAAACGCATTGAGCAAAAATTAAATAAACTTTAATTTCAACTGGAGCTTATTGATTGTTTTAATGTTTTAAGTTAGAGTATTTATTGATACATTCTTTTTTAATCTCTGCCGACACAGTCCATCTATATAAGTTCCATAGCTGGGCATAGGTTTTTTTTTATTTCTGAGAGGGTTATGGAAATAAATAGACAGCCGCGTGCGTGCAGTGCGTGCTGGCAGACTTCACTCGTCCTCGAAAATTTTTATGCTTCAGACTTCACCGCCGGGCACGTGATAAATCAGCACTTTAAGTTACAATAGCTGTGCGCGTACTGTTAAATTTTAGACACGCATTTAACCCTTGAGCCTTGAGCTATCACGGCTCTCTTATTTAGTATTCTAGACGAATTTTTTGGTTCTTTTGAGAATATTTCTCAAATGCCTACGTAACAGATGAGCGCTATGATGACTGAAAATATTGAAAATGAATGTAAAGGAGTATATTCGCCTTGATATTTATATTTACAATGAAGTTAATTTAACGTCAGTAAATGCATGTGAAAACGAAGTTAGCTGAAGGTGTACAGTTTAAAATTTTGTAACCTATATAAAAAAATGTGAAGGTCATGTGCCAAAACAAGCGCTAGTGTACGTAAAGCTATACTGAAATAAGAAAATAAATGGCGTACGTGATGGCATACATGCGGTGTCTTGACTACGTCGCGTCCGGCGGTTTCATGTGTCATCAAAACGTCATCAAATAGAAACTTGAACGGTCAGTAACATAAATCATATTACCATGATTTTTATCTAATAGTGCATTTATTATCACTTTTGGTCTTTAAACCTTACTAATTATATATATATATATATATATATATATATATATATATATATATATATATATATATATATATATGTCATTAAGGTCAATGTGGGCAAATCCGTCATACTTTTTTGAAAGTTGAATTTGGTTAACTAAAACTGGTACACTTACTACTTTAATATAAATTTGATGATTGTTAGCGATACAAAATTTTGTTGTCTTGTATACACATCTATTTTAAACAAAGAAAACAGCCCCCTACATGTAACTAACAAGGTTTTTTTAAAAGTCGGTCGTTAGACGGATTTTCCCGAGGATTGGGGCAAATCCGTCTAGTAGCAAATTTGCCTCGAGTTACGCCGTTTTATTAAGGTATGCAATTTGTAAACAAGTAAATGCAGATTGTGAAGAAAAATGTTTTGTAACATCATAAAAATTAGGTTTAATTTACGTTTTACTCCCTAAAATCTTTTTTGGGGGCTAATCCGGCCTATTTTTATAACCAGGGACTTTAAACCTTTCTAAAAAGTTTGAAAACTAAATATTTTTATTTATCAGTTTAATTTTTCAGGTACATTGAAACAATCCTATCTTATTATGACAA
This sequence comes from Parnassius smintheus behrii, assembly GCA_036936625.1. Taxonomy (NCBI): domain Eukaryota; kingdom Metazoa; phylum Arthropoda; class Insecta; order Lepidoptera; family Papilionidae; genus Parnassius; species Parnassius smintheus. The sequence goes on along the minus strand of JAUPFT010000001.1, from coordinate 41,260,892 downwards.
TGGTATTTATGGTATTAACTTAAATAAACAGAGTTATTTTCAATGAATTTGGTTAGGTATAACACCATTATAATTTTAAACAACGTTGCACTTCACATGTTGTATTAAAATTGAATTAAGGTGATTGCACCTTAAAGGTGGCGGTTCGTGCCGCGACAGAGACAGGAGACCACGACCGGAGACCGCGACAGGAAATTGAGACTTTTACTATATGAGCGGCAGTTCGCGAGCGAGACACAGACAGGAGACAGATATGCGAGAGACGAGACAGCGACACAGTCGTAGCCCCGGACGAGTAGTGTCTCGTGTCTAGTTCAAAAAGCACATGACTTTATTGTTTAAAAATACTTTTTATGACGAAAACTGTGCAACGCCTTGATTTATAAGTATTATTAATTAATTAATTCATAAAGGTAAGTTCTCTCCAGACAGGTAAGACTCACCAGAACCAGGGCTCCGTAGTATAGACTAACTTCTGTCTGAGCTAGTCTATACTACAGAAGTTTGCTACGATGAGTAAAAATTGCCAAAGTGACGTCACACCCGATCGGATTTTGTTCGGGATCTGTCGACATGTTTTTGGTTCGAAGTACAAATAATGATTTTGAATTTAACATAAATTCTTAGTTAGGCCGAAAAAAACTAAGAACAGTTTGTTATGAAATAAATAACTAATCTTCATACAAATACATAATCTTCCTAATCAATTAAATACAAAAAAATAATATTTCATAGACCCAATTGTTAGTTACCAGTGGACTTTCAAAGTAGGTATAGAACTAAAAATGGGAAGGATGAAAAAGGTTGACTACATCTGCTATGGGGTAATTCCGGTATATGACGATTTAGCCCCTTCGAAATTAGACGGATTTCCCCACTTGAACATTTTGAGGTTACGTATTTTTTATAAAATATATTTCTGTATCTACTGGTTTATATTCAAAACAAATTAAAAAATCCGTTGAAACACTTTTTAAACTACATGTTATGCATAGCCAGGAAGTCGTAACTTGTAAAATTGAATATTTACGTTATAAGAAACGGCGGCACGCAACACTTGAGCTTCGAGTTCGTAGCACAACTAAATTTCGAATGCATTTTTTGACAATTGTAGACAACCCTGCTCCATCTATGAATCATAGTTAGAACTAAAAACTAATCCTGTTTTATCGACCGAATCAGTAACAGCGTAACTATTCTGGAATGAATAGTAAACGCATGTGTACGGAATAGCCCCGCAGACGGATTTGCCCACATTACTATAATTTTAGCGATATATTATCGTCTTAATCTTTTTTAACTACAGATTCGTATCTGGCGAATTTTGATTATACTATTTAACAATTTGACTGCCTCATTGGTTTAGTGTTCGTAAACTCCATTTCCTGGATTTAGGTCAGAATACCGGGTCGGACCAAAATCAGTTATTGGGTTTTTCTGTCAAGAAATGTTAAATAGCAGCCCGGAGTCAGGAAGAAGCGATGTGCCCCCATCGGTGACCCCCATGCCCCGGATAATACGTAAAGCCATGGACCTGTGTCTAATCTCACTCTGATCGTGTAGGCTTGTCATCCCATCGGACTATGAGAGTGAGGGAATAGAGCATTAGTGTTAACCTGAGCTTGCGCAATACACTCGAGTCTTGCACAGATTAATCTCCGCTGAGACTGGCCACCGTGACTGTAATATTACTACTACAAGTACTATTTAAAATATAATTCCTTAATATACATACCATTTATTCTAAATTTACCTACTTATACATTTGCAAATAACAGAAAATTGTAATACTACATATGATTTCACTTTATATGCTCAGGTTGTCATGAATTATTTCTTAAAATTATACTTTATAGAGCAACGCTGCAGCTGTTTAACGAAACGAATGGGTTGGTTTTACTAAAAACGCAGCTTAATGCTGCTGATTTCTACGGTGAGTGTAGAGAACCGGCGGCATCTTTTACTGGGCCTCATAATAATTTATTCTTCACGGGTGACAAAGCTTCTTCAATTTGATTCTTAATCGACAATAGATGTAGTTGCCTATGGGTCATAGCATCCACTTACCACTACGCGGACTGTGTATTTGTTGGTAGTAAAAATGTTAAAGTCAAGTATAAAGGATAATACTCTATCTCTTCAAATAACGTCAGATGTTATTAGGATTCATTATATAGTCGAATTAACGGCAGATAACTCCGTGGACTCAATCAATGTGATATTGTAAACATAAAATGAAAGGAATGATTCATATGTACAATTATTATACAAGACTTAAATAATATTTTCTTTTTATTAACGATCTATTTATTATTATTTCAGAACAACCTGTCTTTGTACCGTCTATAATTAATTGACGGTGTAATTTTTGAATGAGTAACGTAAACAAGATAATTTTTAAGATTCCTTGTAATTTATACGTGGTAGAGTCACGCTGCAGCTATATTATGGTTGTAGCACGAACGAATGTCGGCTCGACCGGGGAAGGACCACGCTCTCACAGAATACCAACGTAAGATTGCAGCTTAATGCTGCTGTGGTTCGCATGGTGAGTTTAGAAAACCGCAGACCCGTTTTACTGAAATCGAGGCATTCCATCTTAATACTCAATGGTAACAACGCATCTGCGTTTTGATTCTTTCGAGGTTAAATGTAGATGTCTGTGAGCCACAGCATCTACTTACCATCAGGTGGGCTATGTACTCGTTTGTGATCCTTATTTTATAAAAAAATCTCAATAATAACATGAATCATCATCATGTATCCGACGTGTATTTTAATAAACATCTCTTTATTTCAACAGAGATGATCCACAGCATATCCAATCAATTTAATAGTAGATTTATAACAAGATTTGCAATAATGACATACAGAATAACTATTCTCTGACAAAAGAGTTCTAATGACGGAGAGTTAGGTAACTCTCTTCTGTAACGATCAATATCAACGCGGTCTAATGATATTTTTTTTTTGTATTAGTTTAAGTAATTTGTCCTTATATGGATTTGAGACGAATAACATCAAAACATTAATTAAAATTAGCTGAAAGTAACTATTATGAGATTTAGTAGTATTAAAATCTGAGGAAAACGTCGCTCAACATTTTCTATTTCAATGTCAGTAATGCCAGTTAAAAACATTTTAATAATTGCGCAGATTAAAGCATCTTGGCAAGCATTATCAGATGTTTTTGATCTGGTAACAATGCTAATACAATTTATATCTAATTTATTGACATTAAATGTTGCAATTTAAAAACAAAGCAGTCATTATCATTCTATATTTAACAATAAGATATATTTTTTCATATGAAAATAGTCCAATTAAAATTCTTTACAGATGATGGTGACGATACGCTCATGATCAATTTTCGAGAACAGCGACAAATTCCGATCTCGAATAAACTAAATGATGTAAACTCCTTTTTTGTCTAAAATGTCATCTAGGTTGGTATCACTGGCTTATTTTTTTCTTTATATAGGATAGGGTGACAAACGAGCACACAATCCACGCGATGGTAAGTAGTTGCTGCGGCCTATAGACATCTACATCTATCCCCGATTACAAATCAAAATGCAGATGCGTTGTCACCCATGAGGACTAAGATGGAATGCCTCGTTTCTGCTAAAAAGGGTCTCCGGTTCTCTACACTCACCATACGAAACACAGCAGCGTTAAGCTACTATTTCACGCTGGTATTCTCTGAGAGCGTGGTCCTTCCCCGGTTGAGCCAACCAATTCGTGCTACAACTATACTACTAATATAAATGCAGTATGGCTCTACCACGTATAAAATCCATTTCTGATGCCAAGCTGCAGACAACCCGCTGTATTTTGGTTCGAAGGGTAAGGGCGCTATTAACAATTTCAGACTCTGAACCATTTCATCATATCCGTCAGGGGGGATATGTACAACGCATCTGTGTGTAAACTGATGAATCCTATCAAATTACCGACAAACATTTATTTATTAGTAAGCTTGCAAGTTTAAACAAACCAAAACAGTAATATAATACTACAGTCGAACATAGAGTAGCGCATTGGGATAGAGTAGTACATTATGAATGTAGCTCGATTGGGTCAGCTCGGCTGAGGATGGACAACTCTCGCACATAATAGCAACATAAAATAGCAGCTTGATGTGGTGTATGATATGGTTGGTGTAGAGAACTGAGTATTCTTTTTACTGGAAGTGATGCATTTCATCTTAGTCCTTAGGGATGACAACGCATCTGCATTGTGACTATTAACCGACGAGCGATGTAGATGTCTATGGGCCACGGTATTCCCCTACCATGAAGTGGACTGTGTGTTCGTTTGTCACCTTTATTCTTTTATAAAACAGATAGGGAATCATGAAAAATATCCAGAGAGTAAAAGGAGAGAAACTTCAAAGGTTAAGTCAGAACTAGCACATTGGTATATATATGCTCTATATGTATGGTATAGTACATGTATGTCCAAAAACACTTATTACTATTTCTGAATGAAAATCAAAATCCAGATGGATTGTCAAAGCCGAGGACTAAGATAGAAAGCATCGTGTCGGTGAATAGGGTCACCGGGTCATTAAAAGTATATTTCATTGGCAGGGCCTAATTTACCTGCTGGTTTAAAAAAATTGTATATAAATACTTAAACAGCCACCGTAGCCAGGAATCAGCGTACCGAAAAAGAAACAGAAGTTCTGCCGATCACATTCTAAATCTGTTAGGCAAGCAATGAAGCTGCAATCTTCAGCAGATTTGCCTGCATACAGGCAACTGGACAGGCAGATCACCAAATACATGCGGCGGAACTTATGCAACTTCAATACAGCTCGTATTGAAGAAGCGATTGTGTGAAACCAGAACTCCAAAGTCTTTGCCAGGACCTGTCTGCCAGAAAAAGCCAACGGTCGAAGCTGAAGACCAAATGTGGTAGCATCGTTTCCGGGCCACCTAAGATTTTAAGTGAGATTGAGAGGATCTATGCGCATGTGTACACGTCATCGTTGGAGCCACACGCAAGTGTGAGTAACGATGCGAGAGCAAGTCCTATCCGACACTATACCGATGATATGCCGGACGTCAGTCTGAGCGAGATTAGAATGGCTCTCTAGCACCTTAAAAACGGCAGATCCCAGGGCGAGGATGTAATTACAGCGGAATTTGTGAAAGCGGGTGGAAAAAAGGAACTTAAAGTCCTTTAGAAGCTCTTTAATTCCGTCCTACATGGTGGCACACTCCGGAGGCGTAGAGCAGAAGTTCGGTGGTCTTGTTCTTCAAGAAACAACAAGTGACAACGCTTTCTTTAAGAACTGCTGTTCTGTTTTCGAGAGTCATTTTGAATCGTCTCGCAAGCAGACTCGACGACTTCCAGCCTCCAGAACAAGCCGGTTTCCATAAAGGCTTTAGTACCATAGACCACATATATATCCTTCAGCAAGTTGTACGGAAGACCGAAGAGTGCAATCTGCCACCTTGCCCGGCGTATGTGGACTATGAGAAAGCCTTTGATTCTGTCGAAATTTGAACGGTGCTACAGTCCCTTCAGGTGTCGGATTTATGGTCCACAAGTCTCTCGTCAACAAAAGGTCGCATACCTGATACTCAGAATCACCAAACGGTATTCGCTGAAGGTCATACTGGTTTACGCACCAACCTCGGCACATCCCGATAAAATATAGGATTCTTTCGGTTGAAGAAATGTATGAGGATATTTCCAAAGCAATGCATTCCTCCAAAACCCACTACACGGTGGTGATGGGAAACTTCAACGCAAAACTAGGCAGGCACAAGAGAAAACGGTGAGCTGAAGTTAGGGAAATTTGGAGTAGGGCAACGGAACCGAAGGGGCCAGCAGCTGGCCGACTTTATGGAGAAAGAGGGACTCTTTATGATGAACTCTTTCTTCCAGAAGCGGCCCCACAGGAAGTGGACCTGGTCGAGCCCCGACGGTTCGGCAAAAAATGAGATTGACTTCATTATGACGACCAGACGCCAACTGTTCAGTGATGTCTCAGTGATCGCAAGGGTGAAAACTGGCAGCGATCACCGAATGGTTAGAGGCACACTGAACCTAAACGTTAAGTTGGAGAGGTCTCGTCTAATGAAGTCAACGCTCCGTCCCCCTCGTGCTCTAATCCAGAATCTCGAAAATGTTTAGCTCGAGTTTCGTAACCGCTTTCAGTGCCTACAAGATTGCAATGCAGTGGACGATATGAATGACAAGCTCGTGGAAACTGTCCGTGCGGTCGGAGCTAAGTTCTGCAAGACCCGCCGCAGAAGAACACAAAAACTCTCCGATCACACTCTTAATCTCATGGCTTTTAGACGGGAGATGAGGCTGCAATCGTCAACAGATTTGACAGCATACAGGCAACTGAACAGACAGATCTCCAAATGCATGCGGCGAGACTTACGCAACTTTAATATTGCGCGTATTATAGAAGCGATCGAGCGGAACCACGGCTCCAAAGTCTTTGCCAGAGATCTGTCTGCCAGTAAGAGCCAACTGTCAAAGCTGAAGACTGAGTGTGGCAGCATCGTTTCCGGGACACCTGAGATTTTGAGTGAGATTGAGAGGTTCTATGGGCAGCTGTACACATCATCGTTGGAGCCACACGCAAGTGTGAGTAACGATCCAAGAGCAAGTCTTATCCGACACTATTCCGATGATATCCCGGACGTCCGTCTAAGCGAGATTAGAATGGCTCTCCAGCACCTTAAAAACGGCAGGGCCCCAGGCGAGGATGGAATTACAGCAAAGCTTCTGAAAGCGGGTGGAACACCGGTACTTGAAGTCCTTCAGAATCTCTTCAATTCCGTCCTCCATGGTGGCACTACTCCAGAGGCGTGGAGCAGAAGTGCGGTGGTCTTGCTCTTTAAGAAAGGCGACAACGCTCTCTAGAAGAACTACAGACCGATTTCCCTTCTGAGCCGCGTCTACGTGCTGTTTTCGAGAGTCATTACGAATCGTCTCGCACGCAGACTCAACGACTTCCAGCCTCCCGAACAACCCGGTTTCCGAAAAGGCTTCGGAACCATAGACCACATACATACCCTGCGGCAGACTGTACAGTAGACTGAAGAGTACAATCCGCCACTTTGGACTAAATTTGGGCGGTGCTACAGTCCCTTCAGCGGTGCCAAGTTGACTGTCGGTATATCGAAGTGCTGAAGTGTTCGTACAGTAGGGCTACGATGACTATCCGAGTACAGAACCAGAGCTCGAAACCTATCCAACTGCAGAGAGGTGTAAGACATGGTGACGTTATATCCCCGAAACTCTTCACCGCTGCATTGGAAGACGTTTTCAAGCTACTGGACTGGAAAGGATACGGTATTAACATCAATGGCAAGTACATCACTCACCTTCGATTTGCCGACGATATAGTCCTTATGGCAGAATCGCTGGAGGACTTAAGCACTATGCTCAATGACCTCAATAGTGCCTCCCAACGGATAGGTCTTAAGATGAACATGGACAAAACAAAGATCATGTTTAATGTCCATGGCACACCTATGCCGGTAGTTCTTGGGAGCAATATGCTCGAAGTTGTTGACGAGTACGTTTACCTGGGACAAATAGTCCGACTAGGTAGGGCCAACTTCGGCCGAGAGGTCAATCGACGGATTCAACTCGTTGGGTAGCATTCGGGAAATTACGACACATCTTCTCGTCAGCTATACTTCAAAACCTGAAAACGAGACTGCACAACCAGTGCGTGTTGCCAGGGATGACTTATGGAACTGTCCCTCACTACTGGCCGTATGAGGACGCTAAAAGTCGCTCAGCGACCTATAGAGAGGACTATCCTCGGGGTTCTTCTGCGTGACAAACTTATAAATGAGAATATTCGCAGTACAACCAGAGTGACCGACATAGCCAAACGGTTTAGAAAGCTGAAGCAGCAATGGGCCGGCCATATTGCTCTAAGAACCGACAACCGATGGGGAAAAAAGGTTCTCGAGTGGCAGCCTCGTATCGGTAGGCGAAATTTAGGGCGACCCCCACTAGATGGAGTGACGACCTGGTAAGACATGTAATAAGTCGATGGATGCAAGTGGCTCAGGACCGTGCTTTGTGGTATTCCTTGGGGAGGTCTATGTTCAGCAGTGGACTTGTGAAGGGTTCAGTCATCAAAGAAACTAAAACTAAAGAAACTAAACTTTAAAACAATAGTAATTTTAAAAATAAATAATAATTTTAAAAAATCAGTAATACAAAGTAGTAATTTTATGCTCATTGCAAATAAGTTATTTTTGTTTGTTAACCAAAAGATAAGCCTTATTTATTGTAATCTGTTGTAATTTGTAAGATTCGACAACGGTTAACAATTTAAAAATATAAGTAAACACAACTACATAAACGTAAAAATTACGGTCAATTTTTTATAGGATAGGGTGACAGACGAGCACACAGTTTACCGGATAAGTCGATGCTGTGGCCCATATACATCTACATCTCTATCCTCGATTACGAATCAAAATCCAAATGCGTTGTCACCCGTGAGGACTAAGATGGAATGTCTCGTTTCCAGTAAAAACGGTCTCCGGTTCTCTACATTCACCATACGAAACACAGCAGCGTTAAGCTGCTATTTTACGCTGGTATTCTATGAGAGCGTGGTCCTTCCCCGGTCGATTCGTACTACAACTATACAATACTATAGTATGTGCCAAATCGATTGAGAAAAACGGGAAAATGACCTCAGATATGAGCCGAGTGTCAAAAGGCGTAACTTTCAAATCTCAGTGTAGATGTGATAACAATATTTAAATATCGATATTATTCACACTTCTAGGTCAGCACATATGTTTTGTTTTTTTTTTTGTTTCTTAAATAATATTGTCTGTGGTTCCTATAAACATCGTAAAATCTTACGGTAAATCGCGAAAAATGTGTTATATTTTATATTTCAATTTATGGTAAGTAACACAGCAATTAATTTAATAACACTTTCATATTTAAAAAAAATATTTGAAGCAATATATCACCATATTGAGCTTTTGCAAATTCTTCCCTTTAAAATAAACAAAACGCGCGTTACGTCAGTTCGTTCTAAAAGAAACGTGACAATGGCAGCCAGAGATGCGTCACCTTTTGTAAAGCTGTGTAAAGTACCGAATTAAAATAAAGTTCTTATATAATATTGAAAATAAAGTTTTATCTTTTGAATAAGTACGTACTTATTCAGTGTCGTTATCACTCGAATCTTTATGTGTTATTATGTGTTATAAATTAATGCTTTTTATTGTTAAATGAATGAAGTACTTTATAACAATAGATGATTTTTCTTCTACAGCGATCTTTCACATAACTTTTTAATAATAATTAATAAATATGTATTATATCAATCATTGTAAAAAATAATTAAAAACATCATTATAAATAAAGAAAGTACAACGTATAGAATGTGTTATAAAATATTGAAGGTTTGTAACCCCTGATTAAGCGATCCGATCCGAGTGCTTTCCGATCTGCTCGATTCACTGGCACTGCGAAGAGATGTTGCATCTCTTTGCATTTTCTTTCGCATATACCATGGAGAGTGCTCTGAGGAATTGTTCGGATTAATCCCAGCCGCCAAATTTCGTGAACGCACTACGCGGCAAACGCCCCGATACCATCCACACCATCTGGATGCTTGGCGGTCCACCACTGTACGTTTCAAGAAGAGTTTTCTTCCGCGTACAACCTCTCTGTGGAATAGTTTACTACCAGCGATTTTTGCGCACTGATACGACCTGGGGACCTTCAAGAAAAGAGCGTACTCCTTTCTAAAGGGCCGGCAACGCACCTGCAATTCCCCTGGTGTTGCGGTTGATCATGGGCGGCGGTAGTCACTTAACATCAGGTGAGCCGCATGCTCGTTTGCCCCCTCTTCTATATAAAAAAATCAGCGGTTAGAGCTGCAGCATATTATGGACTACTATTTTGATTCATAGTCGACAATAGATTTAGCTGTTTATAGACTGCAACATCCACTCAAAATCAGGTGAATTGAGCTATTTTATTATTTCCAAAAAATGCTACGAAAAATTAGTAGGTGTAAAATCTTTGATGTTTATAAGTACATATGAATTAATATTCCACTGCTTGTAATAGGGGGCGCACGTGAAGGCGGACTGGTATGGCGCGGGTGCTCAGCCGGCTGCGACACCGAAGATGGCACGGCGGGAACGCTCTCCGACGGCAACCTCAACCCAGGAGACAAGGTATTGTCATTTATCATTAATTAAATATGTTGGCGTTTGCTAAAACATTTATTTGGAGGATAAAATCGTAGGATAAAACTTTTTTCACTTCATTTTATTGTGAGAAATTTGTTATTCCATGGCACAAAATGGAGCTTTCCTTACTTTGTGTCCACGATGAGAACGTTTCTATAAACGTATTCATAATCCTGTTTGTCGAAGATGTTATAAAAGTAGACTAAGGTCGAAAGCATAACTATTTCAGAAACGTCTTATTTCTTTCATGCACCCCGTGGTATAAAACGAATTTCACAGATAAACTTTTAGCTTATAACTTCGATTTCGCCTGCGTAGAACTTAAACAAAACACCTGCAGATTTATAAAAGTGTTATTTAGCAAAATGTTTAAATGTCGAAGAACTACTTTATACTCAGTTTTATTGCTATTATTTCGAAACCTATCCTAACCTATATCGATCTTCAAATACCGTATATATATATATATATATATATATATATATATATATATATATATATATATATATATATATATATATATATATATATATATATATATAGCCTCGATCACTCCTGACGTTGGTCCCTCTTTGAAGATTCATCGCAATCGGTTCAGCTATTCTATAGATTAGTCAGGATAGATAATCCGAGTTAATATATAACACAGATTTTTATTTAAAATGGTTATTCCTGTCTTGGTGCCATGCAAAAATCCATTACAAACAGACATTTCAATTTTTTTAATACAATAAACCAACCAGTTTGGCCTCAAGTTTAAAGTTCCATGGCAATCTATTCCGTCATCCCGAGGATTACTGAACAGCTCGGGCGGACAGGCAAACAGAGAGTAATTTAAAAAAAAACTATTATTCATTCAGAGCTTAAAATAAGCCATTCTATATTTTAGATCGTCATTTCAATTTTGTATACGTGTATGTATAAATATATATGTAGGTATACACTACCTGCTGCCTGCTACAGCAGCAGGCAGCAGCTACTATGTTATGATTGCAGCGCGAATAAGTCACGATACCAATGTAAAATGTTAATAGGTTTCCTCTGGCGTGACAATGCATCTGCATTTTGATTCTTAATCTATGATAGATATGGACCACAGTATCCAGTTACTATCAGGTGGACCGTGTGCTCGTTTGTTGTCCTTACATCTATATTCTTATACAAAAAAAGATAAATTGAAATTTAAAATTATTCGATTACCTACGAACGCTAAATATTTGTCGAAAATTTTGCTAAATCTATTTTTACAGTTTCTCAATTACCTTTCGCAAATGTAAGCATTAAATCTAGTTCAACAATAAAATTGCGACAGAATAAATTGGTCAGCAAAATCAATTTGCATATTTTTAGTTTCACCTTCTTCTAGTTTCTTAATCGATTACTGAATATTTTTTTAGATATCTGAAGTAATAAACGAACTTGCAACATAAAGAAAGAAGGTTATACATGCGTTGCCCTGAAGACTAAAACGGAATGCTTTGTCTGTCATTATACTGGCTCTTTGTTGTCTTACTTAATAGATAAGAGAGTCTAGACAGAAAAGAAGTCCTTCACTTAGTATAGAATATAGAGCTTCAATAATTGGTGGCTCGGTATCTAGACATTTAACCGCTAACTGCAAGTCATAGACTCGAATTCTGCCCGGAAGAAATATTCAAATGGTCTACAAATATATATAATTAATACGGGTCTCATGTTTCTGTGTGCGTTTTCGTAGGTATATGAAATGCCTTAATTATACAAGGGCAACTTCAAGGTTATTAAGTTAGTATGAGCCGTGGCAGCTCAGATGGTTAACGCTCGCTGTAAATATAAAAGAACGCGAGTAACCCGGGTTCGATCCCCGCCGGCACCAATAAAATTGTTAATTGCAATTTTAAATGCTGATTTACCACCTGCTGAAGGAAAACATCGTGAGGAAACCAGCATGTCTGAGGAATAAGAAAAAAAAATATATTTCGAAGACATGTGAAGTTCGCTAACATGCATTGGGGCAGCGCGGCGGACAATTTCATGCCCTAAAACCCTCTCAGAAATGAGGGGAGGCCTGTGCCCAGCAGTGGGGCGTATATAAGCCGTAACTTTACTTTACTTTACTTCAAGGTTGTAAAATTTTATACGTAAGTATAAGTATAAGTCACAACCAATATACGTCACAGGCCTCCTCTCATTTCTGAAAGAGTGTTAGAGCAAGGAAGAGTCCGCCGCGCTGGCCCAATGCGTTTTGGCGAACTTTACATGTCTTCGAAATATTTTTATTTATTTATCAGACATGCAGGTTTTTTCACGATGTTTTCCTTCACCGCCTAGCAGATGGTAAATCAGCACTTGAAATTGCGATTAACAATTTCATTGGTGCCGGTGGGGATTGAACCCGGATTGCTCGCGTACTGTGAAATTTACAGCGAGCGCTAACCATCTGAGCTATCACGGCTCTTTTTCTTTTTTATATAAATGAAATCATTAACGAACGTATGAAAGGTTCTGTCGGTATAAAATGATGATGTTTGGATAATCGTGTGGTCGCTGCTCGCTGCGGAACTTAAAATGTAAATAGTGTCTCAGATAAAAGTATAAAGATATAAATAATTCTTCCCATCAACTACTACTGCTCTAATAAAAAATAAAAATATAAATTTCCTCGCAACCTTCCGCTAAACAAATACAATGATGTGTCTTACCTGGATTGAAGAGCACCTCCCGCCCTCCCTCAATTGCATGTACTAACTCCGTCACCACTAGTCCCAGCACCACTACTCCCAACACAACTATTCCAGGCAAGACACACCATCGACGATAATACGACACGTGTTTCGCCTCTACACGAGGCATCTTCAGGTAATGTAGACTCTACGGCGGCTGACCGCTAAGGCGGTTGACTTAAGACACATCATTGTATTTGTTTAGCGGAAGGTTGCGAGGAAATTTATATTTTTATTTTTTATTATAATGGATTTCCGCAAAGTAACGCCTGATTCTATCAAATATCAATTACTACTGCTCTACCTGGACCTCTCCTATGTTCAACAGTTGACTTGTAAGATAGAATGAATAAAATAATCTATGCTGAATAAAAATTTCTAATCTTTTCTACTGACCGTTATGTATTTAGCAACAAAGAACTACGCCGTAATTATGTCGCAAACAACGCATTGGGCGTTGTTTATAAGTGTACTTCACTAGAAAAGTTTGCTACTAATCTTAGTTGTTTGAAGTCTCTTTGACTAAGAGATGAAGCATGTAGCAACTTAAGCGCTGGAAGAACAATTTCTTTTGTTCGACAAGCTTATTACTTCTGTGTCTAGTTATTTGTTTTTCTGAAAGAAAAGTAATGGCGGTAGTATGATAAATATATAAAATATTAAGAGCAATGAATGAAATGATGAGCATGAAAGCAGGTATGGGAGCTGGCTATGACAAAGTATTATTAGAAATGCTGAAAGCTGGAGAAGTGGTGCCAAGCCTGCTGTAAAATTTCTTTAATTTACACTGGGAACTTAAGCGATAACCGGAAGGCTCGTAAGCAGTTTTGGTTCCACTGAATAAAAGAAAAGAGTCATAACAATGCTGTAAAAACTAAATTAGAATCAACTGCGTAGTATTGTCGGAAATTTGTATGTGAAGAAGTTAAGTTGCTGAAGCAAGAGTTATTTAGAGTAATGAAAGCAACTGATGGGAAAACTTGGGATATGCAAGCCGGATTTATAAAGGGGATGGGGAATAAGAATCACGTCTTTTCAATGCAATGCAAGGTCGCAATCATGAAGAAATTTGCGACCTAAAAACCAGGAAGTTTTCTGTGCAGTTTTTTAAACTTGGAAAAGGATGATGACAGACTAGACGGAATTGCTTCATAGCTAGAGCTGGCTTCGTTTGGGTTGAAGGCTAGGCTGATACAGGCATTAAATTCTATATAAAAGGAATCTAGTATCTGTGTCAGAATCAACGCCTACACATGCTGGTTTAGCATATGTAGCTTCCCCGTGACTGTTCAATCTGTTTATGGTCAGTTCTTTGGAGTCCTTGAATGTCGAAGAATATGAGTAAAGGATAAGTTCTAGTAGGCGTAGAAGTGTCTGCCGAAATTTTTCGTACCTAATAGGTTAGTAGTGTAAGCCGTCGTAGAGGACGAGTGAGAATGAGAGCAAAGAGAGTTATGGTCGCCACACACGGTCAGTTCAACTGATCATTTCAACTGATCAGTTCAAACTTAAACTGTTGATATTATTTTAAATATCGGATTTTCGATATATCGATAAATAAACTTATATTTAAAACTCCGATATTGATATATGTACTTATAATAGTCGATATATCGAAAATTCAATATTTTAAAAAATATCAAGAGTTTTAGTTTGAACTGATCAGTTGGAATGATCAGTGTCACTGTATTTTACAGAATTCACACACTATATTGATATAAGGATGTTTTAAATTTCAGTAGTAGCGGTCCACAAGTGATTCTCGAAGTGTCAGTTCCAAGTTGTCACTAAGAAAATAACGAATTTTTAATTGTTAATAGGTCTTTGAAAAGCCCATAAATAAATATTTTATTATTAATATTTTTTATAAAAGTTTTAATCGATTTACTCATATAAACATTTTCATCTATAATGATTTCTTATATTTACGCGAACACTACACATTGATTAAAACTACTTTTAAGGATTTTATCGCGTTTATTTTACTTTTAATTACTTTTATTTTTAATTCCCGACGTTTCATCTACTTGCATATCATTGAAATAGCAATGACTTTTCATTGTATTTTTGTATTTTTTTTTTTGTTAAATGTAACCTACATTAGATTCTTACAAGACGATCTTTCTTTCAATGCAATTAAAATTAATTTGTATAAATATTTGATTCCCTATCAATGTATTGATATAATTAAAATTTATTTGTTAAACAGAATATAAATATTGTTTTGGATGCTGACGTTATCTATACATCTACACCTACATCTAACATATAAATAAAATTAAATTGTCTCTTGTGTTATGTCGAAATAACTGCCTTTTATCGAGCTTAGGGATTACTTGCATGCCATTAGGACAAAAATAACTTTTGTAAAATAGTAAAATGTCTGTCTGTCTGATGGGGATAATAACTGGAATAGTTGAACCTATTGCGACAAAACTTCACAAACAGATAGAGAGCAATGCTAGCAGTGTACATAGCTATATTATTTATCCGAAAAACTTTGGAGACGGAAAAATTGTGAAATAAATGATCACTGATGATTATTTAAAAAAAATCAAAAAGACACACCCCACCCAGATGAAAAGAGTCGGAAAGTTCGCTAGTACAAAATAAAAAATAAACGCTTTCTTGTCGTGAAATAATCTTATATTATTGAAAAAGGAAAATCAGAAATCACACAAAATTCACAGCTCATTCAGTCAATCTGTCAGTAACTAATTATAGTGACACATATTACAAATAAGTTTTAGCTATTATACGTGGTAGAGCCGCGCTGCAGCTATATTATGATGTGTATATATATATATATATATATATATATATATATATATATATATATATATATATATATATATATATATATATATATATATATATGTGACTGGCCTGCTGGTCTAGTGGTTAGTGACCCTGACTGCTATGCCGGAGGTCGTGGGTTCGATTCCCACCCAGGACAAATGTTTGTGTGATGAGCACGATCATTTGTTCTGTGTCTGGGTGTAATTTATCTATAATATTTATGTATTTAGAAATATATAAGTATGTTTCATCAGTTGTCTAGTACCCATAACACAAGCTCTGCTTAGCTTGGGACTAGATGGCGTTGTGTGATGGTTGTGGAATATTATTATTATTATTATTATTATTGTTGTTGTAGCACGAATGGGTCGGCTCGACCGGGGAAGGACCACGCTCTCACAGAATATCAACGTAAAATAGTAGCTTAATACTGCTGTGTTGCGTACGGTGAGTGTAGAGAACCGGAGGCCCGGTTAACTGGAATCGGGGTATTCCATCTTAGTCTTCACCATTTTACTCCATTTTTTATTGGAACACCTGCACGTATAATGTGTATAATAAATCAAACAGCTATTGTCAGTGTCATATCTTGATGATTTTATTTGGAGAAACCAACGGCTAATGTGTACAAAACACTCTACCTGAAGGGAAAAACTTGCACGGAGAAGAAAAGATATTAAAAATTAGAAGCACAAATAAATGTACTATGAGACGATATGCTCAGTTTATTTGTGGTTTGACTTTGGTTGGTCCGGCAGTTGTACATGGTTGGGTACAACCTAAGCAGTTCTGAAAGAGTTAAGTTTGTATAATTAGAAAGGTGATGATTGCGTAGCTGGAGGGGTCGGACGCAGCTGCGGACGACCCTGTTCACCTCAAGAGACGGGTGGGACTCTTCAGTGGGGTGGCTCTAATCGTCGGCACCATGATTGGTAAGATAATATAAATTATTACCTTCAAGTTCTTTTTACACTTGATGATATTTTTTTGCGGGGTTACCTTAAATTGCAAAATTGCTAGCTGCTATGTAGCAACGCTTTATTTGCTGCGATAGTAATTCTATCGTTTAATTGAATTTGATTATTTCACAGTTTTGTCTATAAAAAAGTGTCAAAGTAGTATTTATTTTATCACGCGTTTGAATAAAAAAAATATGAATAAGTAGTAAAAAGTCGTTTCACAATGTATTAATTTAATAATGAGTATTTTTTAATCGTAGCGCGTCATTAATAGTACTAGTATTTAGTCTTATAGATAATGTCTTTTTTTAACAAATTCAATTTTCAGCATTGTGACCGAAAGAAATTTACATGAAATTGTTTCAATAAAAGAAAACCTATTAATAAACGTGGTGATGGCAAAAATAGATAACCGACTATCTAAATCGTACCGAAAGTTATGTTATTGACGTTAGCTAGTCGTATGACCTGACGTCTGTTTCGTCGTAAATCTTATGCTTGGCAAGGCCTGAATTGCATAACAAAACTTATGACGTTAATAATTATTTAAAATATCATTATAACGTACCACAACTATAATCTTAGCCTATAATATGTGCTACTACTACATATTAATAAACTAATACATTCTAGCCATATTGCTGGTCACGGACCTGCCCTCATTTCTAAGACAATTATGGAGCGATAACTCCGCTAACACATGAGTAAAGAAACTCATGAGGTAGGTGCTGCTTCAGCAATCAAAATTGTAAATAACATGCCAGGCACGGACCAGGGTTGCTCGGTATTCACTTATTTTAACCAAATAATATTGTATATTAAATGTGCAAACAATTAATCATTATATTTTATTAGCTTAAATATTGACTCAACGTCTGTTATCTTTATGTATACTCACGTGATAATCAAATAAAAAAAAGATAAAGATCATGTGTGAAGTAAACCTTGACACAGGCTGTATTTATATAAAATCACATGTTAAAGCTTTTTGCGTCATAGTCAAATTGAAGTATAAATATTAACAGACATAATTTAAACTAACTAAACGTTTTGTATTCGACAAACATACGAGTACATTTTATAATTAATTAACATTTTCATTCAATTTGTTATGTTTTGCAACGCATGTAGTCAACTGCGACAAGCCAGATTCGTGTCATTATAAACAAGCTTTTATTAGCTTCACATGTATCTATCCATCTATCTATGTAACGGAATTGTAGACGGCCGATTGACTTGCAATTTTGCACTCGTATCAAGCAACGATAACAAAATAATAATGTGATGACTATGACCCAGTATTCGCACTACTAGGATCATCATAGCCCATGATTAATGCGTGTTGTTTAAGTTTTCTTCAACTCTAATAAGTATTATTGAATTTCTTGATCGAACTCTTAATTCAGTGACAATAGAAGTTGACCAAAAGGGGCGTATTTTTATTTCGTAACAAATTGAGAAAAAGTTTGTAGTTTTAACTTTTACAAAAAGTTTTACATAATGTATTTTACATTTGAAGTCATCGGGTGGAATAGAATAAATCATCATGACAGCCATCATATGACATCATATGTCAACTTCTGAATATAGGTCTCCCCGAGGTATGATATAAAGCACGGTCCTGAGCCACCTGCACCCATTAACTTCCTGCATTTATTACCAGGTCGTCCGTCCATCTAGTGGGGGGCCGCTTTTTTCTCCTATCGGTTGTCGGTTCTTCGAGCTATATGGACGGCCCACCACTGCAACTTCAGCCACAGAATAAATAATAGTACTACGTACTTCAGCTTCCTGTTCGTTGGGCTATGTCGGCGGATATCTGCAATATGATTTCTTATATTTACGCGAATACTACACATTAAATGAAACCGATTTTTATGGATTTTATCGCATTTAATTTAACTTTTTAACTCCCGACGTTTTAGGTGCTTTACAGCACCTATGGTCACGGGGGGACTGAGTTGTTTGACGTCCCGATGTCATGTTAATACGGCTACCTTTAGTTTTTGAATATTAATTTTTGGTCCGTTCTACGCAGAATGAGCTTACAGTATCTGGAAGTCTTGCGGTGATTATGCTTGGTTTTTGATTTAATTTAATTATAGAATCCCAAGCAGATGGTGGTACCCATCCATCTTCTCTATTGAAATAAGGATGTTTTTTAATTTCAATAGACTCGCGAAACTTTCTAGGAAGGAATCGGTGTTCTTTTACGAGGATTTGGGGTCTATCAAATCAAATCTAATGTAATGGTTCACGATCGACTCCGCCATTACATACAGCAGCATCTTCCTGATAACAACTCCAAATAAAAAACTACCTTTGCCAACCCGCCTCTCCAGTGTGACAACCCTCCTTTGAAAGAATACTTGAGAGAAAGGGCTATCTTCAACAGTATACTTTTATTACGGTACGGAATAAAATAATATACATAATTGTATGTTTCATGTGAATCATCGTCATGCTATGGTTGTTGAACTTAAATTATTTTATGTTCTAGGATCCGGAATTTTCGTCTCGCCCTCTGGGCTTCTAGAGCGCACAGGCTCAGTGGGCATAAGCTTCATCATTTGGATGGCATGTGGCCTGCTCTCGCTGCTTGGTAATCAAATATTTTGTATTAAACTTTTTTCATACTTTTATTTAAAATGGTATTTTGTGCTGTTAATGCTTATAAAATCACTTTCAATTGTTAGTTCCCAACATTTATTAGTACACAAATATTTCATTTTCCTAAAATATAATAATTCTATGCTTAAATAATTATTCTCCGTCAAGCGACTAGACCTTTTCGTAGAATAGACATTGTGAACAACAAACAACTGATAAAATCACATTGTGATAACTAAAGTGAAAACTCGGAATCGTAGCGAATATTGTATTTTCATTTGTCTTCGGAACACTAAATAACGTGAGTTAATCGATGTTTGTCCGAAATTTAAATTCGTAATTCGTTAAATGTACTATGTTACCAGGCGCGCTCGCATACGCAGAGCTGGGAACAATGAACACGTCGTCCGGTGCTGAGTACGCATACTTTATGGACGCGTTCGGAGGACCGCCCGCATTCCTGTTTTCATGGGTAACTTTTAACAACATTCATTACGCGAATGTAATTTATTCTATTCCTCAATAAATGTATGTTTTACAGTCATAAATAATCCGGGGACGGTTTCAATATTCAGTAGGTACAGTCCCGTTTTACCATTAATTCGTCGTCGGTTGGCGTCGGCGTGGATCAAATTAGGTTTGCTTGTGTAATATATGATTTAAAGGCACACATTTATCCCCTAAGCTACTAAGGTTGTTTTTATTTCATCATTGTCATCATTTAAGCCAATCACAGGTCTACTAATGAACACAGGTTTCCATCAAGAAATGCCACAAAAAGTAAAAGCACGATCCTGAAACACCTGCCACCCATCGTCTTCCTGTAGGTATCTTCTTACAAGGTTTTCTCTGAAATTTTGCAGACCTTTGACCTGATAACAATTACCTATAATCTCACTAGGATCATCACTGTTCATGAGCAATGCGTGCTTTTTAAGATTTTTATACTCTTGTATTATTATTAATGTAATTGAATTTTAATTTGATAAATTTGAGTTAGTGTGCCGGCTTATCGAACGAAAATTACTTTAAAAACATACAAATTATTTTTTACCTATTCCGTTAGTATTTTCGAAAAGTTCTAACTAAGAACATACAAAATACTACTTAAGTACTATTGATATAAAATTCACACCTCGTACTTACCGGTAGGCGAAGTGTGGGCCCCACTAAATAGGGTGACGATGACTGGTAAGATGCAGGAAGTCAATGGAAGTCATGGAGTAGTCCCATGTTCAGCAGTGGACTTGTGAAGGGTTGTAATGATGATGATGATAATAATATAAAATTCAACAAAACAATTTATTTATGTAAATTAAAAAGTACTCGTTACGTTTATTAAAATACGTAGGTAAGTAGTCGCTTGAACAAAAATAAAACAATTTTATCAGCAAAAAGAAAAAGAACTTTTCCCTAAAGACTTTGTGCTCACAAACATTAGGAAAAGAAACGTCTCGAGGATAATTAATGCAAACAATGCTTTTTACAGGTATCGACACTGGTGCTGAAACCTTCACAAATGGCTATCATATGCTTGAGCTTCGCTAAATACGCGGTTGAGCCGTTCGTGTCCGAGTGCGAACCGCCAGACGCGCTTGTCAAACTTGTGGCAGTTATTTCTATAGGTGATAATTCGATATTATTAAAATGTGATAGTTGATTTAGGTAGGTTTAGGACTTTATTTTTAGGAGCGTAGATATCTCTATTAAAATTTTACCGAACTTGTAAGATTTCTATGCAACACGAAAGGTTCATTGTAAAATCATAGTAAACCAGTGTGTGTATTTGGGCGAGCAAGATAATTATTTCATTTTAAAATTATAACGTGTATAGTTACTGAAATAAATTATTTATATTCATCACCAGACTTCTTGCTGTGCGACACTTCTCGTGTTGACATTTATACCTGTGAATTGACGTGTTAGTGACATTTTAGTGGCTACACGGGCTCCGCCCACTCCCCCGTTCTATTGTGTATGTATTCATCTTGTGGGTGATTTAAGAGGCAAAGAGGGAAAAAGAATCAAACAAAAGAAGGGCAGCAGCATCTTCTTCAAAGAATCCAAGAAAGAACTGTGGACTACATACGTTCATAAAAAAAATATGAAAGCTAATAAACGTTTACTTTCATTAGTCAAGAGTTATGAATTATGATAAAACGCATTGGCTAAAGCAATTGTTAGTTACTTTCTGATTTTGTATTTAAGAGCACAGCAAAAATAAATGTGTTAAAACACGCAAACGCATAGAATATCTTTCATTAACGTTAAATTTTTATTGCATGTAGTAAATGTCAATAATGTAATCATTTCATATTCATGATCTGTCTATATAAGTACATATATATGATAATCATATCCACCACTGCCTCGTTGGTCTAGTGGTTGTAATAGTGCGACTGCTGATCATGAGGTCCTGGGTTCGAATCCCGGGTCGGGCTAAATTCTCAGTAGCTGCCCGGAGTCAGGAAGTTGGTCACCTCCCCTCTCCTCACCCCCGTGCCTCGGAAAGCACGTAAAGCCGTTGGTCCCGGTGGCTCTCTCCCGGTCGTATCGGTTTACCGTCCCATCGGATTACGTGAGTGAGGGAGTAGAGAGTGCACCTGTGCTTGCGCATACACTTGGGCACTATAATCCTGTCCTGCGCTGATGGCTATCCTCCGTTGAGGCAGCCTGCCGTGGCCGAAATTCGGTCTGGAGGACATTATTATTATTAATCATATCCCAATGATTCAAATGTTACACAGGATAATCTGTTGCAGTGATGATCCTGGCTGTCAACTGCTACAGCGTCAACTTGGCCACGAACGTGCAGAATATCTTCACAGCTGCTAAATTAGTAGCGATTGCCATAATTGTTTGTGGAGGAGCTTACAAATTGATATTAGGTAATCATTTACATAAATATGTGAGAAATATCTGTTTGATCCCAAGAAACTTAAGTTTTGTTGCTATTACATACATTTATTTATGTACATTTGTGTGAAAATCTGTACAGATACAGAAGTAGCATCCTATAAATATATTATGTAATTAGAAATTTATTAGTAAAATATTTTCTTGGCACAATTTTTTTCTATTACTCTTAAAACATTCAGTCACGGTGCATTAGTAAATTTTTACATATCACTTATTTTGTAATTTGGAAAACGATTATCGTTAACACCCATTCACTTAACCATCACTAAGCACGATCAGGGTTGCCAGACTAATGCTGTGCGTGTGGAAAGGAATTTTATATTTCTTTGGGAACATTTTCATACCTGTACAGTGCTCATTATACAGATACGCGGTAAATCTCACTTTGGATCTGGCTACTCTTCACTACTTACCATGATCAAGAACTAACAGCATTAACAGCTTAATAACAAAGATCATTGATCATGCTATCATAATGGGATGTAAATATATAGATACAGACTGACAGGTGGTTGTGTCCGTATGGTGCAGGTAATACGCGACATTTACAGGAGCCCAACTTCGCCAGTAGCACGGCGACCCTGGGCAACATTGCCACCGCGTTCTACACCGGCCTATGGGCCTACGACGGTTGGAATAACCTCAACTATGTCACCGAGGAAATTAAAAACCCATCCAGGTAATTGTCTAGGACCAGTTATTGTAAATTTCGCTCTCTTAACAATTACTTTATCATGTTCACGTGTGCACATTCACTTAAGTTTACGTAGTAACACTTGTTATGTTTTATAGTAATTAATGTAATATGCTATATAGTACTTAGTACTTACCTAGCCATTCGCTTAAATTGCCATATTCTTACCTACTTTATTTATATCTTCCTGTGAAGCCTGTTTCTTGAAATATGACAATAGGCCTTAAGCTTTAGCGAAATTACCTAAAGATAGTTGATATATTATTATACTAATAGACTTTAACAGAATGTATTGAGAATTTGACTGTTACGTGCTATCGTTAAATATACACGTATTTAATTTACTTTCAGTAATTTATACTAGTGGATAATCTTTACACACACAAATTTATCGCATCATATAAAATTGCGATATTTGCAAATCTTGAAAAAATAATCCACCAAGAAATAATTTATTGCAATTATTTTTTCAAAAAACGCATGCTCGAGCTTCATTGAAAAGGCCAGCTCTAACAGCAGATTTAAAAAATCAGACAACCTTTCGTTCTATAATTTAAGAATATAATGCAATATTATAGGAACCTTCCCCTGAGCATAATTATCGGTATCCCGTTGGTGACTCTTTGCTACGCACTTGTGAACGTGTCCTACTTGGCTGTTATGTCGGTGAGCGAGATGGCAGATAGCGAAGCGGTGGCCGTCACGTTCGGGAACAGATTACTGGGGCCGATGGCGTGGCTAATGCCTCTTGCAGTCACAATCTCCACCTTCGGATCTGCTAATGGAACTCTGTTTGTTGCGGGAAGGTAAATAAATCAATAATGTTAGCTATTCTCGATAAATAAGGTACGTGAGGGTAATATGGTCAACTTAAGCCTTGCCGCCCTATATAGCCATAACTAGGAGGAGGACAGAGACAAAAACACAAAGTTGTATACCATAACTATTATATTAAGGAAAAAAATAGCAGACAAGCTTTGGCAATAATTAGGAACACTGAAAATCAACTTAAAAACCAACTGCACTACACAATAGTAAAATCGACTAAGATATTTACTATAATATAAACTGTCAAAATGGCGTCCATAAAGCACCGCTCTTTAGACCTTTTTTTTTTGACTGACCGATGAAGAGTTTTCGTATCACAGAGCCATCCATGCAAACAAGGCTGTAGTTTTTAGGGTTCCGTAGTCAACTAGGAACCCTTATAGTTTCGCCATGTCTGTCTGTCCGTCTGTCCATCCTCGCTTAATCTCTGTGACCGTTAGCACTAGAAAGCTGAAATTTGGTATCAATATGTGTATTAATCACGCCGACAAAGTGGTAAAATAAAAATTGGAAAAAAATGTTTTATTAGGGTAGCCCCCCTATATGTAAAGTGGGAAGTGATTTTTTTTTAATTTCAACCCTAACGTGTGATATATTGTTGGAAAGGTATTTAAAAATGAATAGGGGTTTACTAAAATCATTTTTTGATAATGTCAATAATTTCGGAAATAATCGCTCCAAAAGTAAAAAACAATGTGTCCCCCCCCCCTCTAACTTTTGAACCATAAGTTTAGAAAATATGAAAAAAATCTGGAAAGTAGAACTTTATAAGGACTTTCTAGGAAAATTATTTTGAACTTGGATGGAAACTACAGTTTTTGTACAAACTCATAAGTGGGAATACTTACTGTGACGGATGGGAAACTACGGAACCCTACACTGAGCGTGGCCCGACACGCTCTTGGCCGCTTTTTGAGATAGGTATAAGAAAGTGATCGTATTAACCGGATGAACATAATACCCTCACGTACTATTTCATAAACAGTTTTCTTTTCTATTTTCACTATTGTTTATCATTTTGCGATCAAAAGCGTTATTATGGTCTTTCTATAAAATTTCTTAAGGATTAGGAAAATGTGTGCAGTTTGTTTTTTATATGTGAGTTATCTGCCCATCTCTAAATTTACTTCACTCCGTCACTTCTTACAGCAGCAACGTAATACGACTTTCTTTTTAAAATAACATATGCTATGTAATTTTAAAAAGAAAGTCCTAATCTTTTAGATAAACGAAACTTTTTAT
Organism: Parnassius smintheus behrii; assembly: GCA_036936625.1. Taxonomy (NCBI): domain Eukaryota; kingdom Metazoa; phylum Arthropoda; class Insecta; order Lepidoptera; family Papilionidae; genus Parnassius; species Parnassius smintheus. The sequence goes on along the minus strand of JAUPFT010000001.1, from coordinate 41,235,922 downwards.
CTTTCAATGCATTTTTATAACAAACATGTCTGTACGCACCTTTATTCTACCTTCAGGTTGTGTTTCGCGGCATCGCGTGAGGGGCACTTGCTTGATATTCTATCGTATGTCCACGTGCGCCGTTTCACTCCTGCTCCAGGGCTGATATTCCATGTAAACGCCTTTATAATATAATATAATGTAGGTTCTAATGAGGAATTTTGCCATTACTGTGTTAATCATCTTGTTTCAGTCTCTGATTGCCGTGGCCATGGTTTTGTACGGAACCATCGACTCTTTGATTGATTTCTTTTCATTTACTGCATGGATATTCTACGGCGGAGCGATGGTTGCACTTATAGTAATGCGATACACGAAACCACATGCGCCGAGACCCTACAAGGTGTGTAGATAAAAAATAATAATAAATAAAATAGTGCATTTCAATATTTTGTTAGTTCTAATTCCAATTTAAAACGAAAGCAGCAACTTTTAAGAATACTACTCTTATTGCCTGAGTTTCTTAGTAAGAATAGTTCTCGAAAATACCTAGGAGTACTCAAAAATACCTATTGTAATAAAACATCTATTTTCTATTTTTCTTATTAGTAGTTTTAATTTGTGTAAAAACATCCGACTTAAGTAGCTTTTTATTATATATAAGAGGTATTGAATAATATGGCCATTTCTTCAAATCATATTGTGTATCGCTTCTACGGTTTTATAAGAAATTAAAAAAAATTGTAGATGCCCATTATAAATTTGTACACAGTACTTGTCGTGTCATCATATTATAACAAATGAAAAAAAAATTGTAGATGCCCAATATAGATTTGTACATAGTACTTATCGTGTTATCATATTCTAACAAATTTTGAAAAATTTGTGGTGCCCATTATAAATTTGTACACAGTACTTGTCGTGTCATCATATTATAACAAATTTAAAAAAAATTGTAGATGCCCAATATAGATTTGTACATAGTACTTATCGTGTCATCATATTCTAACAAATTTTGAAAAATTTGTGGTGCTCATTATAAATTTGTATAGAGTACTTGTCGTGTCATCACATTCTAACAAATTTTGAAAAATTAGTGGTGCCCATTATAAATTTGTACATAGTACTTGTCGTGTCATCATATTCTAACAAATTTTGAAAAATTAGTGGTGCCCATTACAAATTTGTACATAGTAGTTGTCGTGTCATCATATTCTAACAAATTTTAAAAAATTAGTGGTGCTCATTATAAATTTGTATATAGTACTTGTCGTGTCATCACATTCTAAAAAATTTTGAAAAATTAGTGGTGCCCATTATAAATTTGTACATAGTACTTGTCGTGTCATCATATTCTAACATATTTTGAAAAATTAGTGTTGCCCATTATAAATTTGTACATAGCAGTTGTCGTGTCATCATATTCTAACAAATTTAAAAAAATTTGTGGTGCCCATTATAAATTTGTACACGGTACTTCTTGTGTCATCATATCCTAACAAATATTAAAAAATTAGTGGTGCCCATTACAAATTTGTACATAGTACTTGTCGTTCCATCATATTCTAACAAATATTGAAAAATTAGTGGTGCCCATTATAAATTTGAACATACTACTTGTCGTGTCATCATATTATAACAAATTTTAAAAAAATTCTAGGTGCCCATTATAATTCCGTACATAGTGCTTGTGGTGTCATCATATTTGGTCGTAGCACCGATATTGGACAAACCGCAATGGGAATACCTTTACGCGACTGCCTTTATTTTAGGAGGTCTACTGGTATATATACCCTTTGTGAAATGGGGATATTCTTTGCCGTTTATGGGTAAGCAATATTAACTAATTTAGATTTGTAATATTAATTTTCTAAAACATGAAAGGTATACTTTCAAAATAGTTTTTTGTTTTCGTAGATGAGAGGGGGAGGAGAGATTCACACATTGTCCTTTTTTAAAATTTATCGATTTTCAATTTTTCTTCTGATTTATACTATTTATATGATTATTCCATTTTACCTACCTCGACAGTCAATAAGATATTTATATAAAAATATAAGCTATTTTTAATCTGTTCAATATATTGACTTTCAGATAAAATAACCGTTTTCCTGCAAATGGTGCTTGAAGTGGTGCCAACGTCAACTACTTTCGAATACTGAGAAGTCCCCGCTGGACTTTAAAAAGCATTGTTCACAAATTATTTCTGATATTATTTATCTGCATAGTTAACGTTTGTTATTATTAGATGATTCTTTCAGATTATGGCCTCATATGGTTTTGATTATTGTAATTATTCGGATAAAGTTAAATATCTAAAGCAATGAGACAAAAAAACTGTGAGTATCTATTGTTCAATCTGAACTTGTACCTATTATTAGGAAATTTTAATTGTTATCGGTTATTAGGATTTTATCTTTATTTAAAATAATAAAAATTATTACTTAGAGAATTGTCAATAAAAATGATATCAGTAAAAATATTTCATTCTTCGACAAAAATATTCAAATCTGTAATTTTAATTTTTGACTGATGCATGTAGATTTTATGTTATGATTTTATATATGGTAAGCTAATCCAAAATAAAAATTAATTATATCTAAATTATTAAAAATAAATACGAGATTATTTGTAATATGCAACATTTTTATAATATTGTTATATCCTATTTTTATATATGTCGTATTATAAATCACGTGAATTGAAGTTCTTGGGCCGATTCGAAAAATACTTAAATTTCTATCTTAATGTGAAAGTTAAATTTCTATATTTAATTTTATATTGTAGATTATGTTAATGTTTTTGGACCGGGACTACATTTAATACTCACGGCTCCCGCTGCTAGGTAGGTACTAGGTACATCAAAATTATCTTCGTCCACAAGAATATCAATAAAAATTCTAAATTAGAATTTTGCACACCTCAAACTCGAGAGAGGTTAGGCTTTATAAAGCCGACTGTTTAAGTTAGATGAGTAAGTAGTTCTTCATCGACCATTTCGTTAGTTTGCACGAATCATTCCTGTGTGGTCAAGCAATTTCAAGATAGCTACATAATCATATCGGTAAGCAGTATTGATATTGAATCACGATTTTGCTGATACCGTTTGTTAATATAAACAAAAATGATCTCGAATGAGCTTGTCCTTTTTGCGTCACTATGAGTGATTGTGCTAAACTCATAGTTATTAGTGTATCGCCCCATTAGTAGCCAACCTTAGTTTGTAATCTTTATTCTTTAAAAATGTGTTATATTTGATTCAGTTTGTTATATTTTTCTTCTTTGATAATTTAAATTTGTTAGGGATAGGTTAACAGATTTTCGCTGATACCGTTTTTTTTACCGATTTTTTTTACCATCCTGTATTAAGACGTAACATGCCCCCTTTTGATCTAATATTTTCGTAAAAATTCCTGAGTAAGTAATGCAGAATCTGTAAGATCTTCAAAAACTCATGTACTTTTCCGATATTAGTTTGTATATTTATGGTGTTGACGGTATTTTAATAAATTTAGAGACAATCTGTTACACTATCCTATTTTAAAGACTAAATAATTGTTTCATCGGTTAAAGAATTACTTATTTTGTAGATGGTTGAAGTCTGCGATCGGTAAAAATTGGTCTTATCATTCCTTACCGGGGCAGAACAAGACTGTCAAAATTATGTTCTACTAAAAGTATTTTCATAAATAATGTTTTTTTATAAGTATACAATATCAGACCCTTACATATTGGAAGTAATCTACTATACTGTAACCGCTGACGAGTTTATCCCAGTACCTTCTTAAGTAAAATTGGGCACACATATGTACACACACCTTACGATGTGATATTATTAATTAAAACGAAAGGTTTTAAGTTGTGTACAGAAAATACCATATAATACAGGCCTTTACAGACATTAAATACCTTATGTACTTACTCATACGTATTGTTCTCTTTTGGGAGGAAGCAAAATTATTTATTGTTATACACTACTACATTGATTATTTAAAATTTTAAATAAAGACAACTGAAAGTTCGTATTTTGTTTCGTTTATTTAATAAATAGTATTCGAAGGATTTATTATTGTTATATTTTTGTTATATAGATATTTTTATATATTATTGTTATATAGATATTTTTATGGTTTATGGTCAGCAAATGTATAATTTGTAAAGATGGTATAATAATATCCACTATCACAAATCGTCCCATACATACCTTAAGTAGCGAAAGAGGGAATCATAACAGGAGAGGAGCGGCAGCGTCTACGTAAAAATAACTAATTAAAAAAAACAACAATTGCCATCCCACATGCCAAGCGTGGCAACTATGGTAAACATGAGCAACGACATAAAGAAACAGGCCCCGGCATCTCTGGCGGTACTGAGGGCATTGAGCTCCGGTAGAGGTTCGGTTGCTACATCAATGTAGGCCACTGGCCGTGAGGGCAGACGAGATGATCCTGAAACTGGTAAGAGAGATAGACAAGTCGTGCTGGGATATTAGGTTATCTGAAGTCCGAAGAGAGAGGGAAGACACGGTCATCCTCGAATCCAACAACTTGTTCAATCACAGGGAGGGCGTCCATCTGTCGCAAGGAGATATCTGATTTGTCGTCATAAGATTCCACAAGATTCTCGTTAGCAAAGTTGTAAAGGGTGGGCATCAATAAGGCTTGCGTGCCTACTTTATATTCAAAATCAGCAAACAGTATTCGTTGAAAGTCTTACAGGTTTGCACACCAACCTTGGCTCATCCCGATAAGAAGGTGGAGATGTATGAGGATATCTCTAGTCTTACATTCCTATAAAACCTATGCACCAACGCAAAACTAGGCACCAAAAAAGATAGAGGTGAGATGAAGGTTGGAAAAATTTTGAATAGGGCAACGGAACCCAGGGATTTTTAAAGATAAACTCTTTCTTCTAAACGCGGCGCGCAGGGCTCGGCGGAAAATGAGATTGGCTTCATTATGACGACCAGACGACAGCTGTTTTAGTAGTCTGATGTCTTAGTGATCGGTCGGAGCCAAGTTCGGCAAGACCCGTCACAGAAGAACCCAAAAACTCATCGATCATACCCTTTTTATAAATTATTATGTGCGAGCAGCTATGTGATCGCTGCTATGGCTTCACTTTCTTATGGTTCACGGCTAAGCCCTATGTATTCAACGAATAGATGGAGTTGCTTAGCTGTGAGCAATTTCACTTCTTCCAGGTGGAGTACATATATAATATAATAATAATGATATAATATTTCACAACTATCACACAACGCCATCTAGTCCCAAGCTACTTGTGTTATGGGTACTAGACAACTGATGAAACATACTTATATATTTCTAAATACATAAATATTATAGATAAATTACACCCAGACACAGAACAAAATGATCGTGCTCATCACACCAACATTTGTTCTGGGTGAGAATCGAACCCACGACCTCCGGCATAGCAGTCAGTGTCACTAACCACTAGACCAACAGGCCAGTCAAACATAGTTTCCCATATGAGACGGTTCACGCAGTCTCCAACTAGCTTTGATTTCACTAAGTTTGACCTCAGCGCTAGCAGTGCATCTTGACTATCAGAGTTTATGTAAATTATATGGTTGACGTAGTGTTTTTGCAGATTGATTTCCGCACACCGAAGTATAGCGAAAATTTCTGCCTGGAAGATAGAGGTGTATCTACCCAAATTCATACTAAGTTTGAATTTGGGGTGTTCCCCGTAAATTCCAAAGCCTACGTCGAGGCCCATTTTAAACCCATCGGTATACCATATGAGGCTACCGACCTCACAGATAACCTGGCCATTCAGGCTGTCTTCTCTGGAGGGTAATTCCACTACATACTTTTTATCAAAAGTGTGTAGTGGACGCATGATATCTGAGATCATTCATAAGACCGGTGATTCCTTAATTGATTCGAGCATGGATCTCAATCCGTAGGAGAGCAAGCTCAGACCGCCCTGAGCGTTAATCCTATACAAACTACCCCTCGTTTCCTTGTCTAGATAAAGATCAAGGGGCGTTAGAAGTGAAGAGCCGCTCTAGGCGATGATCGCATAGCTCCAGTTGCCATTAAGGCAGGCAGTCCTTTGTAGACTATTTTGTCTGTCCGCAGTCGTCTGTTGGTTGGCCTTGTTACACCAGACAATAGAGGTGTAGGTGAGAATCGGCCTCACTATGCTGCTGTACAGCCATAGGACCATACTGGGACGCAAGCTCCAGTTGTTCCCGACCACCGACTGCACGTACCTAAAGCAATTTTTGCCTTATGGCATACGTAATACGTTGCTAAGGTGAGAGTTCCACGTTAGTTTTTGGTCGATTGTTACGTACTTCCTAAGAAAATGGTAATTCTTTACCATTAAGTTTAGGTTGAACTAATTTGTTCAACCGTCTCTTTTTGGTAAAGGGTATTATAACAGTTTCATCAGCATTAACTGATAAACTGTAGGTCTGCCATTTTGTACAATAGTTGGTCAACCGCAATAATCCAAAGAAGGGGTGACAAAACACCTCCTTGTGGGCAGCCTCTTGTAGTTGCAACAGTTTGAAGTTTGAAACAGCGCTATTTTTGCCTTTGTGTTTGAGAGCATCGACTTCACCCATCTGAATGTTGTGGGGTCAACATTTTTAGATGTCAGGCCTCCAATCAGCAGTGATGTGGGGCTACTGTCGATGGTGCCCTCAATATCTAAAAAGACACAAAGAGTTATTTCTTTATCCTCAAGTGCTTTTTCGACTCTGTCAATGACACTGATCAGGGCTGTTTCCTCTGCGGTATGCATGCTGGTTGTAACGTATGACCGTCGTAGTTAGAGCTACGTCCCTTATATATCCATCTATAACCTTTTCCAATGTCTTAAGGAGAAAGGAAAGACTTATAGATCTAAAGGACTTTGGTAAAGCGTAGTCCTTTCTACCAGCCTTAGGTATAAATAGAACCTTGACAATTGTCCATCGTTCTGGAATATATCCCCATGCAACTTGCTCTGAAGATTTTCACCAGATAAGGAAGAAGGATGTCGATATCCCTCTGTAGTTGGATGGGAATTATTCCATCCTCCTCGCTTGATTTAAATGGTTTAAAGGAGTCAACAGCCCACTGCACCAGGTTTGGCCTTATTATCTTTGCAGCCCTACACCAGACCTCATTACAAGGCCTACGTAGGGCTCTGAAAGAATTGAAGGCTGAAGTCCTGTGTGACCCTGGGAAATGGGTTGATGCTAGTAACTCCAATGTTTCTGTTTCACTATTAGTGAAGTTACCATCGTGCTTTTTAAGAAGATCCGATTAACTCGATCTGATTAGGTTTAGCTTTCGATAGCATTTTGTATAGTCTTGCACTGCGAGGCAAAGACTCAACTTCCTCGCATAGTTTCCTCCACAATGCTCTCTTGGCTTTCCTCTATGGTTTTCTTAGCCCTATTAAATAGTTTCCTGGCCTTTTCCCTAAGTTCTTTTAGTTAGTATTCCACCAAGGAACTTTTCGTGTTGACTGTTGAGGTCTTGGTTTTGACAAGACAACTGCCCCCGAAGGCTTCACGTATACCTACGGTTAATGTCTCCGTCGCTAACTCCAGACCTTCAATTGTTTTGATGCTTTAGGAAACGTTTCCAAATTCCTCCTTAGGCTATCTCTGTGGATATCCCAGGAGGTCGCTTTTGGATCCCTAAAAGTAACGGTTTCATAGGTTGGTATAGGTTGGTGATGCTCCAATCCCAAACTTAATGTGCTTGTGATCAGACATCGAGTTTTTGCTACTAACATGCCAATCATTTATCCGCCTTGACATGTTATTGGTAGCAAAGGTTATGTCTAACACTTCTTGCCTAGCACGCGTTACAAAGGTTGGTGTATAACCTGAGTTTAGGCTTACTAGGCGGTTGGAGATGAGAAAATCATAAAGTAACTCACCTCTTTCGTTGATGTTCTAGCTTCCCCAGGCTGTGTGGTGAGCATTAGCATCACAGCCCACTACAAGTTCGGCGTTGTGTTTTCGGGCGAACTTCGCCACGCGCTCTAACTCGATGGTAGGATCTGCGTTTACTCCGGGAAGATAGGCTAAGCAAATGATTACTCTGACCGCTGTGCATTCCTTGAGATTTATGAAGGCTGTAACCAGGTCATCATTGCAGTACTCTGGAACAGCTAAAAGTTCAATATTTTTATTATAAATTATACAAGCTCTGGGTCTACTGCCTTAGTATTAACAAAAATCTTACTGGCAGCCGCCAATCCCAGAACTTGACCGTTGGCCACCCAAGGCTCTTGTATAAGGGCGAGGTCAATGTTGTCTTCTGCAAAGCAAACCTCTACCACGGCAGAAGCAGCTGCTGCATGGTGAAGATTTGCCTGGAGGTTCCTCGTCTTACCCTTAGGTTTAGCCGTTTATGGGCGTAGGGGGGCAGGGGTCTTTTCCGCCTGTAAAGGACGAGGACGCCCTTTACCTACGCACTTGACCCCCGCCTTACCTTTCGTCAAAACGCTCCCACCTCCCCTCCCCCCAGGCCTAGACGACAGGGCGTAGGCCGTCGGACCGAGGCGAAATCTGCGTCTTGGTTCTTCGTCACTTTCACCGGTGGCGTTCCAGCCTCTCCCCGAGAGGTGGAGGGCTGGGGGGATTGGAGTTGGGGCGATTCGGGCTTCATTGGCGCGTCAGAGCCTCCCTTGACTTTAAAAGTTATCATCTTAAAGCCAAGGGCGACTCTGCCGCATGCCTTCCGAAGAGCCTCTGCCGATGGGTCGTCGTTACGTTACTAAGAACCCATTCTCCTCGTCCCTACGGTGGAAGATTCTCCAGAGCTCAGTATGGAGCTCTTCATTTTCCTGGGATCACACCCTTAATAACATGGTTGTTAAACAGGAAATGAAGTATTCTTCAACAGGTATGACAGCATACAGACATCACCAACCAACAGCAACGGACCGATCTCCAAATGAATGCAGTGAGATTTACGCAACTTCAATATAGCTCGTATTGAAGTAGCAATTAAGCGAAACCAAGGCAAGTCAACAGAATCGGAGGGGTGTAAGACAGAGTGACAATATAAGTATTCCCGAAGCTCTGCTGCATTGAAAGACGTTTTCAAGCTGTTGGTCTAGAAAGGATACTGTTTCAACATCAATAGCGAGTACATCACTCACCTTGGATTTACCAACCATACAGTCATTAGCGCAGAATCGCCGGAGGACCTCAACACTGTGCTCAATTACCTCAATAGTCTCTTATAACGGATAGGTCTTAAAATGAACTTGGACAAAACAAAGGTCATATGTAACGCCTATGGTACACCGATGCCTATAGTTGTGGGAGGTACTACACTGTACTACTGTATTGTTGAAGTAATGGCGAAAAACTAAGTTGTTGACGAGTATGACCGCGACCCTATTAAAGTCCACTGCTGAACATAGGCCTCCCTTCATAGATCGCCTCATAGTATATTTGCCATAGTTGCCACGCTTGGGAAGTGGGTTGGGAACCGCAGTTTTTTTAAAATCATTAATAAGAATACACTGCTTCCCATTACCTGATTCGTTTCCTTCTGTCGTCTCTTACGACACCCACGGAGTTATATGGGTGTAGTGGATATTCTTACACCGCCACTACGGTTAATTATTCACTAGGGTTTGGACATGACGTGAAGGTAAGTGGTTCAATTATAACAACCACTGATTACATTGGTCGGCAAAAAAAAAAATAAAAATCCGGGAGCAAAAAGTTTACTATGTGATTTCTATTGGCTTTGATTTGTTGAGTCCAAATCTGTTTGAAGATTTCAACTATCGCCTCTAGCTTTTCAGATATTTACATTTAAATAAAATATCGGTATTGATATATATATATATATATATATATATATATATATATATATATATATATATATATATATATATATATATATATATATATATATATATATATATATATATATATATATATATATATATATATATATAGTAAATATGTATATATTTTAGAACGAAAAAATTTACACTGATTGATGACTTTTACAACACAAATTAAAATGAAATATGAATTAAAAAATATAAAAAAAAACATAAAAATGATAACTATTTGGTAGATCGCTTTCTTTTATACATTTTAACTGCTGTTTCTCGATTTATTTCCCAGCAAAAATCAGCTAGCATTGCTGGGGTCCACTTGCCGCTGTATCTTTTTTCCATATGTGCAATGTCTTGGTGGAATCTTTCACCATGCTCATCAGACACGGCACCAAGATTTTCTGGGAAAAAATCTAAATGCGAATGCAAGAAGTGAATTTTTAAAGACATATTGCATCCAAGTTGATGATACGACGAAAGCAGTTCTTCTATCAGCTCTGTGTAATTTTCAGCCTTTTTATTGCCAAGAAAATTGTGACATACATTTTCAAAAGCTACCCATGCTCTTCTTTTTTTATATACCAACTTTGATTTGAACAGTAGAACAGACTCAGAACACAACTAAATACATGTACATACCAACGTTCACAAATACCGCTGCCTGCAACTATAAGCAAACAATTGTAGTGCAAACAAAAAATGCTATTGCGTCGAAACTAGACGTGCTAGGTGAATTCTAACTACATATTTGGATTTAACGTAACTAACGTAATAATTTCCATATATACATTTTTTTGCTCTTATTTTGATGCCGACCAGTTAATATATTATTAACACGATGGCTGCTATGTCGGTCAAGGGTGACTGCCAGTAATGTTTCATTTAGGCCGCGTCGGACCACGGTAACCGACAAGACGCCCCTTAGGTACTTCGACTTCCCCCCCGAACGGGTTCCCGCCTTGTCGTGGCGGGGGGGCTTAGAAGCCGTGGCTTGGTCACCCACGGTGAAACAAAGAGGAACCCATATGGCTGGTCCGAGGTGAAGGGCCAGCCCGAGGTGGCCACTCCGAGTGAGCTTGGGAAGCCCACTTCGGATGTGTGTTGGTGGACTGCGGTGAGAGGTGTGTCCTCCCCACCTACCGCTGCAGCCGAGGTGGAGTCGCGGAGGAGGAGGAGTGTTGGTATGGCGATGCGCCACTCGCCCTATCCTCCGCGACTCAAACGGGGCCGCACCGTTGATGCGGTAGTGGTGGGGCTGCGGGGGGAGAGGATTGTCGGTATTGCGAGGCACCGCTCTCCCTACCCTCCGCAGCCGAATCTTGGTTGGCGGCGGAGCCATAGACCAGATCCGCCGCTGGGGTCGGGAAGGCTAGTACTTCTAAGTGCTTGTTTTTCCTGGCCCCATGGCCTTCTTGCATCGGACGCGGGGGCGTCCGTTGCGCAGATGTAATTGGAGGCCGAGAAGGAAGGCGCGCCATGTGTTCTGGTGCGCCTTACCTGTGAAGGAGAACGGGGAGGAATATTCCTCTCCCGAGGAGGTGTTGCCATGGGGCGGCAGGCGATGGTGGGGCTGCGGATATGTGCGAAAGCGTTCCCGTGGCCCTGCCAATAACCGACAAAGGTGGAACACTATGGGGTTTTAGTCGGTGCGAGTCCGACATAACCCGTCCTTGCCCCCGCGAGGCGGGTATGCGGAGGCATTTCCCCATGAAAAAAAAAAGGTACTTCGACTTTCATGTCGGCGCGGCGCGGCACGGCGGTCACGTTTTTTTAAGCATGGTAAGCTAAACCAGATGGTAAGTGATCCGCGCGGCTCTTTGAAGTGTTATACTTAATGTGTCACCCTAACATTTTTTTTAATTCTTGCAATGATAGAGACGTACAAATAAAACAATCAATATTTTTTCTACAATAAATCACTAATTCTTTAAAATTTTTTGTTTATTGGGATTTGGGATAAATAGAATCAATTTTCACAAGTAATTTTAGGAAATAGTAAGTTTAGATTAATTTTGAATAAAATTCATATCTGAAATGAGCGATGTTAAATATTAAGAAATACTTCGGACATAAGTGTGGCTTTTCAGGGCAAATTGGAGAAAAGGTTACAAATTTTTTGTCTACATTTTTCTGTTCACAGCCAAGGTATAATAAGCCTTTGGCCACGGCAATTTCTTCGTAATTGTTTGGCCTTACCTTCTTTTGATGAGAGCTGACGTTCTAGTCGCGACGATCTTGGTGCTTCGGCTAGTTAAGACTTATTTAATTTGCTTTAAGGCAATTTGATCAGATTGCTGAGTAGTGCCCTTCTAAGCTGCACGATGGAGATTGGTTTAGTTGTGTGTTCGTATAAAAGTTATACGTGTACAACGGCTGTATTAAGAACCAGTTTGAATCCCCATTTTTGATACTATTTTACTCACTTCCTAAGCTGGATCGTAGGTATATGCAGACATTTTGGACCCACAAAGGCACAGGTGATTTTGCTTCATTACAATCGAGAATTTACTTTGGTTTTATTTTTTGGACGCCAACTAAACATTGCTTGTGGTTTGCGAGGGAAGTGGAAAGTTTGTGGTTATCCGATAGTGACCTGCGTGTCGTAAATAATAATTTCGTGCAGGCCATGTCGGTCTTATATACAGAAAATACCATTTTACAGGCTAACAATAAGTATTTAACACCATAAGCGTATATTTCGCCCAGTGCCTCATTGAGAGTTCTGACTGTCTTAAGTTATGCATATGGCATATATCCCATACAGTCGCATGCGTCCGTCAAATCCCGAGCGGTCGCATGCGACCGCACCCACCCACAGCACTAAACCATTAAAACTTATATTTAGACACTACTTTTCTATGAAGAAGTTTGGCATTATAAAATCTATACTAAATTCTCTATCCTGTGTTCTAAACAAGTCAGCTTTTACTTCATTACAAAAAGATTTTATTGTATTTTGATAACAAAAAACGGGTACATACCAAGCGGATGTCGGAAAAGTGAAAATCACTATTACTCGTATTTCTATATATTACTTGAAATGGGATGGATTTCATAGAAATATTAAAAACAGGAGAAGTGGCAAGGGAGCGTGTCTGTGTCCGCGCGCTATGATCAAAATGCTCAGCTTCTATACAAATGGCCGTCTCTGCGAAATAGTGCGCTTGCGACCGTCATCGTGAAATATTATCAGAATGCCATGTTGTTCAGTGGTTTCTTGTAAAAACCAAAACAAAACAAAAACTTTGTGAATCATGGAATCACATACCATACCTAAGTACAAGTATTTCATTATATTTGTCTTTAAAATCATATTAAACAACAAATTGTAAAATATTTCTTTCTCTTACTACGTTATTTTTGTTTCCAAATATCACAGCCTCTGTAATATTTTTGCAGTAAATACATTGCTCCATAACCACTACCTAAGTTTGACGCCAAGTGATTAAACAAGCAATGTAAATATGACAAAACAATACTTTATTTATGCGGATGCATTGCGTAGTACGGCCGCTGTATCCTATGACGAGCTAGTAATGTGCGTGTGCGGATCCACTATCGACAATAATGTGGATTGGCGAATTGCTTGCTATTATAGTTTATTCTCCAATTTGTCAACCGTTTCAACCCGATAGGAAGACCGATACGACATAATTTTTTTTACTTATTTTGATTATTTTACAGCAACTACTAAACTGAATGCGTAACCAAAGGTCGTAAAGTTGATTAAATTTTTGGTTAATAATCGATGGAGTGTTCTTATGTTTGAATTACCGTATATTATGCCTTATCTTCGAAAAATTTTCATAATTTTTATGGTTTTGGGGTTTAATATAATTTACAGTTTATTTTGATTATTTTACAGCAACTACTAAACTGAATGCGTAACCAAAGGTCGTAAAGTTGATTAAATTTTTGGTTAATAATCGATGGAGTGTTGTTATGTTTGAATTATCGTATATTATGCCTTATCTTCGAAAAATTTTCATAATTTTTATGGTTTTGGGGTTTAATATAATTTACAGTTTATTTTGATTATTTTACAGCAACTACTAAACTGAATGCGTAACCAAAGGTCGTAAAGTTGATTAAATTTTTGGTTAATAATCGATGGAGTGTTGTTATGTTTGAATTATCGTATATTATGCCTTATCTTCGAAAAATTTTCATAATTTTTATGGTTTTGGGGTTTAATATAATTTACAGTTTTCAAAAGATTCGAATGTATCATAAATACTTAACCGGCATGGTATATATATATATATATATATATATATATATATATATATATATATATATATAGTGACTGGCTTAAAATTAGTCAATTATTCTTGCTATTTATTTGTTAGACATGAGTGTGTATTCGTTTTCATATATTTAACAATATTATCACTAACCAGGATTTTTTTTATAAAAAAAGATCGCCAAGCAAAACCTGCTTAGTACATGATGAAGTTAAAACGTAGCTTAGGATATATGAAAATATGTAATAATAAGGATATATAAATGAGACAATAGATAACTTTCCAATTTAGTCAATCACTAACGCATATGTAAAATAAATGGCTTTTTACAGCACAACGATAGTGCCCGATATTTTTGTGTAAGTAGTACGGTGAATGGTAAATGGACGGTGTGGTTTTAGAGATATGGTTTTTAAATAATTGTGTAGTACGTTATGATTTATTAAATGCGTGACTGCGTATCTTTTGCTTTTACTGATCTGCATGTGTAGTAGTTGGCGAGTGGTAGGGTCCAAGTGGAGACACCGGGTTCCGATCCAAGTGGAGACACCGGGTTCCGATACATTTTCAACTACTGGGCATATCTCCTTCATTATTATATCTATGATTGGATTTCGAATAATTTGGCAGCAATTTAGGGGAGTAAGGTGTTTTATTTGGCAGAGGTTTGGTCTCCAATTATAATAATACCACTCACATTAAAAGGTAATGCACCGTTATCGAAAAAATAAATAAAAACAATTATAACCTAAAATGCGTAAAGTATGGAAAATGATACATTTATTATTATTAACAGGTTTATGGCTCTGCATTCTAGCCCTTCTGAGAAAAAATTGTACAGTACAGTACAGTACAGTTGATACAATGAAAGCTGGGTAGCATACAGAATTTTGTATCTGTGGCGGGAGCAACGGCAAACTCACTTTATAGATATCTGATCTGATCGAATTTGTACTAAAATTAAATCAGCACACCCTGAATCCACTGTTGTTTAAAGCCGTAGTTGCGGAGGGAGAGCTGCCCCCGCCCGTCGTAGCAAATCGCAGGCACCTGTACGAGCCGTAGTGTGCTTATTATTGTATCATATATTATGTTTATAATTTAAAGTAATCATAAAAGCTAATATATTGGTGTTTTCTTGAGTGCAAGAGCGAGCGAAGCGAGCTCGGGACTTAGGGTACCCCGACATGGGGACAGGTTAGGCTAGAAGGGGACGGCGGCCATTCCCTTGGTGGTTATTTTATAGTGGTAGAGCATCACACACATTAAGGTGATAAGGGTTATGTATTATGTAATAATCTTGATTATAAATTAATTAAGGACGAAATAAAACACTAAAATAATGTTCAACAATTTATTGTTGTTATATAACAAAGATCACAGATCTTTGGACATTTCAACGCCATTTAAAAATATTTTGGCTACACAATACATTTCATCAATACGATTAAGACGTAATTAAAATAGTTGGCAACGACTGTGTTTCTGTGTTTTATATTGAATACAAACATCTAAGTACAATAATATATATATATATATATATATATATATATATATATATATATATATATATATATATATATATATATATATATATATATATATATATATATACATACATATATATATATATATATATATATATATATATATATATATATATATACATGACAACCAAATACCATTATCACAACAGTAAACTTTAATAATCTTAAACATTTCACAAGGTATTTCGAACTAGATCGATATTTATATACAATTTAGACCTATTAAACATCAAACAAACGTCCAGGTAGTTACTTTTAGCAGTAATGAGGCCACGATGAGTCGACAAGCGACGAGGCTGGTTTATATATATATATATATATATATATATATATATATATATATATATATATATATATATATATATATATATATATATATATATATATATATATATATATATATATATATATATATATATATATATATATATATATATATATATAACTTGAATAGGCATACATACATATACATTAACACTCACCACGTTACCTACAGGGGTAGGCAAAGACTAAGGACTCTTATTGTGTTTACTATTAGTACTAAATTCAGAGCATTTTATTTTCTGTTCTGTGAACTTCATTCTATTTCAATTTTGTGCATGTCTTATTTGTATTTGGTTTATTAAAATGAGAAGTTTTATAATTCAATATTTCTTGCCAAATTTAAAATATTACATGGAAATTTTATTTCCAATATTTAACTAATCATCCAACCAAGCATTCATACTAGGCAAGTCCTGCTATTGTTCGAAAATTCGCATAACAAAAAATCCTGACTAATTATATAATAATAATTAACTTCATTATAATATGTCCAGTTATATGTAAAATTGAGAATACCAATAAAATACACATAATAACCAACAATAATCTTGTGGATATTAAAAAAAATACTATATATAAAATACTATATACATTAAAATAGATAAAATCACTACATCAATAATTATAGATTATATATAGCGCATAATAAAAGTACTTCATTTCATTCTAACAAGTTTAGGAGTTCAATCTATCAACTTTTTAGGCAACGGCATAATTGGATATTTAACACTCTATTCCAATGAAACACATTTTAAAAGTTGTCAAAACAAACATTATTTTATAGAAGTAGTATGGTGTGAAACTAGGGAGTGGTATATTTTACGCCGCTACGCGTCGAAGCCTAGGGACGCATGCGACTCACTCCCCCCCCCCCCCCAAAGGGGCGCCCTAGGCGAATTTTAGTGAAATAATCAAATTGGCGATATATTGAAAATGGGCCAAATTAAGAGTACCCTTAACCAACGAGTATGTATGCGTAGATATATGAATGTGGAGAAGGCTAGAGATTTGCATCAGGATCGTGGCAAATGGAAGTCCGTACTATCTGCCTAACCCTCTGGGTGACATGCGTGAGTGTTCATGCTATGTTAAGTAGTATGGCAACATGGGCAGCAGCATCTCCCTAATAACAACTCAAAATAATAAGAATCTGCGGATGCCAACTCGCCTGGCATCATCATCAGCAACATCCCCCTTATCAGGCAATTTATGGAGAAACCCATGTTCAGCAGTGGACATTTGGTAAGCTGTAATTGATTCACGAACGGATGCGAATACAGTGTCAGCAGTCAACAGTTTACGTAGTCAAACAATTGTCTTGTTGTATATTGTCAAATACATAAAATCTAACTTTACTTAAATTGGAAAATCAACCAAGTTTTAGGTAAATATTAAAAGTACCAAATTCAAACTATATTATGTATTAATTAATAACGGTTGTGCCATCTGGCCAACTGGATCCCGATTCTTCCCGTGTGCGTCGTAAGAGGCGACAGAGGGAGACAGAGGCAGGAGCTGGTCAGCAGCGTCTTTCTGTTAACAACAATAGTACAATAAAAAACTGCGATTGCCAGCTCGCTCGCCAAGCGTATCTACTGTGGCAAACATCTCCCCATTTTGAGGGAGGCCTATGTTCATCATTGGACTAGTGAAGGACTGTAATTATGATGATGATGACATACTCATGAAAAAATGTTCTTAAGTAAAATAATGCTTTCTGGATACATTAATTTTCCTAGAGAGAAAAATTAAAATTCTTATATAAATATATATAATAAACATAAATTCTTTTTTACATTGTGGTCAGTAGCTTAGTAAGTACGAATACGAACGATTAAAAACACAAATAGTTATTGTATTTAGATTTTTAAAATAAAATAATTATTACGTTACGTTAATATTTAAAAAGAGCTTTTAAATAAGGTCAAACAGTTAAAAATGCTCGTATTAAAAAAGTTTATATACGATATGAGGAAAATGCCCTACAGCACTCAAACTACAACGGTTACGGTAAACGGTTTCATAAATTACATCAGTTCTATATACTTAAGTGACATAAATATTATATTTCAAGGGTAGCCAAATTATTATTAAATGGTTTGAATTGACTTAGATTCTCTATGCTTCTTGAAGGCATTCGGATATTCACATGGTACAATAGTCTATATGATATAATTCTATAACGCTAGCATACTTAGAACCTAAGATGCGGTTTGTTCTTCATCATGTGCCTGAAACAATACAACTATAGTTAGTTTTACATTTTATGCAGAATTATTTTCAAAGAGTAGCCAAATTTTAAACTTAAGTTCAAATATATAAATATTCTCTATAAGATTATATAGATATATAAATATCCCTTTGCAACCGACGGTATACGATAGTGTGGGTGATTTCAAAATAATCTCGAAGCCGCGCAAATTCATTTTTGCGAACGCAACCGACGACGATCGATCGTGAGAGATGTGTACTCACGGATAGTAGTGCCTAAGTCGTGGAATTGATTGTTAGCTTGTTGGTTTGCCTCAATCGGATGTACAAGATGGCCACGATCCGACCCATCATGCATGTATAAGTAGTAAATACTGTGTAATATTGTTTATTGTTAAATTTTGAGCATGGCTTTTGTTTTATTTTACTACTTAAACATCAATCAAATGAAATTCTAACTATTTTTGCTCTTCCGTTTTGTAAGTTAGAAACAAATTGCGACTGAACTTCAAGTAGCACAATCGTGGACTCTCGGTTGTAACCCTATAAATTGCTTTCAACGTAGTTTCTTCTTTATTGATTTAAATCTGGTATTTTGGCTAAGCAGTTGTTTAATTTTTTATTTAAGTTATTTAATGATCTTATCTTGGAACCCCTTGGCGATGGAAGCCAGTCATATATTGAAGAATTCCACAACGAAGAAGATTTTGAAGCAAAGCCGTGTGTTCTCGCTGACCTTGTAGTCGAGGATGACATTTCTAAAGGAACGCGCAATGAATTAGAACTTGGACCTCTAAGTCGGGTAAGGACCTCAAATAGGGGACGCTCTCGTAGTACTACTTCGCGGAAAATTGAAAGCAGAGGGTGTTCTCGTGGCAATACTTTGCAGCGAATGCAATCACGCAAAAGAGGCTCTCGTATTTCAGCGAAACGGCGAAATCTGCAGCAACATGGTCATGAAGATATCTGGAAGGATATTCCTTTTATCGATAAGCCACATGGGTATACTTCAACTTTACCCAAAAACACGGTTCGTACACCATCTGAATATCTTCATGATTATTTTGATTAAGGTTTCTACGAGGAGACTGACCGGTGTGGTGTACAAACTTATGCTATATGTGTAAGACTTTCCAAGAACTTAAAACTACAAAAGCAGAAATAGTTAAAGCGTTTGGTGTGCATATTCTCATGAGATGCCTTCTCATTGCCGGCACAATAGTTTGTGACCGATTTATTACTTCACGAACTGCCCATCATGAAGTTGATCACAATCAGCCAACTGAAACTGAGACTAACAATCCACTTTGAAAGACGCAACAGATAATAATAAATGGGGTTCATGATACTTGCAACAAATTGGAAAGAGTTCCATCTTATTATTCTATAGATGAGCAGATGACACTTTCAGTGGCCGCTGTTCATTGCGTCAGGTCGTTAAAAATAAACCACGAACAGAATGTTTGAACAATTTTGTCTTACTCCCAGGGAAGGTCTAAAGTTCGATTTCGAGATTTACAGAGCTAATATATGTTTTAATTGTTACAAAACCATATCTCTAGTTACGTTTTATCAAACTATTTTAGCTTTTGCTATTATAGTTTGATAAAACGTAACTCTTACGTTTACTTATGTCATTGTTAAATGATAAAGATGTTATTTAAATAAATAAATAACGTTTATTAAATACCATTTAGTTTGTGTTACCACTTTTGTCAAATAAAAATTAGACAAAAGTGGTAACACAAACTATTGTGAGCCTTGTAAATTATACCTAAGTGTCATGATCGTGGGGGAACCTTTCCAGTAAAACTGAAAATTCAGGATTTTTCCTAGCTTCCTACTCCAAGAAACACCCCTCATTTTTTCAAAATATTTGTAACATTTTTTCTTTGGGTGTAAAGAGATAATGATACACCGTTACTACAGTTTTTGAAAATACGTAAATAAGGCTTCTGCTTTTATTTTAAATAATCCCAAATTGATGTGATTTATGGACAACAACAGTTTTGCCTACCTTACGACCTTTACGAATGTGTGCGCGCGCAGTATTATTAATACTTTTCGTTCGAATTTAAAAGATATAGAGAACAAAATGTTTGAGATTTTTTTATTAATTTTTCTTCACCGTTTGCCTATATTACTTATTTTGAACCTTCTCTGCAAATTTTCCAGTTATTGCAAAATAATCCTGTATATCTATAGTGTTACGAGCTCGGGGTTTGTGACAATAAAAACTGCCGATTAAATTACCAAAATTGACACTTTAAGTACGGAATATCAATTACAACTTTAAACACACTAGTAATAAAACACAATTGTACTCCTGATCACTTTAGTTCGCAGTGGTATCGCTTCGAAGTATTCGCTTGAATCGCCAATTCAATACTGGCCCGGTCGGGTCCTTACCGGCCTAAATAGGACCTCTTCTACTCGAACATCTAGAATGTTCGAGTACATACCGGTCCCGACTGACTAGGTGTAGAAAGTTCTAGTATGGAATTTTCTAGAAAGATCTTGACTCTCCTAGTTCTGCTACTCAATACTAGAGGGCCCTAGTGGTAACTAATGACTCCATGTACCAGGCATTAATTATGGCGCGCAACAATAACAAAGACTTCTATATATACTACTAGACCAGCTTTTTAAAACAAAACTGTGTCACAGTTATAGATCGCAAGGGCGCGAGTAGTACCATGATGTACTTTTATTTACGACATTTAATGTATACGTGGTAGAGCCATGCTGCAGTTATATTAATAGTATAGTTGTAGAACGAATGGGTCGGCTCGACCGGGGAAGGACCACGCTCTCACAGAATACCAGTGTGAAATAGTAGCTTAATGCTGCTGTGTTTCGTATGGTATGTAGAGAACCGGAGACCCTTTTTACTGAAAACTAGTCATTACAACTTAGTCCTCACGGGTGACAACGCATCTGCATTTTGATTTGTAATCGAGGATAGATGTAGATGTCTATGTGCCGCAGCAACCACTTCCCATCAGGTGGACTGTGTGCTCGTTTGTCACCCTATCCTATAAAAAAAAAGTTTAAAAGTCTTTTTAGGCAAATACGAAATGTAGTTACATACCTAACTTATACGCGCTTGGACGTGAGTTGCGGAAAACAGCCCGTCGTAAACTAACTAACTAAACTACATACTTATCTGAAATAAACTTCAAATCACGTAGACAAAGTGCACACATAAATAACGACAGCGTTTTCTTAGTCATATTAAACAAAAGCAGTGTTAGATTGTCGAAAATAACGTTCGCGGTATACAAAACAAAGAACTATTCTTCTCGCCCACTCTCAGTCGAATAAAGGAGTTACGGAGAATAAAGGCAAATAATCTAAACGCTCACCACATGTTGCTATTTCACATTGAGGTGAAGTTTTTTGTTACACAATGTCATTTAATTGATAATTTAGTTTATAATAAAAATTTATCAGTTTCTACTATTATATTAATACACAAAACAATTGCCTCAGTGGTTTGTTCTTTAACTGTTAGCACATTAAAAAAAATAGATTTTTCTATTTTTATGAATATCTGTGGTTTGGTTTATTTATTTTAGTCTAATTAATACAAAATATAACTAATGGTACATAACGAAACATTAGCCTTTTCAATTTTCAAACAAATTCACTTCTTCACTCAAATTCACACAAACTTCCCCGTTATGAAATCTGTCAAATATTACACACTACATTTTAAGTGGCGCCGCCCTGGTGGCAGAAAAGTCGTGGATGCCCTCATTACCGTAACTTAGTGCGCAATGTATTAAGGAAGCCCGTCTAGTAGTACATACATGTCTTTGCTTCGTGCCTTTCATTGACCACCGGGTATTTAGTAGAGGAGTAGCCAAATGAAAATAGTCGACAGGTTAGCTATTTCAAGTTAAAAGTTACAGCCACTACATCCAAAAGTTATATACGCCCTAATTCTGGGCACAGGCCTCCTCTCATTTCTGAGGGTTTTAGGGCAAGAAAATGTCCGCCACGCTGCGCCGCCCGTGAATTTCACATGTCATTGAATTTCACGTCTTTGAAATACACACAGATATGCAGGTTTCCTTATATTTTTTATTTAATGTTTGCTGTGCGGTAATGGTGTAAGAGAATTCACCATCCCATTCGGAATTCGAATTTAATTAGTATTTTGTAAGGAAACCTCATGTTGTGATGATAACTCAATTCACTGAGGGCCGACCAGCGATATGAGTAGCCAAAAGTTATTGAATAATTGAAGTTCACACTTAATTTAGTATGCGAGAAATCTGTGTAATGCCTTACAGCGGCGAAACCAAACTGTTGATGCATTGAAATGATGCATCTGAAGACTGCCAACTCTCAAAGAAGCAATGTGGAAGAATCATCTCCGTTAATCTCGCAATATATTATGTTGGATTAATGTTAAAAAAGAAAATTACAAAACCTGGACCTGGTGTCTAGGAACTTATGGAACGTTATTTACTCGCGCCCGTATTGGTAGGGAAATTAGGATATTATATCTGAACTCATGGATCCTTGCCCGCAGGGGACGCGGTCACGCCTCCAAACATGGCGGGCGTCGGGCGGACACTAGGCGAGTTATTTACGATGACACTAGGCGAGTTATTTACGATGATTCAAATTGCGACAAGTATGCGTTTGTAGACGAAGGCCTGTGCGTTTCTACTAGTGGCCTGCCGGTGCAGCGGCAGTCACAAGCAAGCGCACACGCCACGGGCATAAACCGTGTCGTGAAAATTACTATAGTCATGTTTTCTATAGTATAAGTGACGAACGGGCACACAGTCCACCTGATGGAGTGAACGATGTGGCCTATAGACATCTACATCTATCCTTGATTAAGATTTAATATGTAGATGCGTTGTCACCCGTGAGGACTAAGATGAAATGTATCACTTACAATAAAAAGGACCTTCGGTTCTCTACTCTCGCCATACGAAGCAGAGTAGCATTAAGCTGGTATTTTACACCGGCATTCTGTGAGAGTGTGGTCCTTCCCCGGTCGAGCCGACCCAATCGTATTACAAGTATAATATAGCTGCAACCTGGCTCTACAACATAGAAATACCTATTTCTTATTATCTATGCGTTCCGCTACCACTTCGGGCGCGGGTGAACATCGATCCATGAAATCCTAGCAGATAAGAGGTGCAGAGGTTAAGTTTTTAATCAATTGTATATCAATGCCTAGAAAAATTACGTAGTGAATGTATTATCAAGTCTTCGACAATGGTAGAAAAGCTAGTGTAACTTAAAATACGTACTTGTCGAGCGTCTCCCAGAAGCCGAGCAACACGGCACGGTCTAAATGGCGCTTGGTGCGACTCAGATTGAGCACCGTCACCGCCCAACGAGCCACATTCGCGTCCAACTTCATCTCGTCATACTTCAGATGGAACGCACAAACTGGAACAATTACACTAGTTACAAAGATATTCAAAGATTAATCACCAAATTTGACGTATAAACCACCTTATAAAAATATTACTTAAAGGACTTCTCTATTAAAAAAATGTATAAATGAAGAAGCCTAAAACGTCGAGAGATAATAGAGCACAGTTAATTTTTCAAACTATTGTTTTCAAATTAAGTTGAAAAAAAACTTTCAAACTCACATTGTTTTGTTGTATTGTTTTTGTCTTCCTTGATTAGTTTTCAAATCTTTATCTATATATTATTATGTGAAGGGAGAACACTGTACCTTTTTTAAGCATATTCACATCAACACACGGAAGAGAGTGAGATTTGGCTTAGTTAAAGTTTATATGAAGAAGGAAAGTATAAAGCTAAAATTCACATATATGTACAACTAGTTAGCAGGCAGATGTCTTTCTGCCTTTTCTGAAGACATTTAGTTCTATAAAAATCTTTAAATTCGCAACAAAAAATATTGATTGTTACTTATCGAGATAAAAACTTTTTTATCCCACCTATGATAGTTTTTAATTTCAAATCGTACCAAATTCCACACAGTGTGCAAAAATTCATTGAAATCAGCTCAGCAAGTTCTACGCGGACAAACAATATGACACTTAATTTTTATATATAAAGTTAAGTGTTACAAATACATTAAACAAAATAAAATAAAACATACATTGTTTACGTTCATACTGCCAATATCAAACGTAGTTTGGTCAAATTATGATGTGTTCATACAGCCAATGTCTCTGAGAAAGTATCATTTGTATATTATTACTGAAAGCTTTAGAGTGAAGAAAAGAATGAATGAATATATTTTATTGTACACCACAAACAAATTTACAAAGTACATAACAGAGAGCAGATTACATGTACAATTTGGCGGCCTTATCGCTACATAGCGATCTCTTCCAGACAACCAAAGAAAAGGACATTAGTGACATCATTCATTAAGAAAATGTTGCTGAGAAAAAGCTGTGAATTGTGTGATTTCATTCGCTTTTTATTTTCGTCGAATATAATAAAACTGCATTAGTAATAAAAATACAGCATCTACGGATACTTTAGGCTACATTAACTCTTTGTTTCTATTGCAGATATTTTCGTTGCAGATTCCATCACAAAGATAAAATCCTAGAATACCTTTTCTGTAACTCACAAATCAACTTTTCTTATACGGACTGTAGTGAAGGTTGATCCCTCAAGTTTTCATTGGTCATCACTGGAAACATGCAATGGTTACACACTTTTCACTTCCGATTCTAAACTTGCCGTTTCCAATTTTAAGTATGTACTCATTAACCACGCACTAAACACCGAAAGAATGCATCGTAAAAATCTGCATGTTTGGGAAATAAAACAAAAATTAAAGACATGTTTACTAAAACTGAAGTAACACGCGAATTTACCGACCACCTGATGAATGATGATAAGTGGCTACTGCATCCCATGGACACCAGAAACCAACTTTAAAAAAGATAACTACAAACTCGTTGTTACCTCTATATGGTAGAGCCATGCTGCACCTATATAATGGACGTAGCACGAATTGGTCGGTTCGACCTGTAAAGAACTACGATCTCACAGAATACTAGCCTAAAATAGTAGCTTAATGCTGTTGTGTTTCGTATGGTGAGTGTAGAGAACCGGAGAACCTTTTTACTGGATACGAGGCATTGCATCTTAGTACAATCTTGTGCGCTCTTGGGTGTTTATTTATCACATTACATTAGTCCTCACGGGTGACAAAGCATCTGCAGTTTGACAATAGGTACGAGGTTGGTACACAGACCGTCTCATAGGCAGAGAATGAGTCCATCACCTAGTAGATCACAAATGTGAACACTATTAGAATCAGCACAAAGGCTCATTTCCTCTAATAATTATCTGTTACACTATTGCTACGAACAGGCTCACTCAACTTACTATTAGCAAATATTTGAACGGGGTTGCCATCCCATGGCCATCCTTTGAACTGCCAAGCAGGGCCTTGTACAAACACAGCCACGACTCGATCCCACTCCGCCGCTGATAGTCTGCCAGGATTGTCCACTACACGATAAGGTACCTAATAAATAAAATTAAATAAAACCTTCTTATTTAACACTTACAGAAATTTATATCTCCTTTGCTTATTTAGTAAAAAAGTTAAATAAAGATATTAAGTTACTTTGCAACCTTCCGCTTAATTAACTCTTCAGCCCCCAAGCAGTCTCATGAGACCGCGGCCATATTCCGTCAAATCCCTAGCTGTCTCATCGTACCTACCGCACCCACCCACAGCACTTTAACCCATACAAACTTATGTATAGAGACTACTTTTCTATGAAGAAGTTTGGCATTATATAATCAATATGAAATACTCTATCCTCCAGTGCAACAAAAAAACTGTTATCCTATGATATATATTATTATACTCTACGTTCATTTCGTACGCCATTTTCGCGTGAATGTTATTGTGTTGATTTCTAGATTTTTCTTGTGTTTTATTAGTGTTTTATTATAAAATTGTAAGGATAGTTTTTTGTGTGAATATAATTTATCTTTTTACGTATATAATTTCGAGTAATATATATTGAAATAATTGTGATTTTCACGCTGCCGACATTCGCTTGGTATGTTTTGTTTTTGTTATAAAATACAATAGTCTTTTTTGTAATGAACTAAAACCTGACAACTTCTTCATAAAAAAGTAGTCTCCAAATATAAGTTTTAATGGTTTTAAGTGCTACGGGTGGGTGCTGTCGCATTCGACCTCTCGGGATTTGACGGGCGCATGCGACTGCATGAGAATTTTAAGGGGCCTGAGGGTAAATACAATGATGTGTCTTATCTAGATTGAAGAGCACCTCCCGCCCTCCCTCAATTGCGTGCACTGATTCCGTAACCACTAATCCCAACACCACTACTCCCAACACCACTATTCTAGGAAAGACACACCATCGACGATAATACGACACGTGTTTCGCTTCTACACTAGGCATTTTCAGGTGATGTTGACTCTAGGGCGGCTGACCGCTAAGATACTACTTAGCGGCCTCTACTGCTCTTCAATCTAGATAAGACACATCATTGTATTTAATTAAGCGGATGGTTGCAAAGTAACTATTAATATCTTTATTATAATGGATTTCCGCAAAGTAACGCCTGATTTTATCAATTATCAAAAAGGTTAAAGATTTTCCCCATACAGTCAAATGTATGACAGCATCGTGACGCAGTGGCTCGACGAGTATCAGCGCTAAGAGCCGCGGATTCGAATCCGGCAAGGAACAAGTATTTGTAAGGCAAATAAATAATTGATCTGGATCTAGATGTTTGTCCTAGTGAAATTTATGTACGTAAACTGCTCCCACAATACAGGAGAAAATCCTAGTTAAAGGAGGTATCCTAGTGGAGGCAACATTTAAAAAAAGATAATATTATATTTGATAGTAATGTATGTATTTAATAGTATTACTTTCAAATTTCATATCATATAAATAATAATTATTTATTTATATTAAATAGAATTTATGGCATATCAAATTTTGCATAATAGGCATAATATATATGTTAAGGCACAATGCTTTTTATATGTTAATGCATCAACAGCCTAGGACTGATGCGTGCATTTTTAAATCACTTTCGTTTATTGAATTTATTTATTATTTATTCATTATATTATATCTTGATGATTGTTTTAGTATGGAAAATAACCTTCACAGTTAGATATGCTTATTTCTATTTTTTCTTTATAATATGTCAACCTACAGTAATAGACGTTGCATTATTCGGAATTTGATCACCAGCTGGGCCTTTTCTTCTCTGTAATAACACTTCATTTTCACGTGCCACACCTTCCGCTTTCTTCTGTTCAACCGGTACAAATCTAAAAAGTGCATTTTAAAGTCAAATAAGCGCAATCTTAGCAAGATAAATAATAACTTTATATAATAGTTTATATATACATAGATTACCGTATCGAAATTTGATAAATCGAGACGTTTGACACCCAAATGGAGTTGAGTTTACTATCACACTGCTTTAAACCTTTGATATAGAACGCAAAATCAATATAATTTTGCTGTGTACTGCCCATTCGTATGTTGCTCTCCCACTCTGTGCCTACTTGTCCTTTCCCGCTCATAAACATGTTATAGAGATTTTCCTTTTAAATTCTGAAACACAGGTACTCAACCTAGTTCAGACAGGTAGCTAATATTATAAACTTGGGAGTTTTCAATTTTTTTTGTAGATTCTACATTACTAAATTACACATAGTTTTAATTTTTATTATTGCATGTTATTTTTATTAGGCTCACTGTTACCTTCTTTAATTGTAATGATATTTGTTCCTCTATGTAAACATGTGTTTAATGGCACAAAAATATAACCAAAATGCTAAATATGCGAAAGATTTATTTAATAAATAGGTAAAATGAGCCGTTAGGGAATTTATCGCCCCATTTCTATAATAATAAACAATTTCTTACAACATAAATACACAATTTTTATTTTCAATGGTTTTTTTTTTCAATTATAAGGTTGTTTGCTGTTTGATTTGAACATGCTTGAAAAACCTTAATTATTATGCCTTAGTATAAATAAATGACATTGCTCTGTTGTCATATATTATACACCAAAAATCACTTACTTATTAAAGTAACACACATTTATTTAAGAGGGATCTAACTCTATAAAATATTTTTATTACTGCCTTGGGAGGTATAAAGTTGCTTGAGAATGTATAAGGTTGGAGTTAACCAACTTCCCATGCTGTAGATCCAGCTCTAGATCTGAATTACAGACTCAAACTTTACTTTTTTTTAACTGAAGTGACAAAAGAATTAAACGGCTACTGCAGACATGAACATTTGCAACCAACCTCAAACAAAAAAAAACTTCAGATGTGTTGTCACCTCTGAGGACTAAGATGCAATGCCTCAATCTGTAATTACACTTGCTCTTTATACGTTTTTCGGAATCACAGCCATACAAGCACTGCCATTTGGTGGCAGAAATAGGTAAGATGTTACCCGTCTAGGTGGACTCTTAGAATCGAAAAACTAACCAATGGTATATTTTTTGAAATTGAAGTGCTTAATGAGTTAATTTCTAACCTCAAAGTAACAGTGAAGGCAACTGTGCAGAATAAAATTGTTTATCATAAAACCCAATTTTATTTTAGTTGTCCCTAACTGAAGAGCAACGTTAAGAATGTTTTTTATCATCCGTTTCGAATTTCTGGCAACACCAGTGGCAATAGATTAACAATTTTTTATAGGTCATTATTTTTATTTACCCATCTATTATTTTACAATTTGCAATGAGTGGTTGTTGATTCACTCTTCAAAATAAGATAATTGACACACATGCAAATAATAATTATATATAAGCAGCAGATAATGTATGATAATACCTAAAACATTGTTTATGTGTGTGTGACCGTCGATGAAGGTTTTTAATAAGAAGTTACTTGTTTACCCTTGAGTGGTCTAACGAATTACACGATCACAAAGTCATCTAAATTGTTGTTTTAAAAACGTCATTCAATTTATATGATATTGAAACAACCCCTGAAGTATAACCTATTTAATTAAAAAAAGTCAAAATCGATTTACATTTTCCTAATAATCGCGTAATATACATACAAAAACATACAGTCGAACTTAAAACCTTTTTTTTTTCTTTAAGTGGGCTAAAAAAGAAATGTGACTAACTTGAGGTCCTGCAGCATGTCTTTGACGTTGTACATGGAGATGAGCGAGGTGGTGGCGGCGGGGATGATGATAATGGGTGTGCGCGAGGGCCGCTTGGCGCCCGCGGGCGGTGCGCGCGCCGCCGCCGCCGGCAGCAGCTCGCGCCGCACTGCGCCCCCACCCGGGCCACCGCCGGCACCCGAGCCGCCGCTCGCTGCACGCACGCACGCAGATTACACATACTCAGATTAATTCATTAATGAAATAATATAAACCAATAAATGAAAGAAAGGAAAAAGTTAAATTCTAAACAAGAGTATTCTTGGAGTATACTACTGGTTGATCAATAAGTTTTTGGAAACGCAATGAAACTCCAGGATAAGTGTATTATAAATTGTGTTATTAACGTGGTAGAGCCATGCTTCAGCTTATTGCTGTAGCACAAATGAGTCTGCTTGGCCGGGGTAAGACCACGCCCTCACAGAAAACCAGCGTAAAATAGCAGCTTAATGCTTAATTTTCCAAAACCAGTTTCAAATCTGAGAAGCTGAATACGAGAAAAGAGCAAAGGACCGCGAGTAACAGAACTCCTGCGGAACCCCAAAGAATAGATAACCTTTTCTCCGCTGCCTGGCAAGTGGTGAGCCGTAAGGGGAAAGGCAAGACACCCAAAAAGATGATTTGCCGACCTGACGGACCATCAGGTGGGTCTATCCCAGCAGGCAGTGGTACAAAAGCTAAGAAGAAGAATAAGAAGCAAGGAGAAAAAGGCCGATAAAAATCCAGCCCAAGTAGTAGATGGGGCCGCAGGGACCATCTCTACGACATCCGCCAGGGTTCAGAGAACAGCCGAGTGTCCTGGCAAGAAGGAAAGAGCTGCCAAAAGGATGCCGGAAGAGTCAACCTCGCCGAAAGGCGAGCACAAAAAAGTGCAACTCGAACAGCAACCAAAGGATGCAAGAACAAGCTAAGCTTCTGCTGATAAAGAAGATTTGGGTGTGGCCTTAAAATGTGCATGTTTAGGTCACACATCAAGTCACAAGCAAACACCATCACTAATTATTGATCTTAAACAAAAAATTTAAAATTAACACAATACAATACTGAACTAAAAAATTATACAATCCAATGCCTACCTAAAACTAAGTACCTAAGTAAGTACTTAGGTTTTCTATCAAAAAATTCTCAGTAGCAGCCCAGAGTCAAGAGTTTAGCAGTGTTTCATCCATATGCCTCAGAGAGCACGTAAAGCCCTTTTATCTGTATCTGATCTTACTATATCTTTGTCGGATTACTAACTCGGACACAATGATAACTAGAGAATTTTTAATATTTTGTATATAATGATGAATAGGAGCAGATTTTTGTAGCTCTATAATAGAAATTATTCATAATTATCATAATATCGTTTCCTCACCACCATGCAATTAAAAACCATTTTTTATAGCAAACTATTTATCATGGTTTTAACACTTTAAGGTGAGATATTAAATTATAGTAGTTAATTAATTATTACAGTAAAATAAAACTTTTGGAACTGCAAAAGGGAAAGATCCTCGCCGAAACCAAGAAAACTGTTAATAGGTAACTCTTTTAAAATTTGATTTACCGTGTCGTAGATACTCGGAACTACTATTAAACTTACGAAAACGGTACAGTTACGGTTCTTAAGAAAAAAAAAAACTATTAAACTTTTTTCACAAAAATATTAGAATTTATATATTTTTTTATAAATATTCATTACGTTATTACTTTTATATTTAGTTTAGATACAATTATATCATTATAGAACATTATTTAATTACTAAAATGTCCTTGATCACTCAACGCCACCATGGAACGTTTATTTTGATATAAATAAGTACTTTATACATGATACGTTAACTAACAAACAGACAGAGAGACTATTCTAAAAATGATAAAAATGTATTAAATCACTTATTTTTAGTCCATCTCAATCAATTTTGTTACAAAAATATAAAATGTACAGACTACTGCAATTTACATTTTTATTATAGTTATAGAATAGATTTAGTAATAATCATTCTCCTGATGCATGTTTGGGCCAAAACTCTCAGAGACATGATTTATATGCTCTAATGTGTAGATTCTATTGAATATCTTGATGGTCGATATTCAATAGAATCTAAAAATATTTTATCTCACAAATATCCTATACTTTAATAATCATAGAATACATTTTCTTTACAAGTCTTTCAATTAAGGAAAATAAAAACGTCCTTAATTCAATTAAAAAATTCTATAGGAAAAGCTTCGATACAAGTCCCAATATTTCCCGAAGTTATACATTATTTTGACGTAAAATTTATACCAAAATAATCATCAACATTTGCTAAAACTTTACTATTATAATATAGTTTAAGGAAATAACGATTTAAAAGGTAAAAAAATATATTTTTTACTTTTTAAATTGTTACTATTATTGTCTAAATAATTAAATAAGAGTACCATATATTTCACCCCGTCGGTCATCTGCGATCATTATCGCGCGAGCGCTTGTCGAGGTTGGACCTGCGTCAGATGATTTCGCGCTGCGTATAGGCGTAGTGTGCGTCGATTGCCCTATAGGCGCTGCTATTTTGTGCGTGCTAGAGCATCGTCAACTACGACCGCAGTTTTTGATCGTTGGAAGTATTTACTTTCGTACAGTATATTTCAATTAGTATAAAGTGCGCACATTATTATTATACCAGATAGTTAACTCATGTGGTTATTCCACAAAGGAGGCAGAGAGGAGTGTTTTACAGTGAAGCTGACCAGTGTACATCATGATAAGCAGTGTTGCTTTATTATAGTATAAGAGTGGCAAACGAGCACACAGTCCATCTGATGGTAAGTGGTTGCTGTGGCCGGTAGACATCTACATCTATCCTCGATAACGAATCAAAATGCAGATGCGTTGTCACCCGTTTCCAGTAAAAAGTATCTCCGGTTCTCTACATTCATAAAATGAAATACAGCACCATTAAGCTGCTATTTGACGCTGGTATTATGAGAGTGTGGTCCTTCCCCGGTCGAGCCCACCCATTCATGCTACTACTTTACTAGTAAAATCAGCAGCATGAGTCTACCACGTAAAATGTTGCTGTTGGCTTGCATACTTAATGTACGATGGTGTTATCATGATATAATGTCCATCATGTTAAACTAAGGTGTATTATAAATGAGACATATTATGACATGGTATCTTATTGCTAACAATGATTGATTGCCTATATAAAAGAGCAAGTTGAAATTGTGTGATAAGAGAAGAGTGTGGTTTGCAAGATAATGTTGTGACTAGGATTAAGAAAGGAATGCTTCAGTGGTTTGGTCATGTGGAAAGAATGAATGAGGAAAGACTGACAAAGAAAATTTATGTTGCAGAAGTGAATAGCAGAGTCAGAAAGGGACATCCTAGGCAAAAATTTATCGACCATATTAGCGATTTATTAAAAACGGGCCAAATTAGGAGTACCCTTAACCGACGAGTACGAATGCGCAGGTATATGGATGTGAAGGAGGCGAGAGAGGTGTGTCAGGATCGTGTCAAATGGAAGTCCGTAGTCTCTGCCTTCCCCTCTGGGTGACTTGCCGCCACTCTCCACCCTCCCACTATCATGACTTTTAGCAATAACCCCTTAATCTTTTCTACTGTGTAAAAAAATAAACTAGCATTTTTAAGCAATTTCGCCTTTTTGTAACCCTATTTTGTTACAATCTTTTTAAAGGAAGCAAGCTGTAAGAATTACATTTAAAAATTTGTGTGATAAAATAACACTAACATGACATTTGTCGTGGATGATTAGGTGTTTGGGGTGCGCGCGCCGCTACTGGCACACTTGGTCCTTCAGTCACCGACTTAAGAGTCATGCCATGATATGTACCCATGGTGTCAATTTTAAAACCTTCAGTCTCTGTAAAAAAGAGAAAAGAATATTGTAAGCCATTTAATTATTTATTTCTTATGTATTTCATTTAAAAAAATAAGTAAATCTATAAATGGACCAACCTTCCTTTTGCCTAATAAATCTTTCCTGATCATATCTGTTATACTGAGTTTGTTGTGCAGGTAAAGCAGTTGGAGGTGGCATTACTACAGGTTGGGGTCTAGGTGCACCCGGCCTGCCTTCTTCACGTGCTCTTATACTACCTAAGAGAGCAAGTATGCTCTTGGCAAACATCTGGAAAACAACATATATATATTATACTTATTTTATGACTGAATTCTGGAATCCTAAGCTTGGAAGTGTAAAAGTATAACAAAGAAGTCATAATGTAGATGACAATTACGTAAAAATCTTATTGCTTTAAGGCATTTCTATTCTATAATGTTCAATTAGGTAAGAGATACACTAAGAGGTAGTGGCAGTTACAGTATTCTTACTATATGTTAAGTAATGTTTATGGCAATCCATGGGACAAATTGAATTGTCTGGGCTTTTGTGATGATATTTCAATTAGTGAAAAATTTTAGTTCCCTATCCTCATCACCAAAGCTTACAGTGTGATACATCATTTGTTGCCAGCGATTGACTTTTTTAATATGTGTTTTACATTCCCCTAATTTTTATTCATACTTTTATTATATAAAGAGAAAAAGCACATGATTTCAATATTTAATCATTTAATGAAATTGATTAACTGCCTATAAGTACTTAAAATTGCAATAACTAGTTTAATAAATAAGCCTCTTAATGCATGTATTAAAAAGTTTATGATAGACTTTTAACAGTGGTAGAGCCACGCGGCAGCTTTGCTGTTGCACGTATGGGCCGGCTCAAACCGGGGTGGTACCACGACCCCACAGAATACCGGCGTGAAGTGGAAGCTCTGCTTCCGCGTTTCGTCTGGTGAGTGCAGGTGGCCGGAGGCCCAAATCCCCCCCCCCCCCCCCCCATCAACATGGTAGCGGAATTAAATAATGATAGACTACCCCAGGAGGGTACCAGCACCCCTGGAGAATCCCTCGCCGAGCATCCACGACCATGTTTCTCCACTTCTGAGCGTGGGTGCTCAGGCTGCCCCGCGTATTCTGGGGGGGGGGGCAAAATTCCGCTCAAGACTACAACTGCTCGGGGCAAACGGAGCAACAACACCAAGGCGACCCCTGCCACGCTGTCCGTGAATTTATGCAATATCAGGGGACTTCACTCTAACCTAAACGCCGTCCACTACCATCTCGAGACGGCGAGGCCGGCTCTGCTCTTTCTGACCGAGACGCAGGTGTCCTCTCCGGCTGATGTCTCGTATCTCTCCTACCCGGGGTACAAACTGGAACACTCCTTTGTGCCTCGGGCTGGAGTTTGCGTTTACGTCAGAGAGGACATCTGTTCTCGACACCTCGGCAGACTTGAAGGTTCGGACCTGTCCATCCTTTGGCTACGCGTAGACAGCGACGACCATCCGCGCGTCTACGGGTGCCTCTATAGGTCCCATAGCGGTAATGCCGAAACAGACCGACTCTTCGACCACGTCCAAATGGCTGCAGATTCGTTGCTACAGCAGATCCCCTCCGCAGAGATCGTGATCCTCGGCGACTTTAACGCCCATCACGCCGAATGGCTTGGTTCACGTTTAACCGATCATGCGGGGAGATCTGTTCATGATTTTGCCTTATTCATTCATATTAGTATGCACAGGGAGGACGACTCACTGGCCCATACTGCAAAGGAGAAAGCCGATCTTCTAGGCTTTTTCTTTGCGTCTAACACGACTCTCGATGACCGGGGGAGTACGCCGCCGACCATCCCGCGGTGTGAGTGCTCCATGCCGGAAGTGCAGTTCACACAGCGCTCGGTTCGCAAAGCACTCCTCTCCCTGGACATCCACAAGTCGAGTGGGCCTGACGGAATCCCCCCAATTGTGCTGAGGACGTGTGCTCCAGAGTTGGCACCGGTTTTAACGCGTCTTTTCCGGTACTCCTACTCCCTAGGCGTAGTCCCAAAATCATGGAAGACGGCTTTCGTCCACCCGATCCCTAAAAAAGGCGACCGCTCAGACCCGTCCAACTACCGGCCAATCGCCATCACCTCCTTGTTCTCCAAAACAATGGAGTCCATTGTAAACTGCCAGCTCATGAAGTACCTTGAGCATCACCAGCTGATTAGTGACCGCCAATACGGTTTTCGCCGTGGTCGGTCAGCTGGTGATCTTCTGGTCTACCTCACTCACAGATGGGCGGAGGCAGTAGAGTTCAAGGGGGAGGCATTGGCCGTTAGTTTGGACATTGCGAAGGCCTTCGATCGGGTTTGGCACAAAGCGCTTCTTTCGAAGCCCCCTTCCTATGGGCTTCCCGAGAAATTGTGCGATTGGATCACCAGCTTTCTTGCAGATTGGAGCATCAAGGTCGTTGTAGACGGTGCAAGCTCCGATTGCAAGCCTATTAATGCTGGTGTTCCACAGGGCTGCGTGCTATCGCCAACGCTGTTTCTTCTGCATATCAATGATATGTTGCATACCCGTAACATTCATTGCTATGCAGATGACAGCACTGGTGATGCTCTTTACACCGGCCGAGCCAATATTTCTCGGGAAAACGTCTCCGAGTGCCGGGACAAACTTGTGTCTGAAGTCGAGTCTTTGCTGAACAGAGTCTCGGATTGGGGACGACTAAATCTAGTCCAGTTTAACCCCCAGAAGACACAAGTTTGCGCGTTAACCGCTAAAAAGAACCCCTTTATCGTATCCCCTCAGTTTCAAGGCACTCCCCTTGTTGCCTCAGCCAGTATCGGAATCCTCGGCGTCGACATATCGAGTGACGTGCAATTTCGTGGTCACTTGGAAGGGAAGGCCAAATTGGCCTCTAAAAAGCTTGGCGTGCTCAGCAGAGCGGGACAGTATTTCATGCCGGCACACCGCCTGCAACTTTACAAGGCGCAGGTTCGGCCGCACATGGAATACTGTTCCCATCTCTGGGCTGGGGCTCCCCAGTACCAGCTCCTTCCACTTGACCGCATCCAGCGCAGAGCGGCTCGAATCGTCGACGACCGAGTGCTTTCCGATCGGCTCGATTCACTACGATATGATATGATTTCACTACGATACGATACCATCCACACCATCTGGATGCTTGGCGGTCCACCACTGTACGTTTCACAAGGAGTTTTCTTCCACGTACAACCTCTCTGTGGAATAGTTTACCACCGGCGATTTTTCCGGACCGATACGACCTGAGGACCTTCAAGAAAAGAGCTTACTCCTTTTTAAAGGGCCGGCAACGCACCCGCAATTCTCCTGGTGTTGCGGTTGATCATGGGCGGCGGTAGTCACTTAACATCAGGTGAGCCGCATGCTCATTTGCCCCCTCCTCTATAAAAAAAAAGACTATGGGCTGGCGTGGAAATTATTACATTATTTTTTTCCCCATTTTCTTTCACAATGCACAACATTAAACTTTTTAGGGAACGGTGTTAAAAATGTAAAGAATAACTTAATCATTTAGAATTTTCTTAAATATACCTTGCCATTACTTTGCAACACTGTTGTTCTAGTCCTCCATTGCCTTTCACGACTGATAATGTCTTTTGTGAGATCTACATCATAGTCCAATATAGCTCTCAAATCTGATCCAACTACACCTAAAGTGTCAGAGTAGTCATTACTTTTTATAGTTGTCCTTTTTTTCGCTAAACGCTTAGCCTTAATAGCTGCAATTTTCTCCACTGACATAGCCTCTGAAAGAGACCTGGAAAAGATTTATTTTACTAATCTTTGAGTTATTCATAAACAGATTAAAAATTGTTACAGCTTTATAAAATGTGAAATAATTGTAATGAGGCCGCCTCAGATTTTGTAAGACATATCATCATCATTACAGCCCTTCAAAAGTCCACTCTTCAACATAGGCCTCCCCCTAGGAATTCCACGAAGCACGGTCCTGAGCCACCTGCATCCATCGACTTCCTGCATGTCTTACCAGGTTGTCACTCTATCTAGTGGGGGGATGCCATACACTTCGCTACACTACACGAAGACAGATACATAGTACACAATTGTTATTTTGCATAGTTTATTTATATACACCAGATCCCTTACAACAAACTGTCCTATGCAACATCTCATTTTGTTACAATAATGCATACAATGTAAATATTGAAAATTATAATGTAATTTAAAGTTAAAATTTGATACTACTTATAGATAAGACTATTAGTTTGTGTCTTAATTGAAATTTTAAATTCACAATAAGCCATACACTTACTTAATATTGTCCACTGTGACTGATGCTTCTTTAGGAGTATCAAGACGTGCAGCAAGCTGCTCTCGTACCTTTTGTACATGTGTTTCTTCAATACGCGGTTTTTTTGCTGCTGATTCTCCTCCATCATTATCATGAGTTCGTTTAACCTTTATAATTTAGAAACAATTTTTATATATACATTGAGTAATATATAACATTGAGTAATGTTAACAATGTTACCTACTTAAATAGTATGGAATGAAGACATATTAATACATATTTATGAGATTTCCAAACAAGAATCTGACTACATAAAACCAAAAGAATTAACAGACTGGCCAGACACTAACCGTCTAATATAGTTAAGGAATAATAATTGTAAAGTGGTAAACTTTGGTTGTTTGATGGTATCTATATCTCTATGACTATAGTCACTATTGCAGAATTGATGGACTCAGTACTTTGCTCAATATTTCTCTATAAACAGACCTAAAGATGAACATGACAAAACAAAAGTCAAAAATTACACATCAATGTCTTAGTCATACTTCTGACTCTGACAGGAGTTATTGGGTAGACTATGCTCAAAGTTGTTAACAAGTAAGTTTACCTAGGACTTAAGGACATAAGGCCATGTTTGAATTCAACTGATCGAACTCTTAATCGGTTTACAGGGGACCTTCTGTGTGTGACACACACATATGGAGCAAGGCTTCATTAAAAAAAGGGAAAGCAATTACTATTTTCCTTGATGTTTTTAAGGCCTTTGACAGGGTCTGGAATTCTAGCCTTATAGGCAAGCTTTCAACGTGAGGCTCATCCTGTGGTCTGATTGATTAGACTTTTAGACTAACAGCCTCAGTCATTGTCGAAGGAGGGGATGGAGGAGGTAATTATGGTCACTAATCCTGGAACACTCTGGGGTCTTTATATATTAATGAATTATTAGTCTGAAATAAATATTTTATTTATTTCTGAAATATTTTAAATTTTTTTTCCAAAGTTAAGAAGCCTGATTGAATTGAAATTTCAATTCTAGTAACACTTAGAAGTTATTCTTAATCTGTAAATTCCTGTGGATCTACATGGTGGTTTCCTGCGATAAATTTGTAGACCTATACAAAGAGTATAGTAATAATTAGAAGGAATGCTTCAGAACAGAGTACATTACATTTCTCAGAACCAAAGATAAAAATGCTCAAATCAATTATTTTTTACATGTTTTATATAAGCATTAGAAAACCACTAAAACAAATTATAAAATTTTTATTACAATTAGTCTCGTTAGTAAATTATGCTTTTTAGAGTTTACTTCAAATGACGAGTTTCCTTTCAAGTTTGAGTTATTTGCTTATATTTTGACTCACAACTATTTTACTACTTATATTTATACTTAGTTCACATATGAAGTAAAATATTCAGAAGTAACTGAAAATGAAATATAAAGTGTGAGTGAGTATATCAATATAATCATATGATATATTTCTTTTCTTTATGATATTTCAAATATTTCTATGTCCCTGTTTTTTCATAGTGGTTATTTTATTTTAACATACAGATATTGGATTTTAACATATTCATTAGATTTGCCTTAGTTGTAGAAGTGACATATAATATTTGTTTTTTTTTAATTAATTTTTTTTAAGTTTTGTTATTTATTACTGTTTTAACCATTGAACTTGTTTATGG
The DNA here is from genome assembly GCA_036936625.1 of Parnassius smintheus behrii. Taxonomy (NCBI): domain Eukaryota; kingdom Metazoa; phylum Arthropoda; class Insecta; order Lepidoptera; family Papilionidae; genus Parnassius; species Parnassius smintheus. Next base: position 41,196,792 of record JAUPFT010000001.1, on the reverse strand, counting down.
AACTTTTGTACAATTAATTGTTAAGAAATAAAATGTCGAGACCCTTGGTCCATGGGGTCCTAGCACTATAAGCCTTTTTAAAGAAATAGCAAAAAGGTTAATCGACGTCACAGGAGACCGAAGAGCTGGCAGCTACCTCGGACAAAGAATTAGTCTAGCTATTCAATGGGGAAATGCTGCCAGTATCTTCGGAACCTTGCCTAAAAGACCTCCTTTTTAATAATATATTTTAGTTATTATAATATATATTTTCAAGGTTTTTAGTATTAGAATTAGAATTTAGAATGTTGTTTATATTATGTTATGTAATATTAAATGTGAAAATTCATATTAAAAAAAAATTGATGACTTTTCTTGCACACAAAAATATTTCATCAAATAATAAAATTTCCCTACTCTCCAACTATGTTGTACTTTCGCGCCGCCACCGTACTATTTTCTCCGTTACTCCTGTCACCGATATAACCAAACATAAGGAACTATGCATACCTCGTTAATGTGTAACAAAGTATGTGCACCGTGTACACCAACTGATCGAGTACTTTAGGTGAAATTCTTATATTCAAATAAAACAATTAGAATAGTACTTATAACATAGCCACATGCATAGATTAAGTAAGGAAGGTAATAAAATTCAACTACCAAAATAAAACCTATTATTAAATCTAAAATGCATATTTAAAGTCACATTATAAGTTGTTCTTATGTTCCAAGTAGTTATCCAATGTTATCAACGTGACAAAGTCACAATTATTTTCCACTATGACTTTTTTGTAAACGGAACAACAGTCACAAAAAAAAAACACTTTTTCCCCAAGTCTAGTAACCTCTTACGAGTCCCTCTGGATGAAACGCATATACATACACCACACCATTTTTCAAAACATTTCATTTATCGACAACATCTTGCAATCGTTTCTCTAGTGCTCACTTGACATTCATACAAATAATTTGATATTTTAAATGTTGGTAATTTATTTTATTTTTGCATAAGAGCATGGTAAATACTATAAATTATATTTATCTTCATTTAAAAAATATAAAATATCTTTGGCTTGACCACAGGTCTGACTAAGTTGGTCCAATACACTGTTGGGGCCGGAGAGGTTAATAAAAAGTTTAAATATTAACAGGTTGAGTACTGTTAGTACTACAGAAGAAAGGTCTTCAATGACAGCACTATCAGAAAACAAAATCTGACAAGTATTGAAAGTTCCATTGAAGACGATTCCAGTTCTGAAAACATTAGATTGGACAAAGTGACAGATATCTTAATAAAATTGATGTTGCTCCTAATCACTGGTCTCAATCTCCTAAGACATTGTTGAGTTTGTATTGTAAAAGTTGTTCTTGAAGATGCCTGTCTGAAGAATAAGCACATCACATCATGGGTATGTTCTGAAATACAACCCAGTACACTAGCCAATGCAAAATGTCATAAATTGACACCATTCTGGTGATTCATTCTATCATATATGGTGAAATATGCCATCAATTAATGACGTCATTTGCGTTCGCCAGTATACTGGAAACATTTTGGAACATATCCCACATATATGACTGCAATGTCATCTACGAACATTTTAAGCATTCTCCATGACCATCTTGGCATGTCATCAGTGCAAGATGGATGCCAAGAATGCTTACATTGCTTCAGAAATAGTTATAGAGCAGAATAGTTTTTGGATCAGTGTTGTGAGAACAGGGACGAATGGGACAGTATTGTACTATACCATTAGAAAAATTAAAAGATGCTATTAAAAAAAAAGGGGGAAAGTGGTCTCAAGAGTCATGTTGTGAAGGCTTCCTTACTCTAGTGTGGCTTCAAAACTTTAAACAACCCTCCTAATAGTTTTGATTTAGCACCTTCAGGTTAATATTTGTTCCCAATTATGACAACAGAGCTTCAGGGAAAGAAACAGATAATGGAGAAGTTAAGTAGACAATTTTTGCCTATTTAAGGTTCGATAATGCATTTTTTTTTCAAAGATATAAATAAGTTATTAGAAAAGTCTGAGAAGTGTATTAGTGTTTATCAAGAATATATTGAAAAGCGAAAATAATTTCATGTTTAATTATATACCCCCTTTCCCTTTCATTCATTTCATCCAACTTTTTGACTTTCCCTCAGAACTTATAAAATATTCAACGCATACTTCAATAATAATTTATTAAAATATAAAAACAAACCTGTGTGGGAATCTCTAAAGGTGCACTTTTGTCTATTGAAGCACAAGTAGCAGTCTCTCCATTTAAATATGCAAGCAGCTCTTTACGATCAGGACGACGAACAGCCGGTATATTCGCAGCCTATAAGAAAATTATTTTAATATTGCAGATATCAGTTTCGAAAAAATAATTAGGTACATAAAATATTTAAAACTTACAGCTGCTTGTCTGACATATACTGGATGACTTAAATGTGTATTTTTAAGGATAAATAAAAGACATTCCAGAGTATAATACTCCTTGTTGTTTCCTTCTTTGCCCGACCTATGTAAATAAATAAACGTGTATTTATCTAGTCAGTTTATGTATAGAATTTGCAGTTTAAAAATAAACCAACTTACCCCCACATAAGATAATTTGTCTTAACATTTTTGGGCCAAGAGAATTCACCAAAAATAATCTGATTGTCTCTTTCAATAATTTCTTTTTTATTTACATTAAATTGACGAAGTAAACTTAGGGGATCCGCCATGATTACGTCGTGCCGCTGACGTTACGCACTCACAATAGTTTCAATGAAACTAACCACTCGGGTTCTAATAAAAGCAGTTAAATCAACATATAATATCCATTTTCGAAAGTAAAAATATTAGCACTAATTCAAAAAAATCTCGCGTATAGGTACAAATAATTCGTGTCAAAACCATATCACCATAGATATTTTGGTTTTTGGTTATAAAAGGATATTAGGATACTCCATGCATAGATAAATAGACAATTCACTATGGGTTGCGTTTGGCAGAAAAAAGCGCTAGCAAGCGCTTGTAAGCAAAGTGGCGAAACTAAACAGTTTTCGACCAGGACACGTTTGCTAAATTCAGTAGCGCCGACACAATCCGCCATTTTACTTATTTAATTTGTTTGTTTTGAAATAGACTTTATAAGTTTTTTTTTATGCAATATTAGTTTTAAGTAATATATTGACATGAATAAACATATACATGTTATTAAAAATTCATGATTGGTAAGTTTTTAAAATGAATACTTTGCAAACATATATTTAAATTGGGTTAGGTTCTCCGGTTAAAGCTAATATCGTGTCCTGGAGGAAAATAGCTACTTACGATTTGACAGCGCTTTCCGCTTACAATCGCCATTTTGCTTACAAGCGCTTGCTAGCGCTTTTTTCTGCCAAACGCACCCTATGATATACTTGTCATTGACTGAGACAAAACATGGTGCGTAGACAGAGAAACCTATAGACTAATGATCGGCGTGGCCTCGAGTGAGAAAGGACGATAACGAATTTTTAGGTTATACAATAATCTTTATGACTTTTAAACACATTTAGATAAAAATTTTAATTGTTCTAAGAACTGAACTGAACAAGATTCACCAATATTAAGCTAACAAAACACTTTTTTCTCACTTAAACCAACTTGTAAACTCTTTAAATCGCTACGCTGTTAAAGTTGTTTAGCAAACTGTAGAGTTTGCTAAACAAAAAAACCGGCACGGAGAAAGGGACAAACAATCACACCGCTCTATCTCATTTCTATGCAAGACGTATGCATAAATCTATCTTTTTCGTGTGCGAATGCGAAAGAAGGCGTCAATTTGTCTATAGGTTTCTCTGTCTACGACATGGAGTCCAGCCAGAGCGAAAAAATTGTTGCCATATTCGGTAATGATAAAACTACTGTTGTCCTTTTTTACATTCGAATATACTCATAAGCTAAAAAGAGACGTCGATATTTCGTTACATTCCTACAACTAACGAACTATATGTTATGTCCATGTCCATGTAAAAAGTGTCCGTTGGAAAACGCTAAATAAGTGTGGCGCCACTGTAGCTACAGTCTAAATTTTTAAGAACTTTTTATAATTTTTTTATTGCACAAACTTTCACCATAGTTCTTACAATTTTCAAAACATTTTATAATTTTTTATCGCACATAATTCATCATAATTCTTCTTACAACAATTGTTTTAATGCTTTCAAAATTTTTATTTTCAAAATCAATCTCAACGTATTTTACGTTGATTTAATCCTACTCTGTAGCTACTCGAGCACTGTTGTGGAGAGTTTTTGAACTGTTATTTACTCACTGACCTCTATATATACAAGTACACTGGACTGGCTATAAACCGTGACATGATGAAGCGATTTCATTTCCGCCATTTTGGCGCTGACAGCAGAAGTGCACGTCCACGGAACTAATAATAGGGATAAGACAGTGTATCAAATTATATCGATAAAAATTCTATACCCTACCTATACCTAAATAAATAGAAAGGACTCTACGGATAGATGGACTCTACCCGTAACGTCCATTCTATTTATGTATCTTACTTATATAACGCTACTATTATTCATCATCATTAAAACCATTCACAGGTCCACTGCTTAAAATAGGCTTCCCCCAAGGAATGCCACAAAGCACGGTCCGGAACTACCTGAACCCATCAACTTCCTGCATGTCTTACCAGGTTTTGACTCCATCTAGTGGGGGAACGTCTTATACTTCACCTGCTGGTACGGGGCTGCCACTCGAGAACCTTATTTCCCCATCGGTATTGGGTTCTTCGAGCTATATGGCCAGTCAATTTCCACTTCAGCGTACTAATCCATTGGTCGATGTCGGTCACTCTGCGGAAATCCTCATTCCTAGGTTTGAACCCCTGAGCATAACCCTCTTCATAGCTCGCTGAGCGACTTCGAGCTTCCTCAACGACCAGCAGTGAAAGACCTCGTCTCAGATCCATAGGTCATCACTGGCAACACGGACTGGTTGTACAATCTAGTTTTGAGGTATTCCTGATGAGAAGATGTGTTGTAATTTCACGAACGCTGCCCAGCCGAGTTGAATCCGTCGATTGACCTGTCGGTCGAAGTTGAACTTACCTACCCGTCGGACTATTTGTCCCAAGTAAAAATACTCGTCAACAACTTCAGCTAAGTGCTCCCAAAAACCACTGGCATAGGTGTGACATGGACATTACACATGACTTTTGTTTTGTCCATGTTCATCTTAAGACCTATCCGTTGAGAGACACTATTGAGGTTATTGAACATAGTGTGTAGGTCCTTCAGCGATTCTGCCATAAGGACTATATTGTCGACAAATCGAAGGTGAGTGACGTACATGCCATTGACGTTAATACCGTATCTATGGAGTGTAGAAATAAGGAGTACAGACTGTGTATTAGTGTCCATAAAAACCATTAAATAAGGGTGACGCCACTATAACTACGAGGTAAATTTTAAAGTACGCGCCGAAAAATATTAGTGGGATAGACGAATTTTTCGAGGTTATATTTACTAAATAAAATTATTTTAGATTTTGGAGCTACTGAGTAGTTTAGTACCACACTTAAACCGTCGACAACTGCTAAGTTCATTTTATCCCAGGAGCTACTCCAGCGCTGTTGTGTAGAGATTTTGATCTGTTATTTACTCCTTACAGATGGCCACTTTTTCAACTGTTCTGCTATGGGAGTAGGTACTCCTTACTTCTACACTCCATAACCGTGTCCTTTCCAGTCCAGTAGCTTGAAGACGTCTTCCAATGCAGCAGTATAGTATTTCGGGGATAATACGTCACCCTGTCTTACACATCTCTACAGTTGGATTAGTTTTGTACTCTGGTTCTGTATTCGGATAGCCATCGTAGCCCTTAGACTATTCAACAAAAAATTATTAAGATTAAACTATCTACACAAAATAAAAATAAAAAACATAATTTCTAAAATAATTTATTGTCAACCGTTCATTTAGTTCTAGTATTATAAAGAAAAACAAATCAGCTGCTATAATAACGCTTATTCTAATTAACTGCGGGTCTGTATATAAACAGTAAAATATTTTCTACTATATAAAAATTTATGTTTGTTCGTACTTTCTACGATGCCATACTGTTCATCAGATTGCGTTAAAACTTAGTCAACTTATTAGTTGCACTTGTGCGAAGGTTATACGCATGGTACAAGTAACTGACACTACCTAAGTGGCGTGCGTATTATACTTACTATTTATTTAAAAGTTATATATCATTATATTTCAATGATTGTATTATCATTCCTAATTATACAATATTAAGGAATGATACCACATGCCACACCACATTTAGGAATGTTCCACATTTTTAACGATATTTCCACAATTATTTCTTCTGCGTCAGCAATGCTGCGGGTACGAGCTAGCAAGATAATATAAAAAAATAAACTTTGAATTACATAGTTATCAGTTATTTACAACGTCATTTTCGAAATTAAAATTACGATATTAAAAAAATAACAGAAATCATCACACAGTCCTACTTTGCGTGATATCGTCCCAAGAATGCTGGCTACGTGTTCTCTCTGAATGGCTATACTTAGCCTTCAAGCGAGGAAGCAACAAACTAAACAACTTCTTATGACCAGCAGGGATGATCAGTCGCAGATACAGTTTTTTTAGAAACTACACCGCACGTGCACCCTACGGACCAGTAATCTCTACAGCAAATAGCACAAATATGTACTCATACTATTACATGCCTGCAATTAAGAGAAAATTAAATCTCTAGATCGCACTTACTAAGCCCCCATGGTGTTCTGCCTCCACCGCAAATTCGCAGGGCCACGGAAACGCTTTCATGTACATCCGCGCCCCCTCTCACGCCAGCCGCCCAACGGCAGCCCCTCCTTAGTTGCTGACTTCTTCTCCCCGTTTTCTTTCTCACATAAGGCGCACCAGAAATACAAACCACACTGTCCTTCGCGGCCTCTAACTCCACCTGCACTACGGACTCCACGAGCCCGATATGTGAATGAAGCCAGGGAAAAACGAGCACTTTGAACATCAAGTGGTGCAGCCTCACTAAAGTCGCGAAAGATAGTCGAGTGGTGCATCGCCAATCGCCAAACCAACACTCCTCTTCCCTTACTACTCCACCTCAACTACAGCGGTACAGGGAGAGGAATCTCCTCTAGCCGCAGCCCACTAACACACATCCAACGTGGCTCGACATCAACAGGCGACCTTTCGACACTTGGCTATGGCCCTTGATTTTGGTGTAAAATGAGGAAAGAAGAAATAAAAAAAAACATTCCAAACAATAATCTATTACTTTTATACTTACTGGTACTGATACTACCAGAAAATATTGTCGGTATACTGCACTTTTTCAAAGTGGTGCAGTTCTCATGTCTAATAAAACAGTCGTCTGTGAAATGTTTGGAACAAATATGATCATTTTGTTTCGCCACTCACACCAACGCCAATTCACAATATTTATGCTTTTAAGCCATAATTTTATTCTAGGTTCTGTTGGAAACCTGTTAATTAATAAACATTAGATAATCATCTGTTGTTAGAGACTTTGCTTGTTAACAGATATGGGTAGGAAAGAACATCGATAAGTATTATAGACAAGGAACTCGACAACCCTATTGAATGTTATTGTTTATCAAAACTCAGTAATATACAGCCAAACATATTGGTATATATGATATTAAGATTAGTAACAAAATTTGAAGTACTTATATTATCAAATAGTTTTAATTTGTTAAATATTAGCTGCAAATTCACTTACTTGTGTAATGTGTAATGTTATATGGCTTCCCTTTTGGTAACGAGTTTTACAGATTACGCTCACTCTCATTATTATTAAAAATAATTCTTAACATGTTACTAATATTATACACAATCAAACAATACAAAAACTTTCGTTTTTTTGTTTAAAAAATTCAAAATACAGACTTTTTAAATATGACAATATAAACAAGACAGCAGACTTTGGCATATTATGTCAGTTTTATTTTTCAAGACATCCTTTAGCGGCGCTTCAAATTGGCACAGTCATTTTGTATGGTATAGCCAGCCCAGCGTACTTGTATATATGGAGGTCAGTGTATTTACTACTTACGGATGGACATATTTTCAACTATTCCCCCATGGGAGATTGTCCTCCTTACCTCTATACTCCATGCATTACACGCTCATTCAGGAAGTCAGCTTTACAACAACCACGGTTGTGATCATGAAGGTTAGAGAACAGGAGAACGATCACCGTAGAAAATAGTGTCCCAGAAATATGGACAACATAAGTGAGGCGCTGCGATCGCTAAGTTCGCTCAATAAAAGTCATTTTCAGTCTATTTTTCCGATCAGATGCTAAACCACTTGCACCTCCACACACAATAAAATATTTCTCAAAAATTACAATCACGGAGCATGAAAATTTTCTTACCAATGCCGCGAAGCAAATTTGTACATTATTCAACTAACTTCATTTACTTGTACTGATAAACAGCTAACTTCGCAGTCACTACTCACCGACGTCAGCGCTGCTATAAATTCTACAATATTCAAGGACAGGCGGGCTATGCTTTAGTACGTAGCGATCGTTCTCCTGTTCTTTAACCTCCATGGTTGTGATTGACGAATAATCTACCATGTAATGTAGTGATTGACGCCTGCATGAGCGTGTAATCTACGCCTATCAGCCACATTCCGTCTTTTATCAATCATGATTGATGGGATTGATGCCTGCATGAGCGTGTAACGTATGCCATACACTACCCTGAATCATAGATAGATATGTAGCAAGCTATCCTGAATCAGGGCCCTGAATTAAGAGTGGGCGTGGCTTTTCTTATAACTATAGCGTGGTCCCTAATTAAGGACGTCAGTTATTACACTACACTGATTTGACGCCCTTACTCAGTCATAGGGATGGACAAGTGAAAAAAGTATCGATATATTTAAAATTAATATATTATATCGCATGATAAATATCGATATATCATCATGTTTTGCATGATGTAGTAGGATAAGGGCCAAAATGGACGTTTTGCCAACCAAAAAAAAAACACGACAATTAATTTTAAAGACAAGAAGAGGCTTCTCCTCCTCTTCAGATACGGGTGAAAGAACATTTAAAACTTAGGTAATATCACTCAACAGGAGCCAAATGAGTATCGAATACCTGAGAATGGAGGAAGAGGAGTTCGAATAGCTATTAAGTTTAAATCCTTATATCGAAAAAAGGATTATGGTTTTAAGACAGAGTGTAAGTGCTAGGCAAAGATAATTTGTGACTTTAAGATTAGTACATTTATATGCGGGCGTTTTGTATTTCAAAGTGTATTAATTTGTTTTTTTAACAAAATAAATTGTTATTTAGAATTTTATGATAGCTAAGTTATTTAGGAATATTGAAACTTGTAGCAGCCGGGCTAATCAACCCTAAACGGCAATAAATAATATATACCCTGCTGCGACCAAAACACAGAAGGCGAAGGTCTGAAGAAAACATTTATTTCCTAATTACCCCCGGCTACTGAGATACTGCGGGCTGCATATCGATGCCAGATAATTAGACGTATATATTTAACGTTCTAATATAAAAACAAGAAACAGCCACAATTATCATCAGCGCCGCATCGTCTTCACACGCCGGCTATCTTCATGCATCCGTCGACCATTTTCGAGCCGTTTCTTTAACGCCGCAGCTTCGCTTCTTCTTGCTGTTCCGGAGACGCGTACCACGCCACCGCCGCTCGCCGATTACGTGCAGCGCCGGTCTGCACCACTTTTATAGCCCCGTCCAGCAACGCAGATACGAGAAGCTATCCACGAGTCTCACGCCGGCAAATGAAGCGTACATAATAGTTGTACATAATATTTTTGATTAATCTTTATTGGTCAGAATGTATGAATTGTTGTTGGCAAGGTAAATAAAAATTGTTACTATTGGTAAACTAACGACGTAGCCGGACATATAAATATAGGCAGAGTTACTCCATACTCCATTCGTCTGCGCATCATAAAACATTTTCAGTTCGTTTCACATTCATTTCAGTCAAACAGTTTCGTTTCTCCGCCACTAAACCACTCGAAGTCTGTCAATAGTGGACCTCATATCAGCACTATTACAAACTATTAAACATGATCTTTGTTTTGCCCATGTTCATCTTAAGACCTATCCGTTGGGAGGCACTATTGAGGTCATTGAGCATAATGCTTAAGTCCTCCAGCGATTCTGCCATAAGGACAATATCGTCTTCTCTGTATCATCGTATGACAAATTTTGTAACCATGTTCGAATTACCTTCTTACAGTCTGCCATTTTTAATGGATATATATACAAAATTGCATTGACTTGATTATACAAAAAAGGGCCGAGAAATGTAAAAAATCTATGCATGAAATAATGCCTTATTCTAATGTTAGTTTCTATTTCTTTATCTTTGCACCGTTTATCAGTGACCTCTCTTCTATAAGGCAATCTTAAGTGCTGTTTTAGAAACGTGCTCATAACAAATAACTGGCGCACTGAGAGGACATTATAGGATTTGTATAAGAGATGGGATGGAAATAGAATAGGGTGGAATGTTGCAACTTTTAATACAGTTCTTTGAGCGCGTTCCAGTGGTAGTAGTGTAGTTTTAGCTGCTCCACCCCAAGACGTTATACAATAGGTTAGTATTGACTGACATAATGCGTAATATACTTGTTTTACTACCTTATTATCAGCAAAAGAACGAAATTTTTTTAAAACAAACATTAGTTTACGAACTCTATTACATAGGTGGTTTATGTGGTTTTTAAATGTAAACGTAGAATCTATAATTATTCCAAGGTACTTAACAGTTTTTGTATTAGAAATAACTGGGCAGTAACATTTAGACTCTGTGACTGAGTAACATTGATGTGCATAAAGTTCTAGAATGGTTATATGCTGGGTTGAGCTGCGCATAGAAAAATGAATATATTTGGTTTTGTCCGTATTCAGTGTTAATATGTTTTGTTGGAGCCATTTATTAACTCTATCAAAACCTTGCTGAGCATATGAATAAACCTTGTCAACTGTATTTGCGGAAAAAAGTAGCACGGTATCATCTGCGTAAGATATTATTTTACCTGAGTTAAGTTCAAGATTGCAAAGGTCATTTATATAAATCAAAAATAGGGTTGGCCCTAATACACTTCCTTGAGGCACGCCACAATGAGTATTTTTTTTGTTCAGAGCTAACAACCTTATCGATTTTTATGCATTGATATCGATTTTCTAAATAATTCTTAAAAAGTTGAAGCTGCTTACCTCGAATACCTATGCTCTCTAACATATTTAATAGGATAGGAATAGAAACCGTATCAAATGCTTTTGCAAGGTCAAGGAAAATGCCAATTGATTGGTTGCTTTTATCTAATTCTTGAGAGACGTAATCGGTCATTTCCTGCACAGCATCAGCAGTGGACATTTTGGGCCTGAAACCATATTGCATATTCGATAATATGGATTTACTGTGAAAATAATTCGTTAATCTGTTGTTAATAAATTTTTCTAATATTTTAGACGTGGATGAGAGTATCGAGATAGGCCGATAATTGGAAACGTTTTTTTTGTCCCCCGATTTGAATACTGGAACTACAATTGCTTTTTTTTAACAATCTGGGAAAATTCCTTCAGAGAGACAAATTCTGAAAATATGGGTTAATGGTGGTACTAGAATTTGTCTATATTTTTTTAATATACTAGTGGGTAATCCGTCCCATCCAACTGCGCTTGTTTCTTTCAGTCCCATTATAATCCTTTCCACCTCACTAGGGTCCGTTTCTAATAATGTGAACGAGCTTAATTGGCAGTTTTTTTGAGTTAATAAAGTGGCCCTGTATTCACGATTATTGTTAGAGTTGTTTGTTATCTGCTCAGCCAGATTTTTACCAACGTTCACAAAGTAATTATTTACTGTATTTGCTGATATAAGGGGCGAGTCATTATTTTGTAATAATTCTGACGAAGATTCATGCTGTTTGGAAATAAATGCAATATCTTTTACATGCTGCCAAATCTTTTTATTATCTCTACCAGACTCTTCTAGTAAGTCTGTAAGATAATTATACTTCACCTTTTTTAATAAATTGTTACAAAAATTCCTATATCTTTTATATGAATTTTGTAAAATGAAATTATCTGAAGATGACTTTGCCATCAGGTGTAGTTTGTCCCTGTGTTTCATGCACCTAATCAGGCCAGGTGTAATCCAAGGCTTTAAGTTATTTTTTTTTAGCTACTGTTCTATACGAAGTATTGCTAGCAATGGCATTTCGTATGTTATTTATTAAGTAAGGCAAAGAGATGTTTACGTCATCGGTTTTATAAACTGGGCTAAAGTCAATGTTTTGAATTGTTTGTTCAAGGTTTTTCGTATTAATTTTAGTAATAGAGTACTTACAATTAGGTTTCGATATTTTAACGCTTAAGTTAAGAATGACGGCACTATGATCGGTTACTATAGAACTGGTGACAAGGGTTATTGATGGTAACCTAGTTTTTAGTAAAGTGTGGTCTAAACAAGAACCACTTAGATGTGTAGGGAGCAAATGTGCTGGAAGCAGGCCCTGGCATGCACATATATTAAGGTAGTCTTTTGCTCCGCCTTCACTGCCTTCTGGGTTAATATCAATATTCATATCACCCGTTAACACTATATTTTTGAACGACGACAGTTTCCCAAGTGTAATGTCTAATGACGTAATAAAATTGTCTATTTGCTTAAAACCACAAGGTCTGTAAACAGCAAGGATAGCAGTTTCATGACCCACTTTCACGAATAACCTGCTACAATCTAGCATATTAGGCTCCTCGACTGATATGTTCGTATTTTTTTTTCGCAAAAACTACTACACCGTCATTTTGGTTATATACATTTTTACTACTAAAAGTATTGTAACCTGGCAGTAATGGGAGGTTGCTTTGGCTCTTAGATAGCCAACATTCTGTTAGTATGATGATGTCGCAGTCAGTGTCCAATCTTCGAAGGAGGATATGGAAATTATCCATGTTTTTTTTTATACTACGAATGTTCTGTGTTAAAATAGTAAGAGAGTTCGCAGGTTTGAAGAGATATTCTTTGCACACATCAATTTCACATGTTTTTGCCACTGATAAACTGACAGCATCGATTTCATTACTTAACTTATCCATATTATTCAACAGAAATAATAACAATATTTAAAAAAAATATATAAACTAAACTTAAACTTATTAGTAACTTATAAATTAGGGCAAAAAGAATTAAGGTAAAAGGTGGCGCTCTTAGGCGCCCTCATTATAATCTATGGAATTAATATACCTATTTTCAGCCATCTTCCTAGCCGGGCACTCGGGGTCACCTGTTTTATGGTCGCTCGGTTTTTTAAAACGCAGACACGTTGCACACTTTGCTGGATCAGTTTTCTTAATGCAAGCATTTGACTGATGTCCTAATTCACCACAATTTCCACACGTGTCGATTGTTTCCCGGCAAGTTCTTGCAGCGTGTCCATACTGTTGGCATTTGAAGCACCTGGTCACAAGTGTGAAGTCTCGAACTGGGCACGACGTCCAATTTATGAAGACTCTCTCCTGGTTGATAAGTGCCTTTCTGATGCCAGCTGGCACTTCCAAATGTTTTTCATTATAATTTGTTATTCGTGAAATCACAACTCAACAGAAATTTTTCAATGGTTTATCTAGGTCACAGTTTTATTGAAAATATTTAAACACTTGTATTGCTGATAGGCACGACTGCCCGATTCGAGCTCCGTAAGCGAAAAAGAAGTCTGTCTATTCAGTTGCCTGTATGCTGTCAAATCCGTTGACGATTGCAGCCTTATCTCCCGTCGAACAGCCATGAGATTAAGAGTGTGATCGGAGAGTTTTTGTGTTGTTCTGCGGCGAGTCCTGCAGAACTTAGCTCCGAACGCATGGACAGTTTCCACGAGCTTGTCACTCATATCGTTCACTGCATTGCAATCTTCTAGGCACTGAAAACGGTTACATAACGCGAGCTGATAAGTTTCGGGATTCTGGATCAGAGTACGAGGGAGACGGAGCGTTGACTTCATTAGACGAGACCTCTCCAACTTAACGTTCAGGTTCAGTATGCCTCTAACCATTCAGTGATCGCTGCCAGTTTTCACCCTTGCGATCACTGAGACATCACTGAACAGTTGGCGTCTGGTAATCATAATGAAGTCAATCTCATTTTTTGTAGAACCATCAGGGCCCGACCAGGTCCACTTCCTGTACGGCCGCTTCTGGAAGAAAGGCCATCATAAAGAGTCTTTCTTTCTCCATAAAGTCGGTCAGCTGCTGGCCCCTACGGTTCCGTTGCCCTACTCCAAATTTCCCTAACTTCAGCTCACCGCTTTCTCTTGTGCCTAGTTTTGCGTTGAAGTCTCCCATCAACACCGTGTATTGAGTTTTGGAGTATGCATGGCTCTGGAAATATCCTCATACATTTCTTCCACCTCCTCATCGGGATGTGCCTAGGTTGGTGCGTAAACCTGTATGACCTTCAGCGAATACCGTTGGGTGATTCTGAGTATCAGGTACGCGGTACGCGACCCTCGTCGACACACTCCCAATTTTTACAACGTTATTGACGAGAGACTTGTGGGCGTTAAATCCGATACCTCCTTGGGACAAATATTCGCCCTCCCGGTTATAGAACAAGTTGCCGGACTCAAGGATTACCATGTCCTCCCCCTCTCTTCGGACCTCAGATAATACTATAATATGCCAGCGTAACTTGTCTACCTCTTCTTCCAGCTCCAGTATCTTTTCGTCAGTCCTCAGGGTGCGTGCGTTATATGTTGCCAGGTCGATTCGTCGTACGTGGCAACCGAACCTCCACCAGAGATTCTTAGCACCCCTTGCCCCGCCGTTACCACGGTTGCCACCATAGCCAGGAATAGCGGGCCGCCATGGACTGGGGACCGTTTGTTTGTGTCGTTATTCATGGGGGATATTTGCCATAGTTGCCATGCTTGGCGAGCAGGTTGGCAACCGCAGTTTTTTGATGATCAACAGTTTGAAGATACTGCTGCCTATCTCCTGCCTGTCTCCCTCTGTCGCCTCCTACGACACCCACGGGAAGATATGGGGTAGTGGATTTCAATCGGTTGAGTAACGACGTCGTAAGTAATATTAATAATGCAAAAAAAAAATGTAAATATTTGTACCCTTTGTCTGTGTGTTGTTCTTTGTTCTTTGTTCGTCTGTGTTGCGTAAAATATACCATCCCACATTTCGCACATGAGTCTCCAACTAAAAGAAATGGCCCCGAGTTCGCGGCGTCCCTTTAATGGGGCAGGGGTGCGAAGAATCTCCGGGGGGGGGGGGGGGGGGGGAACTGGCGACGAGGTTTGCTACCCGTCACGTTCTGTCTCCCGGAGGGGAAAAAAGTGGATTGTATGGGCTAAGTCTGTTATAAGTTTGTCTGGCTACGTTGAATGTATGTGGAGCAATGAATTATAAAATGGATGAAGTATGCGATATGATATATGATAGAGGAATAGATGTGTTATGTGTAAATGAGACGAAACGGAAGGGGAAGGATGTCACTACCCATGACATGTATTTCGCATACTGGTCTGGTGTAGATGAGATCGAGCGGGCATGCCAGGGAGTAGGTATCATCCTTTTAGAAAGAATGGGACAATGTGTGAAAGAGTATGAATGTGTAAGTTTAAGACTGCTATGGATACGAATGAAAGTGGATTTAAAGATTTTGTTAGTACTAGGGGTCTACGCCCCAGTCATATCTAAGCCCACTTATATCCGAGAGCAATTTTGAGAAATGGTAAGGATGGTGTTAATAAAATGTAAGGGAAATGAAAATATTATTTTGCTAGGAGATTTTAATGGAAGGGTTGGGGTGAGAAGGCTTGGTTATGAAAGGATAATGGAAACGTTTGGTAATGAAAGTATAAATGGGAATGGTGAAAGCCTCCTCGCCGTATGTATGTATGGAAAAGAATCTTTTTGTGAAGAACACTTTCTTTCACCACAAGAGGATTCATATGTATACTTGGAATAGAGGTGATGATAGAAGCATGTCAGATTTCATAATTGTGGATGAAAGAATAAGGGGCGCAGTGGCAGATACGAGGGTTTACTGTGTGTCTAACGTAGGAACGGATCATTATTTGGTTTTATGCCGAATTAACGGTCTATTCAGGCATTGGCGTCATCGGTCATCTGTGTCTACCACTGCGTTATAGCGTATTAGACCAGATAGGTTACAAGGTGAATGTGAGAAAAACAAGTACAAACGTAGACTGAAAGAAAGTATAAGTTGTTTGGATGAATTATGTATGAATGAGTTAGACTTGGAGAAGTATGAATGAGTTAGACTTGGAGAATGTATGGCAAAATGTTAAGAAAGGTTTAGTGGATGCAGCTACCGAAGTATGTGGTGTTAGTAAGAGAAAGAATGAAAGGAAAAATAATACGTTATGGTGGGATGATGAGGTACGTATGGAAGTTGAAGCAAAGAAAAGAGCATGGCTAGAAATACTAGCAACAAAGGCTGGTAATTCTAGTGGTATGAATGATGATATTGAAAGAAAAAAGGCAATTTTTAAACATCTATATAAGTGAGTAAAAGAAGTAATTGAAAGTAAAAAGCAAAAAGAGCGATAGAAGAATATCGGATAACTTCTAGGCAAATATTAAAATGTTCTGGAAACTCGTAAGAACCGCCAGGGGACATTCAAAAGAGCATATAATGAATGCTATAGGATACGAGAATGGCTATACTCAGAATGATAGAGTTTAAAGAGATGAAGGAATATTTTGAAAGCGTGTTTATGAGTGAGGAGACGACGTATGAACTAAATGAAATAGAAACTCCGAAAGAAGAGGAAAGAGGTAGCGAGATAAGTATAGATGAAATAATGAAAGCAATGAAAAGCATGAAAGCAGGTAAGGCTGCCGGATATGATAGAGTTTCACTCGAAATGCTAAGGGCTGGAGAGGAAGTGGTGGCAGGCCCGCTGTACACCTTGTTTAATTTATGCTGGGAACTAAAGTGGATACCGGTAGACTGGTGCAAAGCCGTGATAGTCCCAATATATAAAGGAAAAGGGTCGCAGCAGGCCTGTAAAGCTACCGTGGTATCAGCCTTCTTAGCATTGTGGGAAAACTGTATGCTAAGGTACTAATTGAAAAGGTCATGAAAGAAGTGTTGGCAAGCGGGATTTAGAAAGGGAATGTGATGTACAGATCAAGTTTTTTCCATGCGCATGATCGCGGAGAAGTTTTTGGTCAAAAACCAAAAGGACTTGGAAAAGGCCTATGACAGAGTGGACAGGGATGTGCTATGGCAAACACTGAATTCATTTGGGTTGAGCGCTGGCTTGGTACAGGCATTCAAGTCTCTTTATTGGGACTCTTTTGCTTGTGTTAGGATCAACGGGGCCTACTCGGACTGGTTTGGCATCCATAAAGGTCTCAGAAAGGGCTGTGTAGCTTTCCCGTGGCTGTTCAGCCTATTTATGGTCAGTTGTTCGAAAAATTTGAAAGTTGAAGAATGCGGATTAAGAATGGGTGAGATAACCGTCAAATACCTTTTGTACGCCGATGATCAAGTTATTCTTGCGTCGTCGGGGGCCGAGCTGCAAATGATGGTTACATTGATGAACAGATCATTAAAAGAAAGGGGTATGAAAGTGAACGCAAGTAAGACGAAAGTTATGGTTTTTGAAAGAGAAGAAAGTAAAACAATATGTGAAATAAGAATAGAAGAGGGGTTGATCGAGCAAGTAGATGAGTTTTTATATTTGGGTTGCGTATTAAGCAGGGATGGGAGATATGATAAGGATATAGAACGACGAGTGAACGCAGAAAATAGAGTAAATGGGGCACTACACTCTATCGTGAAGAATCAGAATGTGTGAAAAAAGGCACGTATGGCAATTCACAATGCTGTGTTGGTCCCTATTTTAACGTATGAAAGTTGGGTGTGGTAGAAGAAGTACGAGAATAGAATAAACGCAGTAGAAATGCAGTCGTTAAGGAGTATGTAGGACTGAATCTGAATGACAGGGTGAGAAATTGTGTGATAAGAGAAGAGTGTGATTTGCAAGATGATGTTGTGACAGGATTAAGAAAGGAATGCTTTGGTGGTTTGGTCATGTGGAAAGAATGAATGAGGAAAGAGTGACAAAGAAAATTTATGTTGCAGAAGTGAATGGCAGAGTCGGAAAGGGACGTACTAGACGAAAATTTATATCAACATGTTCAGGATCGTCCTAGCCATTATATCAGATTTGACCACAGACTACAAATCACACACCGAATACAATAAAGATGATGGCTGCACCCAGTTCTTTGCTTAGTCATTGGTATTATTAAACTAGTGTGTATCCACTTATATTTTCTATCCGATAAATAGTAAGAACGTAAGAAGAAAACGGTGGTCTTATTTAAAAAAGGGCGACAACCCTCTATTGAAGAACTACACACCGATTTCCTTTCTAAGCCTCGGCTGTCTTAAGCGCCATTACGAATCGTCTCGTACGCAGACTTGATAATTTCTAGCGTTCCACGCAAGCCTTCTTCCGAAAAGGGTTTAGTACCAAAGACTGAAGAAGTAGAGAAGTGTAAGAGAGGGTGATATTGTATCCCCGAATATCTTGACTGCTACATTGGAAGACGTTTTCAAGCTACTGGACTGGAAGGATTAAATAAATAAAATCCATGCTCCTTTATCGGCAAAGTAAAAGATAAACAAAATTACGAGATTTATAGTACTGTATTAACTTACTACTACTATATTAACTCAGACCAACAAAAAAAGAAAGACGAATGCTACGTACATTTCAAGTTATCCAAAAATCAAGTCAAAATAATGCTCAGCATATTGTAGGAACTTATACACACTAAAGCATATAAAATAATTTCCAGCCAACAACATTGTTTTAGAATTTCACCCACCCCCCCCCCTTTTCTTATTTTAATTTAAAGTTTAAATATTTTATTAAATGGAATTAATATACATCGTACAACTTATTGAAAGTCGATATAAACTACGACTGAGTCGGAAGGAACATACATCTTTAGGAAGAAATGGCGCAAGAAACCCACAGGAAGTCTATCTTTTAAAATGTCAGATTGTTTACAAGGCATAACTTTACTAACTTAACACTAGGGACATACAACAATAAATAATAATAATAAATGTATAATTCTATTTTAAATTATGCATAGTGCTTAACACTTAATGTGCCGGACGGGCGAAACTCTCCGGAGTAAATGTTGTCGAAGATACTTCGCGAGTCGCTCACGTCCTACACCTATAGGTTCCGGTGGGTACTTTCACTGCCGTCTTTGTGGGTGCCGCTGAAATATTGTGGACTGTGGTTCAAATCAAAATGCACGATTAACAAATACAAATAGCAAGGTAGTGGCCAGCGGTTCGACTGAATGATTAGTCGCGAAATTTTATAACTATAACTATCGATCACGGTTGTTAAACTACGGTTGTTCACTATTGGTTGGTCACTGTATATTTCGAGATTTCTTTAAATTGTACGGTGGTATCAAAGATCTATTGGTAGTAGCTGGTTTTCTAACACTACTGACTAGCAGCTATTATCAACTAAACTAGTTGATTTTATCACTTGTGTAACTGCGGATATCAGTTACCACTTTCACTATAATATGTAACTGCGAATATCAGTTACGACCTTTTTCGGCTAGCTAACACTTTCACGATATGTAACTGCGAATGTCAGTTACGACCTTTTTCGGCTAGCTAACACTTTCACTATTCACTATATACTGCTACTAGTCACTTCAGCTACCACCGGATACCACTCACTTCACTTCACTGTCACTGGTAGTTCTTCACACTACTACTGGTACTGGGTCCCGAGCCCCTAAGGTAGACTTGGGCAATACTTTGCAGTGAGCCGCTTGCCATTTTCCGTTTGCCTCTTTATTGCATAAACTTTTCACTATACAAATGGCATAAATTGCAATATTTTCTATACAAAACTAATTGCTACACTAACATGTTATACATCATTAAATCGGTAGTCCGGCACTTTATTAGTATATCATAAATGTTACTCAAAATATTAACATTGTAAAAAGTTATTAAACGAAATGTCCAAAATTTTCATAATACTTGGGTACATTAATTCTTTAATTTTTCTATAACTACGAAATGCGTTTAATTATACAAAAATATCCCTATACTTCTTTAATCTATAAGCCATATGCTAATTGAATGTCATATTTATAACTCTTTTAGAACATAAAATTATTTTCCTTATTTTAGTATGAACTATTACGCAGTTAATTAAAAACTTTCCACGATAAGACGCGCTGTGATTGGTCGATTTTTTGGTATATAATAAAAGTTGTTTATATTACTTGTTATCAAAACGACATTCTATACAAATATACTAAGAGTTATAAACATGCTAAATAACTATATTAATACACGTTTTCACTCAGTTTTCTCGGTAATTTCACTATTAATACAGAAACAATATTCTTTATCACTTTGTTTCTTAACGTTGTTAGGCCGTCGCGAACATCTCTCCCGCCGTGCAGCGTCGCGACGATTTTCTCACAGCGGCGCTGCATCCATTTCGGTGAGCGACGTTGCTTCTACTTCGGCAGCGGCACGAGTTTCCTGGTTGGCCACTTGATTAGGCCGTTTGCTGTGCGTACCTCCACAGTGCGAATCTGTCCGTCCACACCGGGGTAAACAGCTTCCACCCTCCCTCGTGGCCAGGTGTTACGAGGTAACTGGCCGTCAGCTATGAGGACTGGATCGCCCACCTGGAGATTGGGACCTCGCCCATGGGCCTCCCGCCGGTTTTGAAGTTCCGGTAAATACTCTCGGACCCAACGCTGCCAGAACATGTCAGCGAGTATCTGTGAGCGTCGCCAGTATCTTTTGCTATTCATATCCTTTTCATCAAATACTCCAGGTGTCGGTAGTCTCGCAGATCCTCCTAAAAGGAAGTGATTTGGAGTGATGGATTCGTCATCGTCGCTGTCTACAGAGATGTGAGTCAATGGTCTGCTATTTACTGTGTACTCCACCTCGCAGAGCAGCGTGGCTAATACTTCCTCATGCGGATGTCTCTCATGAAGGACGGTGTATAGTGCCGTCTTCACGCACCGTATGAGACGTTCCCACACTCCTCCCATGAAAGGCGCGGAGGGGGTTATAAAATGCCACACTATGCCTCGTCGACTGGCTTCTTCTCGAAAAGCCTCCCGAAGTTCCTTGTCTGCGCCGTGCATGTTGGTGCCATTGTCGGAGTAAATCTCGGTGGGGCACCCTCGGCGAGCTGCGAATCTTCTTAATGCCAGTATTGCGGAGTCAGCGCTAAGATTTGCGACAACTTCTAAGTGGACAGCTCTGGATGTGAGGCAGGTGAAGAGAGCTACGTATCTCTTCTGATGTTGACGTCCCACAGTGACTGAAAGTGGCCCAAAATAGTCCAGACCGGTGAAGGTGAACGGTCTCTGGTGATGAGCGAGACGTGTACTGGGATGGTCACCGGTCGCTGGCACTAATGGTTGCGCTTTTCTGATGCGACACTGTATGCATTGGCTCACTATCTTTTTCGTGGTGGGTCGAAGTCGGATCACCCAGTAGTGCTGTCGAACCTCGTTGATGGTAGGTTCGGTTCCGCAATGATGCAGGCTACGATGCGTCCAGTCAATGTATAATTGCGTGATGTAATGATCACCATCCAATATAGCTGGACCCTTCATGTCTTCTGTGACTCCCTTCACCGCGGCTATGCGACTTCGTAGCGCGATGATCCCGTCTTTTAATTCTATTTGGAGCGGTCGTAGGCGGCTATCATGAGCGACCTTTTTATTATTACGGAGATCGGTCATCTCTTGTGAGAAGGAGCCCTCTTGTATGGCACGTATCAGGAGCTTTTCGGCCTTTCTGATGAATTCGGCCTCTAGTGTGATGTACCTTTTGACATCTGTATTTTTCATTTGACTGGGAGGCTGCGCGATTTGTCGCGGATCATTTTTCGATTTCCTCCAGTCGGGATCTTCCTCTTTGTCCTTTTTGGTTCTTTTATAGAACGTTCTGTCTGTGGTTTTGCGGCAGAGTGTTATAAATTGTAGCACTCTAGCCGTAGCTCGCAATAAGCGTTCCCATTTCGAAAACCTTGCTGGATCGGGAACAGCTTCTCGGAGTATGGGAGCTTGATACGATTCCTTAATGGTGAGGGATCTTTCCTCACCTGTAGGTTCGGATGACGTGGGTCTTTCGGTTGGCCATGCTGAGGGTTCTTTATACAGAAACGATGGGCCGTTGTACCACTCGTGATTGGAGTCGAAGTTCGGTGGTACGTCCCTCGTGGCAATGTCAGCTATATTCAATTTGGTAGGTACCCAGCGCCAGTCCTCTACTTTACTATGTTCCTCGATTGCTGCTATTCGGTGGGCAACGAAAGGTTTGTAACTCCTGGAGCCCTTTTTTATCCACGTGAGGACAGTTTTGCTGTCAGTCCAATATGTTACGGCTTCGGGCGTCACGCAATGTGCCTGGATGACGGCGGCAGCTACGCGGCTTCCCATCACGGCGGCTTGTAACTCGAGGCGAGGTATGGACGTTACTTTCAGCGGAGCTACCTTCGCCTTAGCCATGATGAGGCTCACATGTACTGTCCCATCGGGTGTGGTTGATCTCCAGTAGACTGCCGTTGCGTAGGCGCTCTCACTGGCATCGGTGAACACGTGGACTTGGAGTGAACGTGCGTCGCTGAATCCCGGGTAGCATCTTGGGATGCTTACTGATTTGAGCTGTTCCAGATGTTGGATCCATGTGAACCATTGTTTAGTCAGGTCTTCGTCCAACTCCTGGTCCCAGTATGTTCCTCGTCTCCATGCTTCCTGCAGTATTTGTTTTGCTCGAATTGTAACTGGGGAGGCGAGGCCGAGCGGGTCATACAGCGACATTACTATTTTAAGTGCTTCCCTCTTGGTCGGTGTTTTATGCAGCAAATTGATTGGAAGTCGAGCGAGCTTTAGGTTGAAGCTCAGCTGATCGGTACCTGGTTTCCAGATTAATCCGAGTATCTTTTCCTCGGTTCCTTTGTTTCCCAGATCGACTGACTCAGATGCTTCACGGTCAGGTTCTAATTCTTTTACAACTTCTGGTGCGTTGGAAACCCATTTTCTTAAGTTGAAGTGCACGTTTTTGTGTATGTCGCGTACTTCCCTCGATATTCGCTTTGCCTCTTCCAGAGACTGGAAACTATCGAGATAGTCATCCATATAGTGGTTTTGGATGATAGCTTCTACGGCTTCTGGATACTTGTCTTTGTATTTTTTAGCGTTCCAGTTCTTCGCGAATATGGCTGTGCAGGGCGAACTGGCTGCACCGAAAATGATCAACGTCATTCTATATTCCTGTGGAGCTTCATTACGTCGATCCCCTCTCCAGAGATATCTTAAGGCATCTCTGTCTTCGGGTCTGACTTTAACCTGCATGAACATTTCGGCTATGTCCGCGGAGACAGCGATTTTATGGCAGCGAAAACGCATCATGACCCCTGGTAGTGATTGCAGTAGGTCTGGACCCGTAAGCAGGAAGTCGTTCAACGACACCCCCTTTGTTTTGGCTGCGGCATCGTGTACTATTCGAAATTTCTCTGGTTTCATTGGGTTATGGACGTCGAAATGGGGTAAGTACCATGTTCTTCCCGGTGTGCTAATTTTCGGTGCTATCTCGGCGTATCCTTTTTGTACAAGGGAATTCATTTGTTCATCATACTTCCTTTTTAGATCTTCGTCTCGATCTAATTTTCTTTCAATGGAAACGAGCCGTTTTATTGCTGTTTCATAATTACCAGGCATCTCGATATCCTTTTCCTTCCAGAGAAGCGCTGTTTCTATGTGCCCGTCTTGTAACTGACGGGTGCTGCTATTTAGTATATCTTCAGCTTTCTTCTCTGGATCGGAGTCTGGTCTTCTCGGATTGATAATGAGAGATTCCAGCGCGAAATATTCGCGGAGTTGGTCATCTATAGTTTCCTCGCTCTTGTGCAGCTCATTGGCCGCGTGGACGCGCTGATACGGGGCTTTAGTGTGTGCTCCGTGTAGCACCCATCCTAATTCTGTGAGCGAGGCGATTGGCTGGTGCGGTGGACCTCTACGGATTTGAGTGGCTATCAGAAGTCTCCAATTGTCCTGTCCTATTAGGATACTTGGGTTGCCGGAGTCATATATTAGCTGCTCCTTTAGGTCTTTCAAGTGTTTGCACTTGGCTATGTCTACTGCACGCACAGTCTGTGGCCCCAAGTTTAGGCTTGCGACCGTGCGTGCTCTGAATGGCACCCTTTTGCTGTGGAGACTCTTCAGCGATACTTTGATCCTTCGGGATTCCGGTGAATCGAGGGTAGTGTTCCCGATAGCGGTGATCTTAAACGGGTCGAACCGCCCTTTAGCTCCAATTTGTTTGGCGATCTCTTCATCCATTAGTGAAACTGTTGACCCATCATCCAGCAGGGCGTGTGTGTTTACAGCTCCCGCCGGTCCAATTACTCGCACTGGAATTATTTTTAAATAGGCTTGATGCTTTGACACACCGAATGAGTTAGCAACAGTTTCTTGAGGTTCTTTTTGTTTGACCTCAGTCTTCTCCTTTGTATTACTATGGAGAAGTCGATTGTGTGTCGCGGTGCATCCTTTTATTCCACACTTATTGGTTTTGCATTTGTGTGTCTGATTTCTATAACGCAAACAGCGGAAACATAAGTTATTTTTCTTTGCGAGTTCCCATCTTTTGTTGATATCTGCTTCCTTAAATTTTTTACATTCGGATCCGTAGTGACCCTCCTTTTCGCACACTCTGCATTTCGGAGACGGCTTAGTAGTAGCCGCGTGTGCTCTATGTACTGTACGATTGCTTTGTGCTTCGTTGATAATTTCTGGAGGCGCAAATGCACTGCAGAAGCGAGCTTGCTCGGTAATAAAATCGCTGAAGCAGCCGAGGTCTGGTCTAGAGTCATATTTTTCAGTGTAGATTCTATACCACTGGGCACGTATAGAGTTTGGCAGTTTGTCGGTGAGGTGTCGTAGCAGCTCTGCGTTGACGAGGTAATGATCTCGCTTTAGGGCTCGAAGAGTGACGACGCTTCCCCTCACTTTACTCGCGAATGTGCAAATGTCTCTGGGCGCTTCTGTACAGCGTGCTAATCCTCGCAACTTCTCGGTTTCTGCTTGCGCGATTGAATCTGGACGCCCAAATTGTAGCTCCAGTTCTCGCATAATCTCATCTGGCTTAGCATGCCCAATAAGTTCTGAACTGACTGTTTCCAAGGCTCTTCCTTGTAGACTTCGTCTTAGTCTAGCAGTGTTTTCAATGTCATTGAAGTAGCCTCGGGTTGTTTCGTAAATGGCACGGAATGAAAGCCACTCGGTATGTGCTCCGCTAAAGCTTGGCAGTGTCATTATAGCTTTCGACGCTGCGAAAGTATGCGACGATAGTGGCGCACTCTCTAACTTTGATTTGTCAGCGAGCGCGGCTATAGCGGATGTGAGCTCCGATATAAATGGACGGAGCCCCCTGTCTTCACTTATGACAGGTTCCTGGCTAGCTTTATTTGGTTTGGGATCCTTTTGTACATCTTCTGGATAGGAATCCTGGTATGTGAGCTCTGATACAATCGGTAGGAGCCCCCTGTCTTCATTAACGATGGGTTCCTGGCTGAGCTTCTGTGGCATGGGATCCCTTTGTACGTCTTCTGGATAGGAATCCTGGTTCGTGAGCTCCTTTTGGGGCTCACTGAGGTCGACAACGTCCGGGGTTGGCTTTGTGACGGTTTTATTAAATGGGGCCTTCCCTCCGGTGGTTGCGCCTTGATTTGACTTTTGTTTGGCTACAGAGTTTTCGAGCCAAGATCGAACGTACTCACTTTTGGAGTGACCATCTTCATCATAGTCGTCTGATTCGTCTGCTTCTTCAGCCATCTGTAAAGAGATCTGCGCAAGTTCTAGTTTGATCTTCAATACTTCTTCACGAGCCTTCAAAATTCTTCTATTGGGCCGAACAGTCTTCTTTGACTTCGTACTGCAATCGGTGTGGCCCCTCGGTGGCTCTTCGGTGTGGGTGTCTTCCCGGGCTGTTGGCGATGATGCACGGCTAAAGTCATCGTTGCCTTCTATATGTTCCCTCTGCTTCGTTGTGCGGGCCGTAGTGGTCGGCGCGGGCAGGGGTATCCCCCCCTCGGGGGGGCAGCATGGTGCCTCAGCGCCCTCTACCGTTGACGGTGAGCGTGGTGGCATCTGGTGGTGGACGGCGGCGTTACTGGCCGACGAACCTCCTTCCAGACCGACGGTCCACGCCTTGGCTTCCCTTCCTTGCGAACGGGTGATCGGCATCTTGAATGTGAAAATTCTGTGGTTTTAATACGGTGGTGACTATTTACCCGGTTCCGAAATACAAACGGATATATCCGGCTCGAAGGACCAACGAATGTGCCGGACGGGCGAAACTCTCCGGAGTAAATGTTGTCGAAGATACTTCGCGAGTCGCTCACGTCCTACATCTATAGGTTCCGGTGGGTACTTTCACTGCCGTCTTTGTGGGTGCCGCTGAAATATTGTGGACTGTGGTTCAAATCAAAATGCACGATTAACAAATACAAATAGCAAGGTAGTGGCCAGCGGTTCGGCTGAATGATTAGTCGCGAAATTTTATAACTATAACTATCGATCACGGTTGTTAAACTACGGTTGTTCACTATTGGTTGGTCACTGTATATTTCGAGATTTCTTTAAATTGTACGGTGGTATCAAAGATCTATTGGTAGTAGCTGGTTTTCTAACACTACTGACTAGCAGCTATTATCAACTAAACTAGTTGATTTTATCACTTGTGTAACTGCGGATATCAGTTACCACTTTCACTATAATATGTAACTGCGAATATCAGTTACGACCTTTTTCGGCTAGCTAACACTTTCACGATATGTAACTGCGAATGTCAGTTACGACCTTTTTCGGCTAGCTAACACTTTCACTATTCACTATATACTGCTACTAGTCACTTCAGCTACCACCGGATACCACTCACTTCACTTCACTGTCACTGGTAGTTCTTCACACTACTACTGGTACTGGGTCCCGAGCCCCTAAGGTAGACTTGGGCAATACTTTGCAGTGAGCCGCTTGCCATTTTCCGTTTGCCTCTTTATTGCATAAACTTTTCACTATACAAATGGCATAAATTGCAATATTTTCTATACAAAACTAATTGCTACACTAACATGTTATACATCATTAAATCGGTAGTCCGGCACTTTATTAGTATATCATAAATGTTACTCAAAATATTAACATTGTAAAAAGTTATTAAACGAAATGTCCAAAATTTTCATAATATTTGGGTACATTAATTCTTTAATTTTTCTATAACTACGAAATGCGTTTAATTATACAAAAATATCCCTATACTTCTTTAATCTATAAGCCATATGCTAATTGAATGTCATATTTATAACTCTTTTAGAACATAAAATTATTTTCCTTATTTTAGTATGAACTATTACGCAGTTAATTAAAAACTTTCCACGATAAGACGCGCTGTGATTGGTCGATTTTTTGGTATATAATAAAAGTTGTTTATATTACTTGTTATCAAAACGACATTCTATACAAATATACTAAGAGTTATAAACATGCTAAATAACTATATTAATACACGTTTTCACTCAGTTTTCTCGGTAATTTCACTATTAATACAGAAACAATATTCTTTATCACTTTGTTTCTTAACGTTGTTAGGCCGTCGCGAACACTTAACAACCTTTACAGGTATTGCAAAAAAGCGTACCTACTTATGTTACTTGTACTTTATAGTTATAGTTACACTTAAGAGCGCCACCCATCATTTTATTTCTTTACTCCTAAATTAGATCAAATTTAAAAAATCTAAAAGTAAATTCATTAGCAAAATTACCTGTAGTATTATTGGAATCACTTTTCGCGAATTTGCCTTTGATAAATAAAGAGAATCTTTAATTACCGCCAAAACTAGCTACTTATAGCGGTTATCAACATTCTCTTAACCAACAGCAATTAATATCGACTTGGTTGGAATAAAATATTTAGGTTACAGGGTGCCTAGTATTATTAATTATTTCAGTGACTATAAGTTTTAAAATTAGATTGAAAATGTACTTTTCGTTATTATTATTTTTTCAAAGTAAAAAAATCTTTAACACCATCGTCAACATCAAAATCTATGTCATGTTTCATTTCCAGAATAGCTAGATTTGGTACTCGCAACGTCGCAGTCAAACTCAGATAATTTTTTATTAACTTTAGTTTTTAATAAACTCCGTTTTAATAAAAGCCGGACTTAATAAATCCTTTTTACAGTCTGGGTCTGTTGCAGCTGCAACGCACGTATAAGTGCGCGCTCATGTTGGAACTCTTCTGTATTTATGTCCCAACGAGCTTGATCTATGTTAAACTCCTCCAGCCCAATAATTTTGCCAGCATTAAAAATGCATATTTTTGTGCTAGATTTTACAGCTGTTGGAATCAATCATGAGTTTCAGCAATTACTCAGTCCACTGAAGTAAACATTGACGTATTTAAAAAAAATTTAAAAAATAAATTAATTTGCAATTTTATGTGGTTTTATTTCCTCGAACTCACACGAGTATCGGTAATGCGGAGTCTTTGACAATCCTCTTACTCCTCGGCCAATGCAGAGATAATAAAACCACATACAATTTGCAAATCAATTTTTAAAATGTGTTTTTTTTTATAATAATTATTTATATATGCTTGGATACTGACTCTGAAAACGCAGTTAACGGGAACCACAGGCTTTTTGTTACATGTTGTATATATTATACACAATAAACATTCTACTCAATTCGTTCTCGTACGACAACCCAACATCTACATTTTCGTCGCCAAAAATATGCCACCTCCAGATTGTCTTGCGCATTCAAAAGAAATTTCAAGCTCTTTACATAATTTTTAAGCATATCGTAGAGAGTCGTTCACAAATTCCTCTCGTTTTTCTCTTAATAAGAAGATGAAATTACAGCGGAACTTCTAAAACCGGATGAAAAATCGGTAAATGAAGTCCTTCAGAAGCTCTTTAACTTCGTTCTCCATGGTGTCACTACTTCTTAGGCGTAGGACAGAACTGCCTTGGCTTTGTTCTTTACGAAAGGCGAAAGTACTTTCTTGAAGAACAGCAGACCAATATGCCTTTAGAGTTGAGTCTACGTGCTGTTATCGCGAGTCATTACGAATCGTCTCCCATGCAGACTCAACAACTTTCAGCCGGTTTCCCAAAAGGCTTTAGCACCATAGACCACATACATACCTTTTGGCAAATTGTACAGAAGATCGAACTGTACAATCTGTCACTTTGTTTTGAGAATGTGGACTATGAGAAAGCCTTTGATTCCATCAAAAATTGGACAGTCCTGCAATGCCTTTAGCGGTGCCAAGTTGACTGTTGGTATATCGAAGTACTGAAGTGTTTTTACAGTAGGAAAACGATGGCTATTCGAGTACAGAACCAGAGTACGAAACCTATCCAACTGCAGAGAGGTGTAAAACAGTGTGACATAATATCATAATATCCCGAAACTCATCACCGCTGGATTGAGAGGCGTTTTTTAGCGAGTGGACCGAAAAGGATACGGTATTTACGTCATTGACGGTGCATTACTCGTCTTCGATTTACCGACGATATAGTCCTTATGACAGAATTGCTGGAGGACCTAAGCACTATGCTCAATGACCTTAATAGCGTTTCCGAACGGATTAGACTTATGATAAACATGGACAAAACAAAGATTATGTGTAACACGTCATACCTATGCCAATTGTTGTTGGTAGCACTAAGCTCGAAGTTTTTGACTAGTATGTTTACCTGGTAAAAATAGTTCGACTAGGTAAGTCCAACTTTAACCGAGAGGTCGATCGACGGATTCAACTTATCTGGGCAGCATTCGGAAGATTACGACACATCTTCTCGTTAGGCATACCTCAAACACTCAAAACGAGATTTTAAAATCAGTGTGTGTTGCTGGTGATGACCTATGGATCTGAGACGTGGTTCTCCACTGCTGGTCGTATGAAGCTCAAAGTTGAACTATGAAGAGGTCAATGCTCGGAGTTTCTCTGTACGATAGCCTTAAAAAGGAAGATAACCGCAGTAGAACCAGAGCAACCGATAGTCCAACGAATTAGTAAGCTGAAGTCAATGGGCCGGCTATATAGCTCGAAGAACCGAAACCGATGGGGAGCAAAGGTTCTCGAGTGGAAGCCTTGGAACGGCAGGCGAAGCGTAGGGCGTCCCCGCAACTAGTTGGAGTGACGACCTGGTAAGACATGCAGGAAGTCGATGGATGCAGGTGGCTCAGTGATTGTTTTGTTTGATTGAATAACTGAGTACTCACAGTCGCTTGCTCGCTTGTTGGTTCGTTCGCGTTCGGGAAAACTCGATGCCACCGCAGTGCCGGCCAGCCAGCCGCCAGGTGATTGTCGCTAGCACTTTGGCAGTATTCGAATTCATCTCGCCTTCTCTCTTATGCACCTTTGCAGTTTTGCTTGGCACGTAACATTGCGGGCGCAGTTTGGAGTTCATTTTATTGATAAAATGGCGTGTGGCGTTTGCCGCCGCCCCCTTTCGTATGCTGCCCGGAGCCATGCCCCCCCCCCCCCCGGTCTTCCCCACGCTACGCCACTGATTCGCAGGACACCGAAGAAGTGTGAAAGAGAACATATGAAAGCGAGTGAACGAGAGAATCGGTGAAAGTTAAAGAAAATAAACGTCAATTAAATCAATGCAATAACATCTATTGTAGCTTATTAGCATTGTGTTCGCAAATTATTGTACTTATTATATTTAATCAATAAATACTTTTATATATTTAATAGACTTCGTTTCGCCACTGGCGATCACGTAAAAATTTAATAAAGTTAAAGCTATGTTAATTATAAGAACAATTGAGGAGAGTTACATGTTTTTTTTAAGTTTATTGTTACTTTATTATTCATTTCGTCCTTGAATGCTTTTATTTTCACATGCTATTCTTTTTACACCACTGATTTGATTTGGACTTATAATTTGACCAAGAAATTATTAAGTGTGTGTACGAGTAATCAAACATTACGACTCGAGCATTTAACGACTGACTGAGATAGCCATTCCATACATAGGTACGGATACGTTAAAACTGCTTTGTAATACTGATGATGATACGAAATGAGCTAATAGAACTAATAGAACGAGCTATTTCACTGTCCGAAATGAACTACATATTACGGAACGATCTTTAAAATAATCGAGCAGGCATAAGACTATAAGACTATATTATCATATGTCCATGAAATTCATCATAGAGCACAAACTATGTAAAAACTATAACATAATATATATATATATATATATATATATATATATATATATATATATATATATATATATATATATATATATATATATATATATATATATATATATATAATAAGAGTACTAACGTAATCATAGAGTATTTTACCAAGTAACGTGAATAAACCAAAGACTATCTACGGCGGTATAAGCAAAACATTTGACAGAGACAGAACAGGAACAGAATAAAAATAAGTGTCTAATATGGCTGCCGGTCGATTCTTATTTTATTAACATTTTTGTTACTCCTAAATTATATCAGAAAACTCGTTATGTGTGTTAATATGTCCTAGTGAATTGTGTTATAGTAATGATGACTTCTACTCCCAAGCCTGAAAGATGCGGGCAAGGTAAGGAGTGCGTTTCTAACATTCCTTTTCCAGCTCTTCATTCTTTGGAATTCATTAGTATTCTTCATTGAAATCAGATAAAATGGTTTCGGTGTAATATTTTATATATTATTTGTTGTAAAATAAAAGTAATAATGCAAATATTATAATTTAAAATTAAGTCTTAATAAATTTAGTCTTTCTGCTTTGGAGTTCGAATAGTAATTGTTGTCAACCAATTTTGTTTATGAAATTTCATAAGCATACATTTTTAGTTAAAAAATTGTCATAAGCGGATTTATTATAGGAACTGATAATTATGTACTTCATTGTAAAATCCTCTTTTACTGTGGTTTATGTTACATTAAATTTATTATTTCACTATTTTTGATTTTCTTGTACAGTTAGAATATGACAGTGATTTATTTTAACCCTATTCATGTCTCAGAGTTTTAAAAGAAGAGGTATTGTATAGTGGGTGCTTTCTCTATTAGTATTTTTTGATATTTAATTTTATAGAAATGGAAGATACTAAAAAAACATTTCAACAAAGGATAGTTAACAATAGATTAAATTGGGCCATTTTAAAAATAAAATTATAAACTTTTATCATGCAATTTTATGACTAATACTTTGGAATCATAATTTTTATAAGAAATCTGATAAACTGTAGAAAATGATATTGATATAGGAAATGATTTCCTTTATGTTTAAATAGGATCAAACTTTGTTTAAATGGATTGTGTTTGTTTAAGAAACTTCACTTTAAATAAAAAAAATTAAGTTTAAATATTAAATTTTACATTACTTGCTCAGAAACAGAAACTTTTTTATTCAATGTAGATTATAACAATACTTATTGAAAGCCACTTTTATCATTTACCAGCTCTAGATAGTATTCCAATGAATGTTTGTATAAATCCCACTTATTATAAGTTAGATATTGTCTGTGGTGAAGAGAAACTGTTTGATAACACATTTTATCATAACATTCAATAATGATGCAGTTTGATCAACATATATGTGATTAAATTATTTTATTTAAATTTTTGACAGTTTTAGTGTTCTAAACAAGTGAGCATGTGATTTGAATGTGCGCAGGAAGTGTGCAGGAATTTTTATGTGGTAGACCCAAACTGCAGCTATATTAGTACTAGTTGTAGCACAAATGGATTGGCTCGACCGGGGAAGGACATTGCTCTCACTAAATACCAGTGTAAAATATGTTTCATGTGGTGAGTGTAGAGAAACGACCAGCATAATATATGTTTCATGTGGTGAGTGTAGAGAAACGGAGACCCTTTTTACTGGAAAGGAGGCATTCCATCTTAGTCCTCATGGGTGACAACGCATTTGCATTTTGATTTGTAATCGAGGATAGGTGTAGATGTCTATGGTCTACGGCAACCACTTACCATCAGGTGGACTGTGTGCTTATATGTCACCCTTCATCTGTATAAAATAAAATTGCATGACTTAATTCCTACTTGTCCAATCCATCATGAGACAACCTGGCACTTCCTGTGTCGTTGACATATCAACACATACAAATATAATGTATGCAGCAAAGGAGTAAAATTTCCCAGTCCATCTTTCCATCCATAATTTACATTGTGTTTGTCTTCAAGGCAAGAGTGAATAGGCTTTTGTTAAGCTATGGTGTGTTATTACATTTTGTAAGTACACATATTGATAATTTAGGTAGGTTATGGTATTTATTACTAGTATGGAAATTAGTTTAATACACATTAAATAGTATATCTATCATCAAACAAACAGGGTAATAACAAACTCATGTTTAATCTCTGGTCACAAATCGTTTGAATTATGTACTGTCTTCATAGGGAATTAGCCACTGCTATGCGCTAAATATATAGATATCTTGAGATACACAATTGTGGAATAATATTTTAAACAACCTATGTCCTTTAGTCTCTTGGTATCCATTCTGTTAAAAGCTTGGTCCATCTGTTATCATTCATTCTACAGATGTGTCCTGCCCAGTGCCATTTCAGTAGTCTTGTTCTTTTTCTTACATCTATTATTTTCGTTTTTTTCCTGATGTGGATGTTATTAACCTTATCTGATATTTTTAGACCAAGCATGCTTCTTTCCATTTTATGTTGACATATAGCAATTTTTTCTTCGTCTTCTTTTCTCAGTGACTACGTCTGGCAGCCATATGTCAGGTATGGCAATATCGCTACTTCGTAGAGTTTTTTCTTTATATTTATACTAATATCTTTATTTTTCATTATTTCTTTCAATCCCCAGTATTTCTTCCAGGCTAGAGTTATCCTTCTTTCTATTTCTTTTTCTGTATTGTTTACGAATGACACTAGCTGTCCTAAATATACATATTCCTTTACATATTCAATTTTTTCATTTTCTATTCTAATATCCTGAGGTAGTCCGTTGGTTAAAATCTTGGTTTTCATCGTGTTCATTGACAATCCCACCTTTTTACTTTCCATTGCTATGTAGTTCGAACACCATATTCTCCAATTCAGTAGCACTTTCTGCGAAGACCACTATGTCGTCCGCGAAACGCAAATGGTTCAATAGTTCTCCATCTACCTGTATTCCTTTCTTTTCCCAATTTAGACTTCTGAAAATAGATTCGAGCACCGCTGAAAATAACTTCGGGGAGATAGGGTCTCCCTGCCTTACTCCTTTTTGTATAGGAAATTCTGTACCTTCCTGTTCTAGGCGCACTTTAGCGAGACATTTTGTATATATACTCTTAATTATATTTGTATATTTCTGATTGACACCTTGTTGTATAAGTGATGTCCATATAGCTTCGAATTGTAAAGAATCGAATGCTTTTGTGTAGTCTATAAAACACATATATAACGTCTTCCCATATTCCTTTGCTTTTTCAATAAGTTGGGTTATAACTTGTATGTGATCTACAGTCGAGTAACTTTTGCGAAAACCTGCCTGTTCCCGCGGTTGGTTTTCATCTAGACTGTTTGTTATCCTATTTAATATGATCTTTGAAAAAATTTTATATAAATTTGACATGAGACTGATTGGTCTATAGTTCCCTAGATCACTTCTATCACCTTTTTTGAACAGTAATATGATTGTAGATTTTGACCATTGATCTGGTGTGTTTTCAGTTCTAAGTATGTTATTGAACAATGTTTGAAGAGGTTCCAAAAGTGTAGCGATTAGCGCTTTAAGAACTTCGTTAGCTATATTGTCACTTCCTGGAGTCTTGTTGTGTGTTCGATTTCTGATCTGAGAATGAATGGTGTTTCTGTGTTTGCATTCAATGTATTATAATCGTCTGTTTTATAATCGTCTATTTTTTCACTTAAGAAGGAGCAGCTGCTATCTGTGGTGGTATATAGCCTTTTATAGAATTGTGTGGCTTCGTTTATGATATGAGGACGTCGTGATTACATAATTCCCTGTTTGTTTTTCAGTTTTCCTGTCCACTCTGACTTGTCGCTCAACTCTTTATAAGCTTTACGTAGAGCCCCTGTCTTACCTATGAATTTTTCGAATGTTCTTTGTCGTATTCTTCTTTTTTGTTGGGTAATATTTCTGTTAATTTTTTTGCTTATTCTTGTTATTTCACATTTTAATTCTTTTGTTCTTTTCTTCTTGTATAATTCTTTTCTCTGTTCTAAGAGATCTTTTGTTTCTTCGTTTATATATTTGTTTACATGTTTCTTTTTCCGTGGCAGCTGTTTCAAAAACTCTTGCAACTCATGTTCTAACTTATCATATTGTTTTTGGACCTCTGTTTGTGTACTAACCGCTTCTATAAATTTATTTCTCCGGTAGTTAGCGTTGTCTTCTGAAACATCTATTGATTCTCTCGTGTAGACGGCAGAGTTTAGCTTCCTTCTTTTTGATTTTGAGGTCAATGATATTTCACATCTTATCATCCTGTGATCAGAATTGAAGTTTAAGTTTTTTATTATATTGAAATTCTTTATACTGGTCGGTTGATTTGTTAATATGTATTCAATTTCGTTAAAATGTTGACTATTTGGGGACCGCCATTTAACAGAATGGATACCAAGAGACAAAAAAAGAAAAAAAGGGAGACCTAGTAAAAGGTGGAGAGATATTTTTAATCAGAGATGTGGACCGCTATGGATGCGAGTGGATGCGAGTGGCTCGTTATAGAGATATGTGGAAAGGTTTGGGAGAGGCCTACGCCGCAGAGGCGACTACTACTAACATTAACTAAGTCATATTTATACATACATTATTATACGTAAAAAAAAATACATATTAACTATTCTTTATTATTATTACCTACATTAATCATAAGTCAAGTTTGTATTGTAGTAGAAATAAAGGCTATTTTATTTTATTTATTTATTTTATTTATTTATGTCCTTTAGTACTGACCATAGTAGGTAGTCCAAAAGGATATGAACTTGACAAGGAGTCCCTTAGTTCTTATGAATTCCAGCACATTATTTACACACTAGTTTCGAGTTTTTTGTGCCTTTTGACTAGGACATGGTCTTGCTGGAAAGTCCACTTTATATGTAGTAAACTGTTTTACTAAAACCCTTTTACTACACAACCCAAACAGTCTCCTGATAAACTTTAACAAAATTCTATACTCTTTTTAAGAAATGGAGCTTTGTGTCTACAATGTTAGGCTATCCCCCAACAAACCTCCATGATGACTAGGTTAAATTTACAAGGCTTTTTTGAGCTCTTTTCTTTTAAGCATACACTCTGTCAATTTGCTTAGTGCGTAGTGCTCTTCATTTGTAATTTTTTTATCTGCAAAGAGCACATTTCCATGTCTTCCACCAGTATATCATGACAGCAAGCATTTTGATCATAAAATACTATAATACATACATAATAGAACGGGGGAGTGGGCAGAGCCCGTGTAGCCACTAACATGTCAATTCACACCTATAAATGTCAACACAATCAATCGTTTTTAATTTTTGTGTCAAGCATTGCTGCATGCAAATTATTTAAAAAATGGCAAATTGTGCAATAATTACGTGTCGAAAGAACAGCGGGAAATGGAAATTAAATAAAAGATACATATCATACAACCAGTAAGTCCCACTCCATAATGTTTAAACACCCCACTCCATAATGTTACATGCATCATTATAATAATATGTGCTTTCATGCATTCCAAATTTTATTTAGACGTTTTTATGTGTATATACTTTTTTACTAGTATTATATATACATACATATGTGCATACAAATGTACATATATATATATATATATATATATATATATATATATATATATATATATATTTATGTGTGTGTGTATATATGTATATTTACACACACATTATTAGTAAAAAAGGTATATCCAACTTTTCTCTTCCTAGTTATGTATGGAGGGATTGAAAACTGGTTCCAAATTGTAGTATATGAAGGGAGGTCTAAAAGGTCGCGGAATGAAAGGGAATGGGTGTGAAATTAAACATCGAAACCACTTTCCACTTCTTTTACTGACACCTTTATCTTTATTATCAATCTATAAAATCCCTTTTGAGTCCCAATAAACTCAAGCCATAGTCTTTCGATACGATTGTGACACCTTGAACTTCTTAGGCGGTTCTGCGCCTTTTTATGCCACTGCATGGACTCCTGCTTTGACTCGTTTCTACAACATCTACAGTTGAAATTCGGTTCATAATTTCGTGCCTGTTCCCACTACACAGGTCCAAATACTCGACCGATTACTTGACCTGTGCTGTTTCTGTAAGCGTTGTGAGAGCATTCTTGGCACCCCAACTTGCACTGATTTTAGACATGCCAAGATGGTCATAGTGAATATTTAAGACGCTCTTAGATGTTACTGTAGGTTCATTCTTCCCACTACACAGGTCCAAACTCCAAATACTCGACCGATTACTTGACCCGTGCTGTTTCTGAAGCGGTGTGAGAGCATTCTTTGCACCCCAACTGGCACTGATTTTAGACATGCCAAGATGGTCATAGTGAATATTTAAAACACTCTTAGATGTTACTGTAGGTTCATTCCGCAGTGACGGGTGTTACTTTTGTACGCATTCAACATGATACAATTCTTAAATTAGAACAAATATATCCGCGTTTTGAATCTAATTCAATTCATTTCTACGATTTTTATAAAATAAAACTAATACATGATAGAAATATTCAAGTGTTTAGATGCAATAATAGATTTAAGCCCTGTGACGGGTGTTACGAGTACTCTTGCACAATATGCTACCTTTTTGACCAATCGTCAAAGTTCAGCTAAATAAGAATTTTTGTTAACAAAATTAATAGATATTTAAAGAGTTATAGAATATTCTTTTCTGACCACTATAAGTATTCGGTGGATGTAATATATTTTATGCCTTTTTTAACCCTTCAATCCCCATAAAAATCCCATGCGGTCGCATGCGTCACAGCACTTTTAACCATTAAAAATTATATTTATAGACTACTTTTCTATGAAGAAGTATCCTAGTATCCTATAGTCTAAACAAAAGTCAAGTTTTACTTAATTACAAAAAGACTTTATTGTATTTTGATAACAAAAAATTGGTACATACCAAGCGGATGTCGGCAGCGTGAAAATCACTATTATTTCTATATATTACTCGAAATTATTTACGTAAAAAGATAAATTATATTCACACGAAAACTTTCATACCAATTTTATAATAAAACACTATACTAACACACTAGAAAAACTAGGCTGGATTCCATAAATACACAGTTAAAACAAAGTTGAAGTTGAAACAGACAAATGACTTTAATGCCTTTGAAGCTATCATCATCATCATCGTTACAGCCCTTCACAAGTCCACTGCTGAACGTAGGCTTCCCCCAAGCAATGCCACAAAGCACGGTCCTGAGCCACCTGCATCCATCGACTTCCTCCATGTCTTACCAGGTCGTCACTCCATCTAGTGGGGGGTCGCCCTACACTACGCCTACCGGTACGAGCCTGCCACTCGAGAACCTTTCTTCCCCATTGGTTATCAGTTCTTCGAGCTATATGGCCGGCCCATTGCCACTTCAGCTTACTAATCCGTTGCGATATATCGGTCACTCTGGTTTTACTGCGGATATCTCCATTTCTGAGTCTATCACGCAGAGAAACTCCGAGCATAGCCCTTTCCATAGCTCGCTGAGCGACCTTGAGCGTCCTCATACGACCAGCAGTGAAGGACCACGTCTCAGATCCGTAAGACATCACTGGCAACACGCACTGGTTGTACACTTTAGTTTTCAGAGATTGAGGTATACCTGACGAGAAGATGTGTCGTAATTTCCCGAACGCTGCCCAGCCGAGTTGAATCCGTCGATTGACCTCTCGGTCGAAGTTGAAGCTAAGCCTGTTCTGAATTCACAGGCTTTTCTTTCTGGTTAGTTCACTATTGCTCTTTTTGTATAAGTGTTACACGGGCATGGGTGGGTTAGGACTAGTGAGTGCCTTTATGTTAGTGCGGATACCTGAGCCAGAATAATATCTCGTGCTTTGTTATTATTTGTCGACAATATTCAGTTGTTGTCGTGGTTGAAATCAATTAATTAAGATGGCGAAATTTCGTTCAGCTTTTATACTACTATCGTTTGTAGCTTTTTAGTAGGGATGTCCAATACAAATGAATCGCCTAAAACGCTACGGTTGTCTACATTCGTCACAGGCTGGGCCATGCGGACGCGTCTCTTCCTACCTGGCAAAGCGGTGCAAAGACTGTTGGAAAATGGACCACATTTTCCTATTAAGCCTCCATATTAAACGCGGACGCAATTCGGATGATTCATGTAGCTCTTTATCGCCTTTGCCTTAAAATTAAAAGACCTACGATACCGAAACGTAGACGCTATTACAATTGTTCCCCAAATTTAAAAGTAGTTTCGAGAGAAATGGAAGGAGTTGGTCAAGTGGACAATACGTCCAATAAATAAATAATTTAATTGCAATCACAATTGTTGAAGAGCAAGTAATGTGATACACCACCTGAATGAGAATGATCAGCACCAGATCGACAAGCTAGTGCTACTGACATTTCTTAATATAACCTATCAGGTTTGAGTTTGATTCACTTACGCACTGTTCTAGAATAAGACTTACTATGGAAATCGCTGTGAATTAACATCAGCTGCGATCTAATTAAAATAATGAAAGTTGGTTTCATTAATATTATAGCTTACAAGATTTAAATTATAACTAATATATTATATAACGTAACAAAGTATCCACAGCAGAAAGAAAGTGACTAACATAGCCAATGTATCATCAGTAAGCAATAAGGTAGAAAGTAAGACAGCCGATGAGGTAGCTTTTTAAGACCACAATCATCGCCTGAAAAATAATGGATGATGGAGCCATATTAAGCCATTCTTATAACTGCAATTACCAATTTGTCGGTTCGACGAGAAAAGGGAGCCTTCAAGTATTAAGTAATGCAATTTTTGATGATTTTTACCCTCCCTCCCCGTAACGCGCCGTAACGTTTTTCTGTACATCCCCCCTACCTAAACGTTACATAACACCCAAGTAACTATTATTACCTAAATATAAGTCATAGTTATGTTGCGCAAAGTACCAGAAAGTCGCTAAATTACCTTCGTTCGTTATTGTTTTAATCGCGTTTGCGGTAATAATAAATAAAGCAAGAGATTTATAACTCGCAATACATGCTTGTAATGTTCATTTTATTTATTCATATTGTTATTTAATAAACAATCTCGCATAATGTAATTTGCTTAAGTTTAAAATATGTTAAAATGGTAATGATTTCTTAAATTTATGCGAACACTACACATTGAATAAAACTATTATTTACGGGACTCCCGACCACCCGTGACCGTCGGGATAATAAAAATAAATTAAAGTTAAATTAAACGCAATAAAATCCGTAAATAATAGTTTTATTCAATGTTAAAATGGTCTCAAATTTGTCCTAATAAACTTTTACTACTAATTTTACATTTTAATTACGCCGTTTTCTTGATTGGCCCTGTCCTTACGTACATTTTTGGCTTCATCCACCATTTTTCTTCTCATGCATTCTCCTGTTTTATCTTTTTTTACTAATAAACTCTTTAAATAAGTAACATATTTATTTTAACTTTTGGCAATGCAATTAGAAACGTAAACCTAACCGAAATAAAAACGTTTTGGTCAAAATAAAATCGTGTTCTTAACAAAAACATTTGAAATAAAATTAGCTATAATAATAAAAATATTAATACTTCGCAACCTTCCGGTAATTAAATATAATGTGTCTTACCTGGATTGAAGAGCACCTCCCGCCCTCCCTCAATTGCATGGCACTAACTCCGACACCACTAGTCCCAGCACCACTACTCCCGGCACCACTACTTCCAACACCACTATTCTATTTTATAATAATTCAAATATTCTGGAATTGTTAAACCACTTGTATCAACTTCGTCTTCGTCGAGCCAATCGGCATTCTCAGACGATATTTCACAGCGGCGCACAATGCAGCTCATTTGCCGTGCTGGCACCAAGTGGCTGTGGCCGTACTCTACTTTCTCGAAGGCCTTGGGCAGTCTTGCCATGCACTTAACGACTTGCACAGTCAGATTTGAAATAGATCCCAGAGATTGGACATATTATGTTCTTGAGGGGGGGTTGTACTAATGGGGCCAATGAAATCGTAAATCATCTGCTTAAAACCTTCTAGAGGAGGCGGCAGATCAACGGAAAACCTCAAAAGAATAATAAAAACTTGGATGATACTTTGTTTAGCTGACTAGGTACCACCAGCTTGCTTGGGGTTCGAATAATTAGGTATGGTGGCGGCAGGAAATATCCGAAAAGACAGATTCCAATGCACTCTTCGAGCGGGATTCGTAATTCATGCATTTAATCACTTGCAAGAAAAATTGCGATTCACGAACGTGAGCGCTGTACCACGCCAGATTAGGTTCTGCTGGATCCTGCAAGCTATCTTCGGGTTTTCTATATTCAGCAATGTGCTTCTACGTAAACACTAATGAATACTGACAACGAAAACAAAACAAAAATGACGTACAATACAGTCGAGGGTTTCCCCATATAACATAAATGAAAAGGGTTGCCAACTTGAGAGACTTTAACTCCCTAGTTTTTTGTTTAAATAAAAAAAATGTTACGTAATGCGTTGTTTAAAAACCCCAAACGTTTTATAAGACCCCTTCCCCCCAAATTGCGTTACGTAACACTTGAACACCCCTAAGGGGGTGACATAGTAGCATAATGGTTCAGTGTTTCGTTTGTGTGAGTGACGAGAACGGAGACCTTTTTTACTGTTAAAGCATCCTCTTATAGCCCTTACGTGTGACAAATCATTTGCCTTTCGATTCTTAATCGGGGAAAGATGTAGATGCCTAAAGGCTTCAACATCCACTTACAATCGCGTGGGATGTATGCTCGTTTGTCACCTATCTATAAAATCCATGCAGAAAGTCAATAGATCAATAAGAATCAGTAGCTCAAAATTTCGCGTGTAATCGATCGATAATCCACAATAGAGGGAGGGGGGGGGGGGAGATTAACTGCGTTCTTGTGATGAAATAATATAAAACGTAGAAATGTGTGAAAATGGTTTATTACAAAATTGTTTAGCTTTAGTGGGAATGTTAAATATTATGCATATAACATACCTAAATGTGTTAACTTGTATGAAACGAGTGACCCACCGCATAGCATCCGGCGCTTGCTTTGGTTTTGACCTACATCAAATGAACACGCTTATTACATTCAAATACAGCAGTTTACTATTATACTATATACTTGTAATTGTTATCTTACGGAAATAAAACCAAAAATTCTCTCAATAAAAATTATTGCACGAATCCTAAAATTTCGCATCTCTTTAACATCTCTGCGTTGTTTTATTAAAAAGATAAGTCGTACAGTTTTACTAAATAATCATAATTTACGTGGTAGAGCCATGCTGCAGCTATATTAGTAGTATAGTTGTAACACGAATAGGTCGGCTCGACCGGGGAAGGACCACGCTCTCACTGGTGATTGTAGAGAATCGGAGACCCTTCGTACTGGAAAGAAGACATTCAATTTTAGTTCTCACGGGTGTCAACGCGGTCTGTCTTTTGTATCTGTATTTTGGTTCGTAATTGAGGATAGATGTAAATGTCCATGGGCTACAGCAAACACTTACCATCAGGTGGACTGTGTACTCATTTATCACCATTATCCTATAAAAAAATATGATAATTTATTAAATTATTGCCTTACATTAACACAAAAGGTAATGTATTAGTCTAGAACAGTAAAACTGTTAGCGCCTATACCACGTATAGGCGCTACCAGTTTTACTGTTCTAGGCTTATTAAGAGGTAACGGAACTGGAACTGGTGCGGAAATTCCTCCGGAAGGGTTTGGCATGTCTTCGAAATGTTAATATTTCCTAAACATGGAGCTTTTACTGATTGAAGAAAGAAGAAACTCGAGATGCCAAGAGCTCACTTTATATGCCAATTAACATTATTGTTACAATCATTAGGTACTTAATATAGTACATTACGTTTGAACGAAGCTATGTTCTGTGATTGTTCAGTTACTAATTTGTTATTTGTTAATAAGTTATTAATAATTATTAACTTAATTGCAACTATGAATCATCATTGTAGTGCGAAATGAATGTATGTCAATTATGCTTAATGTTGGGTTGTATGAAACGTTGTCATACTGCATTGTTAATTTCATTATAATGTTTAACTACTTCGAAAAGTACTTGCATAGTAACCGCATCGTTACTAGGTTGTTTAAGTTTCCAATTGAGAAAGTTTCCTTCGCTGTGTCTCCCCGGGCACCTAAATTAACCGTGAAGAGAAAAGCAACAGACAAACACTGTAAGCATTGTAATAAATGTTACGGCTAAAGGTACTATAATATTCCATTATCCGCGCTAATGTATCAATTTTTCTAAGTGGGATGCGTTTACACTTGGACGCTGTTTTAGCTAATTTAGCGTATTGGAAAAAAATATCAATAACTTACGCCACGGTGACGGTTGATATGAGGAAAGTGTTTATTATATTTAAATAATTTTGTTATTGTTTATAAAATGAAATTAAACTTGCTTTCTTATGCCACCTTACGTACTATCTTAAATATTTATTTTAAAAAAAAATGCCGAATTATTACGACCGTGCTCAAACATAAGCGGAATCATTGCAGACTTATATGTTTGGAATATAAAATGTAGATATCCAGGATATATGAATTCCCTCTATTCCCACTGAATGGATGGACAAGTGCTGTGTTCCGTAGTACACCTTTGCCATGTTAGTTG
The DNA here is from genome assembly GCA_036936625.1 of Parnassius smintheus behrii. Classification (NCBI taxonomy): domain Eukaryota; kingdom Metazoa; phylum Arthropoda; class Insecta; order Lepidoptera; family Papilionidae; genus Parnassius; species Parnassius smintheus. The sequence goes on along the minus strand of JAUPFT010000001.1, from coordinate 41,152,784 downwards.
ATAAATGTTTGATCTCATTAGAAAGGACAAAATTAATAAAATAGATAAAAACGAAGATTTAATTTCGTACCCTCAAAACTATTTAACTATTATAACTATTTTAAGGTCTACCAGTAATAATAATAACATAAAACTAACGCCTGTCATCCAGAAGGGTAGGCAAAAATTACGGACTTACATTTTTGATACAATCAGGACACACCTTTCTCACTTCTTTCACATTCATATATCTACTCATACATGCTCATCGGTTAAGGATACTCTTAATTTAGCTATCTTCAATATATTGACATTTTGGGTGATAATTATTTTGGAGGCGTTGAATTTCACAAGATTAGCATCGTCCCAATCGGAGACTGCCTGCAGTGTGAGATTCACACGCTCTATTATAGCTTCTCTTTCGGACTACTGGATTTGATCCCGACTGGCCCGAGGACTTGGTTGGTATCTTTCCACAAATGTGATGTCGTCTGCGTACCCATAGATACCGGGCATAAACAAATCATTAACATGCAGCAGGAAGAGTGTTGCGGAGAGAACGGACACCTTAGGAACACCGGCGTTAGTCGTTATAAGATCGGATGAGCAGCCATCGACGACTACCCGGAGAGACCGTTCACTCAGAAAGTCCTTTACCCAGTCAATCAGATCAGGGGATAAGCTACTAGATAGTAGTAGCACTTGACTTGCCCGTGAAAATTTGTTTGTTAATTTCGTCACAGAGATTCTCAACACTAGAACATTATGTTACCACTACGCAGGCGCAGAGGCGCAATGTAAAAAACTGACCTCTGCAGGACACGAGTTCGTGTCCTGCAAAGGTCAGTTATTTTATTTTGTATTCTTTAGTATGCTAGCTAACATGGCCTTGAGCAGAGAAACTGGTTTTTCGGAAACGGTCCTTGACGATTAGGATGAAATTTTATGCTTAGATAATGTTTTACTTTACAAGTTTTTCTATATAACGCAACGGTCGGTTGCCTAAGTGCTAGATATATAGTTAAATGCCAACAAGGTACAAGTGTGATAGCTGCAAGAACATGTAAAATAAGTCCTGACACTTCAGTTTTATTTCTAATATTTTTGTGTAATTGTATGACCTATATTGTTCTGGTCCTTTATCGGGTGGAATTTTTTTTAACTAAACCTCACAAAACTAGTATTGGCATTTCTTAGGTATGAGTACTACTCACCGCAGGTGACGTATTATAACATAAACTATATTATTAATAGAATATGTTGTACATCATGTCGTTATGGCAAGTACGTGGGTATAATATGAACGTACGAACGTGTTTGATGTGGCATTGTGAAAGTTATTTATTTCATTATGTAATTCTCTAGCCTTCGTCTGCTTTACCTACTAAGGCTATTCGCTGTTAGTACCATAACATTTGAATTGTGCTAACATATATATTATATATGGAAACACAAACAATGTTTATTGTTTTCTTACTTTATACCTGGAGGCTTATTCCACCGGTTATCAATATTTATGTAACAAATAAATATCAATAACTTGAAAAGAAGGTCTATTTTCTGTAGTAAACTAGTTCAGAATTATTTTGTGAGTTTCATTTTTTCGATCTCTTGTCAAAAAAAGTTTCGAACTAATTAATTCGTTCTAAGCATTCGCTTTATGTTCAAATTAGTCATGAGTGTTTGTTTGTATCAGTTAAAGTAAAAAAATTGATAAATGATAGAATCAGGCGTTACTTTGCGGAAATTCATTATAATAAAGATTAATATCTAATTCGCAACCATCCGCATTAATTAAATACAATGATGTACCATCGACGATATTTATACTAATATCTTTATTTTTCATTATTTCTTTCAATCCCCAGTATTTCTTCCAGGCTAGAGTTATCCTTCTTTCTATTTCTTTTTCTGTATTGTTTACGAATGACACTAGCTGTCCTAAATATACATATTCCTTTACATATTCAATTTTTTCATTTTCTATTCTAATATCCTGAGGTAGTCCGTTGGTTAAAATCTTGGTTTTCATCGTGTTCATTGACAATCCCACCTTTTTACTTTCCATTGCTATGTAGTTCGAACACCATATTCTCCAATTCAGTAGCACTTTCTGCGAAGACCACTATGTCGTCCGCGAAACGCAAATGGTTCAATAGTTCTCCATCTACCTGTATTCCTTTCTTTTCCCAATTTAGACTTCTGAAAATAGATTCGAGCACCGCTGAAAATAACTTCGGGGAGATAGGGTCTCCCTGCCTTACTCCTTTTTGTATAGGAAATTCTGTACCTTCCTGTTCTAGGCGCACTTTAGCGAGACATTTTGTATATATACTCTTAATTATATTTGTATATTTCTGATTGACACCTTGTTGTATAAGTGATGTCCATATAGCTTCGAATTGTAAAGAATCGAATGCTTTTGTGTAGTCTATAAAACACATATATAACGTCTTCCCATATTCCTTTGCTTTTTCAATAAGTTGGGTTATAACTTGTATGTGATCTACAGTCGAGTAACTTTTGCGAAAACCTGCCTGTTCCCGCGGTTGGTTTTCATCTAGACTGTTTGTTATCCTATTTAATATGATCTTTGAAAAAATTTTATATAAATTTGACATGAGACTGATTGGTCTATAGTTCCCTAGATCACTTCTATCACCTTTTTTGAACAGTAATATGATTGTAGATTTTGACCATTGATCTGGTGTGTTTTCAGTTCTAAGTATGTTATTGAACAATGTTTGAAGAGGTTCCAAAAGTGTAGCGATTAGCGCTTTAAGAACTTCGTTAGCTATATTGTCACTTCCTGGAGTCTTGTTGTGTGTTCGATTTCTGATCTGAGAATGAATGGTGTTTCTGTGTTTGCATTCAATGTATTATAATCGTCTGTTTTATAATCGTCTATTTTTTCACTTAAGAAGGAGCAGCTGCTATCTGTGGTGGTATATAGCCTTTTATAGAATTGTGTGGCTTCGTTTATGATATGAGGACGTCGTGATTACATAATTCCCTGTTTGTTTTTCAGTTTTCCTGTCCACTCTGACTTGTCGCTCAACTCTTTATAAGCTTTACGTAGAGCCCCTGTCTTACCTATGAATTTTTCGAATGTTCTTTGTCGTATTCTTCTTTTTTGTTGGGTAATATTTCTGTTAATTTTTTTGCTTATTCTTGTTATTTCACATTTTAATTCTTTTGTTCTTTTCTTCTTGTATAATTCTTTTCTCTGTTCTAAGAGATCTTTTGTTTCTTCGTTTATATATTTGTTTACATGTTTCTTTTTCCGTGGCAGCTGTTTCAAAAACTCTTGCAACTCATGTTCTAACTTATCATATTGTTTTTGGACCTCTGTTTGTGTACTAACCGCTTCTATAAATTTATTTCTCCGGTAGTTAGCGTTGTCTTCTGAAACATCTATTGATTCTCTCGTGTAGACGGCAGAGTTTAGCTTCCTTCTTTTTGATTTTGAGGTCAATGATATTTCACATCTTATCATCCTGTGATCAGAATTGAAGTTTAAGTTTTTTATTATATTGAAATTCTTTATACTGGTCGGTTGATTTGTTAATATGTATTCAATTTCGTTAAAATGTTGACTATTTGGGGACCGCCATTTAACAGAATGGATACCAAGAGACAAAAAAAGAAAAAAAGGGAGACCTAGTAAAAGGTGGAGAGATATTTTTAATCAGAGATGTGGACCGCTATGGATGCGAGTGGATGCGAGTGGCTCGTTATAGAGATATGTGGAAAGGTTTGGGAGAGGCCTACGCCGCAGAGGCGACTACTACTAACATTAACTAAGTCATATTTATACATACATTATTATACGTAAAAAAAAATACATATTAACTATTCTTTATTATTATTACCTACATTAATCATAAGTCAAGTTTGTATTGTAGTAGAAATAAAGGCTATTTTATTTTATTTATTTATTTTATTTATTTATGTCCTTTAGTACTGACCATAGTAGGTAGTCCAAAAGGATATGAACTTGACAAGGAGTCCCTTAGTTCTTATGAATTCCAGCACATTATTTACACACTAGTTTCGAGTTTTTTGTGCCTTTTGACTAGGACATGGTCTTGCTGGAAAGTCCACTTTATATGTAGTAAACTGTTTTACTAAAACCCTTTTACTACACAACCCAAACAGTCTCCTGATAAACTTTAACAAAATTCTATACTCTTTTTAAGAAATGGAGCTTTGTGTCTACAATGTTAGGCTATCCCCCAACAAACCTCCATGATGACTAGGTTAAATTTACAAGGCTTTTTTGAGCTCTTTTCTTTTAAGCATACACTCTGTCAATTTGCTTAGTGCGTAGTGCTCTTCATTTGTAATTTTTTTATCTGCAAAGAGCACATTTCCATGTCTTCCACCAGTATATCATGACAGCAAGCATTTTGATCATAAAATACTATAATACATACATAATAGAACGGGGGAGTGGGCAGAGCCCGTGTAGCCACTAACATGTCAATTCACACCTATAAATGTCAACACAATCAATCGTTTTTAATTTTTGTGTCAAGCATTGCTGCATGCAAATTATTTAAAAAATGGCAAATTGTGCAATAATTACGTGTCGAAAGAACAGCGGGAAATGGAAATTAAATAAAAGATACATATCATACAACCAGTAAGTCCCACTCCATAATGTTTAAACACCCCACTCCATAATGTTACATGCATCATTATAATAATATGTGCTTTCATGCATTCCAAATTTTATTTAGACGTTTTTATGTGTATATACTTTTTTACTAGTATTATATATACATACATATGTGCATACAAATGTACATATATATATATATATATATATATATATATATATATATATATATATATATATATATATATATATATATTTATGTGTGTGTGTATATATGTATATTTACACACACATTATTAGTAAAAAAGGTATATCCAACTTTTCTCTTCCTAGTTATGTATGGAGGGATTGAAAACTGGTTCCAAATTGTAGTATATGAAGGGAGGTCTAAAAGGTCGCGGAATGAAAGGGAATGGGTGTGAAATTAAACATCGAAACCACTTTCCACTTCTTTTACTGACACCTTTATCTTTATTATCAATCTATAAAATCCCTTTTGAGTCCCAATAAACTCAAGCCATAGTCTTTCGATACGATTGTGACACCTTGAACTTCTTAGGCGGTTCTGCGCCTTTTTATGCCACTGCATGGACTCCTGCTTTGACTCGTTTCTACAACATCTACAGTTGAAATTCGGTTCATAATTTCGTGCCTGTTCCCACTACACAGGTCCAAATACTCGACCGATTACTTGACCTGTGCTGTTTCTGTAAGCGTTGTGAGAGCATTCTTGGCACCCCAACTTGCACTGATTTTAGACATGCCAAGATGGTCATAGTGAATATTTAAGACGCTCTTAGATGTTACTGTAGGTTCATTCTTCCCACTACACAGGTCCAAACTCCAAATACTCGACCGATTACTTGACCCGTGCTGTTTCTGAAGCGGTGTGAGAGCATTCTTTGCACCCCAACTGGCACTGATTTTAGACATGCCAAGATGGTCATAGTGAATATTTAAAACACTCTTAGATGTTACTGTAGGTTCATTCCGCAGTGACGGGTGTTACTTTTGTACGCATTCAACATGATACAATTCTTAAATTAGAACAAATATATCCGCGTTTTGAATCTAATTCAATTCATTTCTACGATTTTTATAAAATAAAACTAATACATGATAGAAATATTCAAGTGTTTAGATGCAATAATAGATTTAAGCCCTGTGACGGGTGTTACGAGTACTCTTGCACAATATGCTACCTTTTTGACCAATCGTCAAAGTTCAGCTAAATAAGAATTTTTGTTAACAAAATTAATAGATATTTAAAGAGTTATAGAATATTCTTTTCTGACCACTATAAGTATTCGGTGGATGTAATATATTTTATGCCTTTTTTAACCCTTCAATCCCCATAAAAATCCCATGCGGTCGCATGCGTCACAGCACTTTTAACCATTAAAAATTATATTTATAGACTACTTTTCTATGAAGAAGTATCCTAGTATCCTATAGTCTAAACAAAAGTCAAGTTTTACTTAATTACAAAAAGACTTTATTGTATTTTGATAACAAAAAATTGGTACATACCAAGCGGATGTCGGCAGCGTGAAAATCACTATTATTTCTATATATTACTCGAAATTATTTACGTAAAAAGATAAATTATATTCACACGAAAACTTTCATACCAATTTTATAATAAAACACTATACTAACACACTAGAAAAACTAGGCTGGATTCCATAAATACACAGTTAAAACAAAGTTGAAGTTGAAACAGACAAATGACTTTAATGCCTTTGAAGCTATCATCATCATCATCGTTACAGCCCTTCACAAGTCCACTGCTGAACGTAGGCTTCCCCCAAGCAATGCCACAAAGCACGGTCCTGAGCCACCTGCATCCATCGACTTCCTCCATGTCTTACCAGGTCGTCACTCCATCTAGTGGGGGGTCGCCCTACACTACGCCTACCGGTACGAGCCTGCCACTCGAGAACCTTTCTTCCCCATTGGTTATCAGTTCTTCGAGCTATATGGCCGGCCCATTGCCACTTCAGCTTACTAATCCGTTGCGATATATCGGTCACTCTGGTTTTACTGCGGATATCTCCATTTCTGAGTCTATCACGCAGAGAAACTCCGAGCATAGCCCTTTCCATAGCTCGCTGAGCGACCTTGAGCGTCCTCATACGACCAGCAGTGAAGGACCACGTCTCAGATCCGTAAGACATCACTGGCAACACGCACTGGTTGTACACTTTAGTTTTCAGAGATTGAGGTATACCTGACGAGAAGATGTGTCGTAATTTCCCGAACGCTGCCCAGCCGAGTTGAATCCGTCGATTGACCTCTCGGTCGAAGTTGAAGCTAAGCCTGTTCTGAATTCACAGGCTTTTCTTTCTGGTTAGTTCACTATTGCTCTTTTTGTATAAGTGTTACACGGGCATGGGTGGGTTAGGACTAGTGAGTGCCTTTATGTTAGTGCGGATACCTGAGCCAGAATAATATCTCGTGCTTTGTTATTATTTGTCGACAATATTCAGTTGTTGTCGTGGTTGAAATCAATTAATTAAGATGGCGAAATTTCGTTCAGCTTTTATACTACTATCGTTTGTAGCTTTTTAGTAGGGATGTCCAATACAAATGAATCGCCTAAAACGCTACGGTTGTCTACATTCGTCACAGGCTGGGCCATGCGGACGCGTCTCTTCCTACCTGGCAAAGCGGTGCAAAGACTGTTGGAAAATGGACCACATTTTCCTATTAAGCCTCCATATTAAACGCGGACGCAATTCGGATGATTCATGTAGCTCTTTATCGCCTTTGCCTTAAAATTAAAAGACCTACGATACCGAAACGTAGACGCTATTACAATTGTTCCCCAAATTTAAAAGTAGTTTCGAGAGAAATGGAAGGAGTTGGTCAAGTGGACAATACGTCCAATAAATAAATAATTTAATTGCAATCACAATTGTTGAAGAGCAAGTAATGTGATACACCACCTGAATGAGAATGATCAGCACCAGATCGACAAGCTAGTGCTACTGACATTTCTTAATATAACCTATCAGGTTTGAGTTTGATTCACTTACGCACTGTTCTAGAATAAGACTTACTATGGAAATCGCTGTGAATTAACATCAGCTGCGATCTAATTAAAATAATGAAAGTTGGTTTCATTAATATTATAGCTTACAAGATTTAAATTATAACTAATATATTATATAACGTAACAAAGTATCCACAGCAGAAAGAAAGTGACTAACATAGCCAATGTATCATCAGTAAGCAATAAGGTAGAAAGTAAGACAGCCGATGAGGTAGCTTTTTAAGACCACAATCATCGCCTGAAAAATAATGGATGATGGAGCCATATTAAGCCATTCTTATAACTGCAATTACCAATTTGTCGGTTCGACGAGAAAAGGGAGCCTTCAAGTATTAAGTAATGCAATTTTTGATGATTTTTACCCTCCCTCCCCGTAACGCGCCGTAACGTTTTTCTGTACATCCCCCCTACCTAAACGTTACATAACACCCAAGTAACTATTATTACCTAAATATAAGTCATAGTTATGTTGCGCAAAGTACCAGAAAGTCGCTAAATTACCTTCGTTCGTTATTGTTTTAATCGCGTTTGCGGTAATAATAAATAAAGCAAGAGATTTATAACTCGCAATACATGCTTGTAATGTTCATTTTATTTATTCATATTGTTATTTAATAAACAATCTCGCATAATGTAATTTGCTTAAGTTTAAAATATGTTAAAATGGTAATGATTTCTTAAATTTATGCGAACACTACACATTGAATAAAACTATTATTTACGGGACTCCCGACCACCCGTGACCGTCGGGATAATAAAAATAAATTAAAGTTAAATTAAACGCAATAAAATCCGTAAATAATAGTTTTATTCAATGTTAAAATGGTCTCAAATTTGTCCTAATAAACTTTTACTACTAATTTTACATTTTAATTACGCCGTTTTCTTGATTGGCCCTGTCCTTACGTACATTTTTGGCTTCATCCACCATTTTTCTTCTCATGCATTCTCCTGTTTTATCTTTTTTTACTAATAAACTCTTTAAATAAGTAACATATTTATTTTAACTTTTGGCAATGCAATTAGAAACGTAAACCTAACCGAAATAAAAACGTTTTGGTCAAAATAAAATCGTGTTCTTAACAAAAACATTTGAAATAAAATTAGCTATAATAATAAAAATATTAATACTTCGCAACCTTCCGGTAATTAAATATAATGTGTCTTACCTGGATTGAAGAGCACCTCCCGCCCTCCCTCAATTGCATGGCACTAACTCCGACACCACTAGTCCCAGCACCACTACTCCCGGCACCACTACTTCCAACACCACTATTCTATTTTATAATAATTCAAATATTCTGGAATTGTTAAACCACTTGTATCAACTTCGTCTTCGTCGAGCCAATCGGCATTCTCAGACGATATTTCACAGCGGCGCACAATGCAGCTCATTTGCCGTGCTGGCACCAAGTGGCTGTGGCCGTACTCTACTTTCTCGAAGGCCTTGGGCAGTCTTGCCATGCACTTAACGACTTGCACAGTCAGATTTGAAATAGATCCCAGAGATTGGACATATTATGTTCTTGAGGGGGGGTTGTACTAATGGGGCCAATGAAATCGTAAATCATCTGCTTAAAACCTTCTAGAGGAGGCGGCAGATCAACGGAAAACCTCAAAAGAATAATAAAAACTTGGATGATACTTTGTTTAGCTGACTAGGTACCACCAGCTTGCTTGGGGTTCGAATAATTAGGTATGGTGGCGGCAGGAAATATCCGAAAAGACAGATTCCAATGCACTCTTCGAGCGGGATTCGTAATTCATGCATTTAATCACTTGCAAGAAAAATTGCGATTCACGAACGTGAGCGCTGTACCACGCCAGATTAGGTTCTGCTGGATCCTGCAAGCTATCTTCGGGTTTTCTATATTCAGCAATGTGCTTCTACGTAAACACTAATGAATACTGACAACGAAAACAAAACAAAAATGACGTACAATACAGTCGAGGGTTTCCCCATATAACATAAATGAAAAGGGTTGCCAACTTGAGAGACTTTAACTCCCTAGTTTTTTGTTTAAATAAAAAAAATGTTACGTAATGCGTTGTTTAAAAACCCCAAACGTTTTATAAGACCCCTTCCCCCCAAATTGCGTTACGTAACACTTGAACACCCCTAAGGGGGTGACATAGTAGCATAATGGTTCAGTGTTTCGTTTGTGTGAGTGACGAGAACGGAGACCTTTTTTACTGTTAAAGCATCCTCTTATAGCCCTTACGTGTGACAAATCATTTGCCTTTCGATTCTTAATCGGGGAAAGATGTAGATGCCTAAAGGCTTCAACATCCACTTACAATCGCGTGGGATGTATGCTCGTTTGTCACCTATCTATAAAATCCATGCAGAAAGTCAATAGATCAATAAGAATCAGTAGCTCAAAATTTCGCGTGTAATCGATCGATAATCCACAATAGAGGGAGGGGGGGGGGGGAGATTAACTGCGTTCTTGTGATGAAATAATATAAAACGTAGAAATGTGTGAAAATGGTTTATTACAAAATTGTTTAGCTTTAGTGGGAATGTTAAATATTATGCATATAACATACCTAAATGTGTTAACTTGTATGAAACGAGTGACCCACCGCATAGCATCCGGCGCTTGCTTTGGTTTTGACCTACATCAAATGAACACGCTTATTACATTCAAATACAGCAGTTTACTATTATACTATATACTTGTAATTGTTATCTTACGGAAATAAAACCAAAAATTCTCTCAATAAAAATTATTGCACGAATCCTAAAATTTCGCATCTCTTTAACATCTCTGCGTTGTTTTATTAAAAAGATAAGTCGTACAGTTTTACTAAATAATCATAATTTACGTGGTAGAGCCATGCTGCAGCTATATTAGTAGTATAGTTGTAACACGAATAGGTCGGCTCGACCGGGGAAGGACCACGCTCTCACTGGTGATTGTAGAGAATCGGAGACCCTTCGTACTGGAAAGAAGACATTCAATTTTAGTTCTCACGGGTGTCAACGCGGTCTGTCTTTTGTATCTGTATTTTGGTTCGTAATTGAGGATAGATGTAAATGTCCATGGGCTACAGCAAACACTTACCATCAGGTGGACTGTGTACTCATTTATCACCATTATCCTATAAAAAAATATGATAATTTATTAAATTATTGCCTTACATTAACACAAAAGGTAATGTATTAGTCTAGAACAGTAAAACTGTTAGCGCCTATACCACGTATAGGCGCTACCAGTTTTACTGTTCTAGGCTTATTAAGAGGTAACGGAACTGGAACTGGTGCGGAAATTCCTCCGGAAGGGTTTGGCATGTCTTCGAAATGTTAATATTTCCTAAACATGGAGCTTTTACTGATTGAAGAAAGAAGAAACTCGAGATGCCAAGAGCTCACTTTATATGCCAATTAACATTATTGTTACAATCATTAGGTACTTAATATAGTACATTACGTTTGAACGAAGCTATGTTCTGTGATTGTTCAGTTACTAATTTGTTATTTGTTAATAAGTTATTAATAATTATTAACTTAATTGCAACTATGAATCATCATTGTAGTGCGAAATGAATGTATGTCAATTATGCTTAATGTTGGGTTGTATGAAACGTTGTCATACTGCATTGTTAATTTCATTATAATGTTTAACTACTTCGAAAAGTACTTGCATAGTAACCGCATCGTTACTAGGTTGTTTAAGTTTCCAATTGAGAAAGTTTCCTTCGCTGTGTCTCCCCGGGCACCTAAATTAACCGTGAAGAGAAAAGCAACAGACAAACACTGTAAGCATTGTAATAAATGTTACGGCTAAAGGTACTATAATATTCCATTATCCGCGCTAATGTATCAATTTTTCTAAGTGGGATGCGTTTACACTTGGACGCTGTTTTAGCTAATTTAGCGTATTGGAAAAAAATATCAATAACTTACGCCACGGTGACGGTTGATATGAGGAAAGTGTTTATTATATTTAAATAATTTTGTTATTGTTTATAAAATGAAATTAAACTTGCTTTCTTATGCCACCTTACGTACTATCTTAAATATTTATTTTAAAAAAAAATGCCGAATTATTACGACCGTGCTCAAACATAAGCGGAATCATTGCAGACTTATATGTTTGGAATATAAAATGTAGATATCCAGGATATATGAATTCCCTCTATTCCCACTGAATGGATGGACAAGTGCTGTGTTCCGTAGTACACCTTTGCCATGTTAGTTGATAAATGTTTGATCTCATTAGAAAGGACAAAATTAATAAAATAGATAAAAACGAAGATTTAATTTCGTACCCTCAAAACTATTTAACTATTATAACTATTTTAAGGTCTACCAGTAATAATAATAACATAAAACTAACGCCTGTCATCCAGAAGGGTAGGCAAAAATTACGGACTTACATTTTTGATACAATCAGGACACACCTTTCTCACTTCTTTCACATTCATATATCTACTCATACATGCTCATCGGTTAAGGATACTCTTAATTTAGCTATCTTCAATATATTGACATTTTGGGTGATAATTATTTTGGAGGCGTTGAATTTCACAAGATTAGCATCGTCCCAATCGGAGACTGCCTGCAGTGTGAGATTCACACGCTCTATTATAGCTTCTCTTTCGGACTACTGGATTTGATCCCGACTGGCCCGAGGACTTGGTTGGTATCTTTCCACAAATGTGATGTCGTCTGCGTACCCATAGATACCGGGCATAAACAAATCATTAACATGCAGCAGGAAGAGTGTTGCGGAGAGAACGGACACCTTAGGAACACCGGCGTTAGTCGTTATAAGATCGGATGAGCAGCCATCGACGACTACCCGGAGAGACCGTTCACTCAGAAAGTCCTTTACCCAGTCAATCAGATCAGGGGATAAGCTACTAGATAGTAGTAGCACTTGACTTGCCCGTGAAAATTTGTTTGTTAATTTCGTCACAGAGATTCTCAACACTAGAACATTATGTTACCACTACGCAGGCGCAGAGGCGCAATGTAAAAAACTGACCTCTGCAGGACACGAGTTCGTGTCCTGCAAAGGTCAGTTATTTTATTTTGTATTCTTTAGTATGCTAGCTAACATGGCCTTGAGCAGAGAAACTGGTTTTTCGGAAACGGTCCTTGACGATTAGGATGAAATTTTATGCTTAGATAATGTTTTACTTTACAAGTTTTTCTATATAACGCAACGGTCGGTTGCCTAAGTGCTAGATATATAGTTAAATGCCAACAAGGTACAAGTGTGATAGCTGCAAGAACATGTAAAATAAGTCCTGACACTTCAGTTTTATTTCTAATATTTTTGTGTAATTGTATGACCTATATTGTTCTGGTCCTTTATCGGGTGGAATTTTTTTTAACTAAACCTCACAAAACTAGTATTGGCATTTCTTAGGTATGAGTACTACTCACCGCAGGTGACGTATTATAACATAAACTATATTATTAATAGAATATGTTGTACATCATGTCGTTATGGCAAGTACGTGGGTATAATATGAACGTACGAACGTGTTTGATGTGGCATTGTGAAAGTTATTTATTTCATTATGTAATTCTCTAGCCTTCGTCTGCTTTACCTACTAAGGCTATTCGCTGTTAGTACCATAACATTTGAATTGTGCTAACATATATATTATATATGGAAACACAAACAATGTTTATTGTTTTCTTACTTTATACCTGGAGGCTTATTCCACCGGTTATCAATATTTATGTAACAAATAAATATCAATAACTTGAAAAGAAGGTCTATTTTCTGTAGTAAACTAGTTCAGAATTATTTTGTGAGTTTCATTTTTTCGATCTCTTGTCAAAAAAAGTTTCGAACTAATTAATTCGTTCTAAGCATTCGCTTTATGTTCAAATTAGTCATGAGTGTTTGTTTGTATCAGTTAAAGTAAAAAAATTGATAAATGATAGAATCAGGCGTTACTTTGCGGAAATTCATTATAATAAAGATTAATATCTAATTCGCAACCATCCGCATTAATTAAATACAATGATGTACCATCGACGATAATACGACAGTGTTTCGCTTCGTCTAGAGATGTGTCTTTCTTGAAATAGTGGTGTTGGAAGTAGTGGTGCCGGGAGCAGTGGTGTTGGGACTAGTGGTGACGGAGTTAGTGCATGCAATTGAGGGAGGGCGGGAGGTGCTCTTCAATCCAGGTAAGACATATCATTGCATTTAATTAATGCGGATGTTTGCCAATTAGATATTAATCTTTATTAAAAAAAAATGAATAAAGTAACAGTATATACGTCCAACTGCAGGGCGTGATCTTACATATTTCTATCAGGGCTTTACAGAAAAGGATTTGCCGCGCTGCCTCAATTTCAATAATAATTTGAATTGTAAATTAATATAATAATTAATTAAATAGCGAAACTTGATAAGTTGTTTTAAAGGCTTATTAATTGAAAATATGGTCCTCCCTATCTCTATTTCCATAGTTGGATATGCGCCGACCTCGCGGCTTCAATCTGCTACGCCTCTAACGGGACTGTCGGTACAGATACGTTAGATAGCTTTCAACTACATAGTTTGTCTTCCGACGACTTCAAATTAATCTTGCTTCATTTATGCCCGCTTTACGTAACCATATGTAAATTTGTCATACCTCATTTTACAATATTAAATTTTTATTGCTGTGCTATATATTTTGTGCATAGTTGCACGCTTTGGTAGAGACGTTTGTACAAAATGTCAACCGTCGCAGACAGGTTGGTTGATGTATAAAATAGAATTTCGCGTGTTACACTCAGATCTTTTAAAAACTAAGGTTCACTTCATTATATTTCATGTACATAATAAAACTTACATATTCTGGCTCTATTATTATGCACATTACAAATGGTGCTATTATGTAAGTAATAGTTTCTACATATGTATGTTATGAATTATGATCATAAGATGGAACGTGTGCTCTATATCTCATATATGCACATAAAATCATGCTTTTTACTCAATATGTGGTATGTGAAGAGCCGTGTTCGGGAACGCATTTGCAGTAGGTGGTTACTGGTCATCAGCCATAATGTTATCTTATTCCTCGATTACGCCTTGCGTTCACATAGCTTTTGTCGTTGCAAATGTTTATTTGAATACGCAAATATATTCTTCGATGATGGCACGCATTACCGCGGCAGGTGGTAGATTGCCTTGAATACGTTGGGTGGTAGCATTAGAGCCTACCTGTTGATCGTCGTCGTGTCGAAAGTGAAAGGCATGCGTTCCTTTGGAACCAGTCCCAAATTACGATTTATATAACATCTATTATTATATTCGTCAAACTATGTGCTTGTGGTTTCTAAACAGAAGGCCGTAACAAAACGCTTTGATATTATGACCTTATGCGTAATTGTAATTGCCGAGGTCTTAACTACGTTTAATAGACCGATGCCGTGATTTAAAAATTGATATGTTCTGCTGTTCCCAGAGTTGTAAGAGATTTAAAATAAGTGATCCGCCCTTGATTGTTCAATTTTAAAGTCTATACATTCTTTTCTTATAAAATTATTATATTTAATAGAAGGATTGTGTTTTAAATCTTTAAATTACTGTTAAAACCGATTGAAACTTATCATACAGGTATGAATGACCTATGGTGTGACTTTTACATATTATGTTTGATGTTATGTAAATTAAACTTAAACCTGTGAGCAAATGATGACTGCACATCCAGAATCAGATTGTTATGGCTCATCATCATGTTCATCTTCTTTAGATGGACTACTTTCTGAACACTCCTCAATTTGTTTGGCTATTTTAAAATCCGAGATACCTTTATTGTTGGTTTCGCGTTTTATGATTGTTTTAATATCTTACATTTTTATCAACCACGGAAATCTATAAGAAACTTACACAATATTGTAAAATGTGATTAGTTGAGATAACAAGCGTACGTGTCATTCCATTACAATACCAAAACCAATTGATTTGTTTATTATTTAGGTGTAAAAATATAAACAATTTAACAGTTATCTAAGTTAGTCGCTTATGCAACAATTTTTACAATCAGTTGTAACCTTTATTACTGTTGGATTACTCTTAACTAGGGCTATGTATATTTCGCAACTAAGAAACTGAAATTTCGTATAAATATAAATTAAAAATACAAAATTTCGCATTTATTCGCATAAAAAAACGAAAAATATTTAAAAACTCGTATTTATTATCATAGCGGTGGTTTGGTCATGTGGAAAGAATGAGTGAGGAACGAGTGACAAGGAAAATTTATGTTGCGGAAGTGAATGGCAGAGTCGGAAAGGGACGTCCTAGGCGAAAATTTATTGACCAAATTAGCGATTTATTGAAAACGGGCCAAATTAGGAGTACCCTTAACCGACGAGCATGTATGCGTAGATATATGGATGTGAAGTTGGCGAGAGAGGTCTGTCAGAATCGTGCCAAATGGAAGTCTGTAGTCTCTGCCTACCCCTCTGGGTGACAGGCGTGAATGTTTGTGTATTATTACCATAATCATTAAAAAAACAAAATGTTTATTACAGAAAAGTTAGTTAAAAGCTAACATCGTGGTTGTCTCTATATTTTCTTGCTTAAACCTTTGCCTTCGGTCGTTTAGGACGTCATTGTAGATACTGAAATATCTTTCAGCATCTACACTGTTGACTGGGTTATGAAGACTGTATAGCTGCATTCGCGAATACACTTAAGAGTGCGCGTTCGCAACATGCGTGAAGCTCGTAATATTAGAAAATTCTGGTGTTTATTTCGTTTAAAATGTTTTTCTTCCAAAATTTGTCAAAATCCTATACTATTAAACGAGCAATTCTTGTATATAAATATATATATATATATAATCGGGATCTCGGAAACGGCTCCAACGATTTTCATAAAATTTAGTGTCCAGGGAGTTTCGGGGATAATAAATCGATCTAGCTAGGATTTATTTTTAGAAAATGTCTTTTTGTCCGTGTTTTTAGGCAATGAAAAACTGCTACAATATCGTTAGAATAAGAAGGTAAATTTTGACGGATCGTTAGTGATTATAAATAGCTTAATTGGTATAATGGTCGGTCACATAAAAACACTCTTAAAACCCCGGTTCAAGCCCAGACCGACCGACTTTTTTTAATTTTTTTTTCATGTTCTTTTCTTTTTTGAGAAAATCTATTTTTTCGAGCCCTTTTTTTAGTATTTTTTAAAAACACGAAAATTAAAATTAAACTAATTGCAAACATGATTTTTTATTCAAATAACCAGTTCAGGTTTTCTATTATTTCGCTAAGATCAAAAAATATTATTCATATTTCATCAGTATGTAATTTGTATCTAAATATAATTTCCAAAACACACGAATTAAAAAAAAGCCGAGCGAAAAATACCGAGCAAAGCTCGGTCAACCGAGTACTAGTATTAAATACACAAAATATTATGTTTCGTATTTATCGCAATAATTACGTGAATTTCAGCATTTATCCCTTGTATTTCGTAAAAACGAAAATTACGTATCTGTGCCCATGACATTTGGATTTGTTCGCTTCTGATTGCTACTTATGGTGCTTACTTATGAAGATTCTCAATGTTTACGACCGATTATTACGCTACCGTTTTGGTTTTTAAATTATTGAAGGTTTCTTAATTTGAAAATTTTAGCTTAGTTTTAAATACGAACTTGTACTGTTTTTGTGCTTATTTATAACAAATTGTTGTAACTTACAAAAGTTCTAAACGTTATTGCCAATTTGTTGCAGCTAGTACGACATTCTACACGCATGTTCAGTTTTATGATGTCACCCATGTTACTGCGTTAAAGAACTTACAAATACTAACAATGATAATCTAAGGAGACTAAATGTTTTCGAATTGCAGTCCATACTGGCAAGTAGGCTTGCCACCTTTTTTTAAGACAAAAACAGTATTTTGCCCAAAAAGGAAAAAAAGTATACAATTATTTTTAATTTTTATGTCTGTATGTACTCAATACAAATATTGAATGTATTTTTCTACACACACACACTTATATATATATATATATATATATATATATATATATATATATATATATATATATATATATATATATATATATATATATATATATATATGCTCTTTACTTTGACCATCAATGGTCTAACCACCTTACGTTCTAACTTACTTTTAATATTATTATAGGAGTCTGAGCAATTAAGATTCTTATTGAAATAATTTAAAAAATAATTTTCAATTAAATTAATACATCATGCTCTTTTACATTCTTCTTTCTATTTTACAATTCATGATGGATAAAATTCTTTCCGTAAAACATAGTTGTTCCAGACTTCCAAACACAGCTATATATATATGTATGTATATATATATATATATATATATATATATATATATATATATATAACAAAGCAACAGTTGAATTAGGAATAAAAATATAGTATTTTTCTATAATATATAGTACAATTGACTGAGATATAGTACGATACTATATATTATATTTCGGGTGGCAAGCGCAGTGTTGGATGGGGTCATCCACCAACACTGCGGCACACTTGAGGCAATAACGAACTGATGAAAATGCAGGAAGCTACTGGATGCAAACAATGTGTAGTAGCGTGTTGTCTGCAGCACATATGGTTCAGCTAGACAGGAGTAGGTCCGAGCTTTAACAGAAAAGCAGTGTGTAATAATAGCAGCATTACATTACGCTGACGTGTTTCGTATGGCGAGTGACCAACCCAAACGAAGACTCTTTACAGATAGCATATCATCTTAGTCTTAGGGATACCGCGCCTATACCTTGTATCTTAGTCGAGGCACCGAAGAAATAGTGGTAGCCGAAGATGGATGTAGATATTACCTATCATAAAACGCACTTGCCATCGGGATATGCTCGTAAGTGAACCTTGTAAAAAATCAATGGGTAGTTAGGGAGGCTCATGTTCAGTGGTTTATGAATATATGAATAGGCTATAATTATAAGCGAGTAGCTGAAGATTTACCGCGGTTATATTTCAGTTACGGTCCAGGACGGCGCAACCTGTCGTAAATTGGTTTGTGACGCTTGGCTAACCAATTATTTGCGACGCGACGTACTTGCGCGTTATAGTAAAATTATACTTATAATAATAGTCTATAGTAGTAGTAATATCGTAGAGAAGTACCATTGCCTAAAAGTAAAAGTAAAGTTACAGTCTATATATGTCACATTGCTGGGCACAGACCTCTCATTTCTAAGAGCGTTATAGGGCAGGGAAATTTCCGCAGTGCTGCCCCAATGCGTATTGGCGAACTTCACATACCTTCGAAATATTTTTTTTTTATTTCAAAGTTGCTTGGAGAGCATGTTTCCTCACGATGTTTTCCTTCACAGCCGAGCAGTTGTTAAGTCAGTACTTAAAATTGCAATTAACAATTCCATTGGTGCCGGCGGGGATCGAACCCGGGTTACTCGCGTACTGTGAAATTTACAACGAGCGATTAGCACCTGAGGCTACCACGGCTCACGCTCACCATTGCTTCCACAATTACTAATAAGAGGAACATTCTCATGGGGACATGGCAAAAAAGTAATAAACTTAATATAATATCTATTTAAAAATAAGCTTTTCATATGCGTTATTAGGGAGAGTATCCGGCTACATAATTAGACCAGCTCTATCGCACCATATTATTGTATTATCATCGATGTTACATAAGTGTGCCAAATTTCAGCTCAATCGGATGTAGGGATTGTAATCTAGCACTGTTCTCAATCCAGTTGGATTTTTGTTGGACTGTTATAAACCCAGCGGGATCCATCCAGCATTTAATAAAAACTGAATCTGCTTTAGGTTTTTAACTTTAATTGTTAAGAAATAGACATATATTGATATTTTAGTTTTATTAATCACCAAAGATCGACAGACACAATGAACTTTAAATATTTAGTTAAAGTAAGCATAATACAATGGGTGCGTTTGGCAGAAAAAGCGCTAGCAAGCGCTTACAAGCGCTGAAATAGTTTTCGGCCAGGACACGATTGCTACTTCAGTAACGCTGACACAATCCGCCATTTTGCTTATTTAATTTGTTTGTTTTGAAGTAGTTTATAAGTTGTTATGAGCAATATTAGTTTTAAGTAATATAATGACATGAATAGACATATACGTGTTATTAAAAATGCATAATTGGTAAGTTTTTAATATGAATAATTTACAAACATATATTTAAATTAGGTTAGGTTCCCCGGTTAAAACTAACCTCGTGTCCTAGAGGAAAATAGCTCTACTTACGATTTGACAACGCCTACCGCTTACGATCGCCATTTTGCTTACAAGCCCTTGCTAGCGCTTTTTTCTGCCAAACGCACCCAATGTAAATAATTTAGTCTATAAATTCTATAATATCAAACAGTTGTAATTTTCTTTCTCTGGATGGAATTACAGCAGAGCTTCTGAAAGCGCGTGGGAAAACCCATACTGAAAGTCCATCAGAAGCTCTCCAATTCTGTCCTCCATGGTTCAAGAAAGGCGACAACGTTTACTTAAAGAACTACAAACCGATTTCCCTTCTGAGCCGCGTCTACGTGCTGTTTTCGAGAGTCTCTCGACTCTCGACGACTTCTAGACGATATAGTCCTTATGACAGAATCACTGGAGGATCTAAGCACTGTGCTCAATGATCTCAATAGTGTTTCTCAACGGATAGGTCTTAAGATGAACATGTATATTGTTTTGTCCATGTTACACCTTTGCCGTAAGTCATATGTAATGTCAGACCTATGTCGGTAGTTGTTGAGAGCTCTAAGTTCGAGCTATGGAGAGTGAATAATGAAAATGAATATTAAGAATGCTCGGGGTTTCACTGCGCGATAAACGAATGAAGATATCAGCAGTCGAACCAGAGTGACCGACATAGCCCAACGGATTAGTAGGCTGAAGTGGCAATGAGTCGGCCATATAGCTCGAAGAAACGACAACCGATGGTGAAGAAAGGTTTTCGAGTGGCAGCCTCGTACCGGCGTCCCCCCACTGGATGGAGTTACGACCTGGTAAAACACGCAGGAAATCGACGGGGGAGGCCTATGCTCAGCAGTGGACTTGCGAAGGGCTGGAATGATGATGAAGATGACAAACCAACGGGGTTAGCCAAGTTCAAATTTTACAAGCGTTAACTCCAGAAAACTATTAAATTTAATGTAAGTACCCGGATGACCGAGCTTTGCTCGTTTTTTTTTTTGAAATTACATTTAGATGTAAATTACATACTGATGAATAATATTTTTTGATCTTATTGACATAATAGAAAAACTGAACTGGTTATTTGTAATAAAAAATCATGAGTACAATTAGTTTAATTAAAATTTTCGTATTTTTAAAAAATACTAAAAAAAGGGCTCGAAATAATAGATTTTCTCACAAAAGAAGGAAACTTGAAAAAAAAGGAAAAAAATCGGACCGAAGACAGGACGCCAACCGAGGCATTACGATTTCACGACCGCTTGATATCCACTTGAGCTATTACGAACATTAACACATTGTCAAAATTTACCTTCTTATATTGTAGCAGTTTATCATTGCCTGAAAATACGTACAAAAAGACATTTTCTAAAAATAAATCCTAGCTAGATCGATTTATTGCCCCCGAAACTCCCTGGACGCAAAATTTTATGAAAATCCTATTCCTATTATATATATATATATATATATATATAAGAATTGCTCGTTTAAAGGTATAGGGTTAACATTAAGTTGCGTGATTTAAGATTGAAAAATGTCATTTCCTTTCATTTTTTTTAACTTTGCGCAGAGTGGAGGGAGACGGGCTCAACTCATATTATATTCTCCTTCACTTTACTACGCAATAATTCTTTACTGATATAAGTGTAATATTTAAAGCTTTACTTTTTGTTTACTTTGTCCACTGTAAACAAAATCTTAGAACTAAGCTACGCTACTTAACTTTTTCTGTCTCAAATCTATTTTCGGAACAGTAGACGTGACGCTTTTTCTTGCATTCCCAGTCACAGCAGCACGTCGCCGCCCGAAATCTAGGTAACTGCTCTCATCTTTACTGAACACCGACAAAAAGAAGTTGTAATGAGATGTTCTGTCACCGCAACGCCGAGAATTAAACCAGTACATTGCGATGTCGCAATGGTTGCTCAAGCGTCTGCAACGGTAATGTTTACATGAACACGCCGCGACTGTCTAAATAATAACGCGCGGTGAATTTAAATAATTTGTATGTTGCTGCATTAAAGCTCGCCCGGGTATCTAGGTGTAATGATCGGCGGACTACCAAGAAGTGTATAATCCTAATCGTTAGTCTAGGTATCACGATCGGGCTAGTTTATTGGAAAGTGAGTTGCGCGGAGCGTAGCCACTGCGGGCAGTGCTAGTGCGTCTGCTTCCTGCTATCGGAAGAAAGGTCCAAGCCGATATCTATTACCGCACGTAATTAGATCTGTTTACTCTTTAATTACAACGTTTAGGCTGATCGTGTCCATTAACTTTAGAGAGGGAAAATTGCTTGTGTTTAAACGGCATACAAAGCTGTTGTCCGATTGAAAAACACCCGTTACTTCTATTTGTAATGATTGGAATTGCATGTTTCGCTTTTGTTTATTTCGTCAAAACCGACTATAACAATACACTGATGAAAATGCGGGCAGATATTTAAGACTAATATATTCTATATAAAATAGTTTTTTTATTGTAATGTTGATCTAATCAGTAAACACATATTCGCGCGGTTTCACGAAGAATATTCACATAAACCCGCGGTGGATTGACTGACGCGCGTATACGCAGGATAAATACATATTAAATCTCAATCCGCGAAAGAGTTTCGCAAAGAATCACTCGAAAATTCGAACTTAACTATTTAGTCAACTTGTTAAAAGATTAGCTACTCAAATTATCAGATAGCACTTATTTAAACTATTGGTCTACTGTCAACAAAGCCTTTATTTTGAAGATTATTTATTTGCTTTGGTAAGAAAAAGACGAATCGATATAATCCGGAAAATTCCATTAGAGGAAGTTTTGTCGTTTACAATGAGATACATGGACAGTCAAAGTTCATCCAGACTTGAAAATTAGGTTTTGTGCGCAAAATATTGTTACTGAATATAAACCGAGAACCACATCTCTGCAGTCGGGAACTTAACGACGAGTGGCTTCAAGTATTAAATTTCAACAATTTAATACTCCCTCAAAAGCTTTAATTTTGGAAAATGAGTGATATAAACGTTACAAAAACAGATTATTTTTGTATTTGCGTGTTCGATACACGTAAAAGTAGTTCACAAATACCATTGCGTGTAACCCTGGCGCAAGCTTTGAATGGTCAAGTGACACAGTTCCGCAGCACACTTTTGTATCATTTGATTTTTTTAGTTCATGTACCTACGCAGCCATCTGCGGTTGCAATATCAGTAGTTTTAGTAACTGCATTTATTCCTATTCCTTTAATATACTTAATCCGAATCTGAATTGTTACTTTGATTATGTTTCAGAATGTGAGTTGTCGTGTAATGCCGTAAATTATTATTTGAGTACCTACATACTTTTAATTATTTTATTTAAGTTAAAGTTTCCTTGCTTGTTTACAATATATGAATGTAATAAAGATATATAAACAAACATAAAAATTCCTATTATACATATCACATGTTAGTTATTTTGTCATTTGATAGATATCGATTTTCTTATCTTACTATATGTGCGTTCACGTAATAATTGCATATAATGGTAGACTACTATCTGTAAGTGGACAGGCAGTTTCATCATAAATGTAATGTGTATGTTCTAGTATTCTAGCGCTTTTAGTAACATAACATGGCGTATAGTAAGCGTAAAATGTAACTGAGGTTTTAAAACATAGGATATATGTTCATTACGATGATTGAGCAAAAACATGATTTGAAATATGGATTGTTGATATACTGATGAATACATCGCATACATGTAATGTGAACTATGACATCAAAATACGTGGTAGAGCCATGCTGCAGTTATATTGGATGTATAGTTGTAGCACGAATGGGTCGTCTCGACCGGGGAAGGACCACGATCTCAGAGAATACCAGCGTGTAATAGTAGCTTAATGCTGCTGTATTTCGTATGATGGGTGTAGAGAACCGGGGACCGTTTTTACTGGAAAGAGACATTCCATCTTAGTCCTCACGGGTGACAACGCATCTGCATTTTGATTCGTAATCGAGGATAGATGTAGATGTCTATGAGTCACAGCAACCACTTACCATCAGGTGGTCTGTGTGCTCGTTTGTCACCCTATCAAAAAAAATAAATAAAACAAACGCCTCTTATATCTGAGTTCTAGAGCTTTGATCGTGTGCGGAGCGTTCTTTAAACTAGATTGTTGAATTTGAATGACAACTTTACGATAAATGGGGGAAATATCTCTCTGCTAGGGGAAGTTTTCTATTTTCCGTGTGCGTGTTTTATGGCAGGCCTGGGCGGCTTGGGGCAGGTGCGGGCTGCGCCGGAGATTCACGGTACTTTCACTGTCGGCGGGCCGGCGTAGCGGCGCCCTGCGCAGTGCCGCCGCACCTTCGTCGTCGCCGGCCGCACCGCTCCGCTCTCGCGAACCAACGACCGATCGACACCCTGTGTCAATCGCATGCTCCACCGCGCTTGAACTAACCCGCCCGTTACTCAACTGAATATCGAGATCGAGCCGTGAAAAATCACATCTATTTATAGATTGCGTATTTTTACAATGCAGTGTCGTTTTCGCGGTCCCGCTAACAGACTGTCTGAAGTGCACTTTTTAATCGTGATTGCATTTATTATGCTCCTCCCTAAATTTCATCAGCTGCAGAAATGCCATCAGGACATTGAACGGGAGGCATATAGTGATGTTCTGTAACAGTGTGCTGTGCCGAATGTATGTGTCCAAATTTAAGGCTGTTTGTTTTATAGAGA
Organism: Parnassius smintheus behrii; assembly: GCA_036936625.1. Lineage (NCBI taxonomy): Eukaryota > Metazoa > Arthropoda > Insecta > Lepidoptera > Papilionidae > Parnassius > Parnassius smintheus. The sequence continues at coordinate 41,128,253 of JAUPFT010000001.1, read as the reverse complement.
AAGTTGTAAATTCTGGTGTTTAAGTGTTCAAGTTTCTTTCCGCGCCAGACAAATGTTGATCGAAAGTTGATTGCATAACTTTCGGTTAATTATTTTTATTTGTGACCGATTAAATACCTGTGAAATAATATCCTTGAATAGTTCGAATATCAGATTTTGCTAATATTTAAACTCTTTTGAAACTGTTGCTGCTTTTTGAAAAAGTACATCATCCTCTGGAATACGATTAGTCAGTGTATTAATTTGGACGGAGGGCATGTGTTTCAGTAGAATTTACAGTGTCAAGGTTGTCGGATCATATCGTTAGCCAGTGTTAAGGCAGGAGATGCGCAGTGCGATCACGACGTTGCGTTACGACGTCCACTGTAAATAAATAATGATCTAATTGTAGGTGGCTAGCGAGTCTGCTATTTTGATGTATGATTGATACGCGTAACATAGGCAAAACGTTACCCGATAAAGATTCACAATAAGTAAAAGATAAAGTATCAAATTGTATAAATTCTATTGATTTGCTGAAGTGAAACTAGTTGTGAGTGCATTGCCTACTTTCCAAGATTTCTAGAGGGCACACGCACTCCCTTTTCTCGGCTGCGGACTAGACTGGCTTAAATCTTGACGTCAATATTTTTTCTTGCGTTTGAACCGTACCTACGTAAACAGATAAAACAATGTTTGATATACAAGAAGTGTTATCGGTTTGATGTATAATGAGCTGTGTACAGTATTCAAAATGCCTCATTACGATGAAAGTTTTTTTTATGATGATAATCAGAATCAAAGAAGGAATAAACGAAGTTACCGTGTCTATAAAAATGGTTTGAGCCCACTACATATTCTGGAATCTGGGGATGTTTTGCAAGTACTCGAAGAGAGAGGAACTTCAGTTATTAAACGAAATATTCGAAATATTAAACATCGGGGCATCAGACACAAACCAGATTCATGTACGTACTATGAACAATATACTAAGTACAAAACGCAAGATGTACTCGGCATCCGCACTCCGAGGATTAGTGTTTTCGACCCTAATAAATTTTACGATATAAGAAACAACAACATCCTACCACTGAGTTCTTGTAAAAGTTTTGATAATTTAACGTTGAAAAGGTCTCGGAATAGTGATATACACAAGGAGAAGATTAGGAATGGTACGAGTCTACAGAATCTGATGTGCGAAGAAAGTATCAAAAGGTTTTCCTCACCTTCCGAAGAGTGTTTAGCGACTACACGTAGGGAAGATGTGAGAAATTCGTATTCCGTGGTCGAAGCTCGGCGAAGACCTATGCGACGGGTTTCGCGGAACACTGCAGTACCTGGTGTCGGTGTCTACAGGCAAATCGGTGATCGCGGCGCTGACAAGAAACATATTAAGGGTATCTTTTATACTTCGTATTAAAGTTATACACTTAGGTACGACCACGGGTTAGCAGATCAAAGCCGGAGTCAGTCCATAATATGTGCCAAACACATTTGAGTGACAAACGAGTATGCAGCCAATCTGATAGTAAGCGAATACTGTGGCCCAAAGAAAAAAAATCTCTTTAGATCTACTATCCTCGATTAAGAATCAAAATGTAAATCCATTGTTACCTAAGTACGATAGACTGTTTCGTTATCAGTAAAAAGGGTTTCCCCGGTTCTCGAAAGTTTGTCCCATCTTTAATTTATATGATAGGGTGAAAAACGATCACACAGTCCACCTGATGGTAAGTGGTTGCTGGGGCCCATAGACATCTACATCTATCCTTGATTACGAATCAAAATGCAGATGCGTTGTCACCCGTGAGGACTAAGATAGAATGCCTCGTTTCGAGTAAAAAGGGTCTGCGGTTCTCAACACTTACCATATGAAACACAGCAGCATTAAGCTATTTTTTACGCTGGTATTCTGTAAGAATAATAATATGTATGTAGTAAATTTTAATTTTTTAACTTCCGTTTAGGGTGTCCCTTGTCGACTCGTCACATTATTATTGCTGTAATATGAAAATTGAACTCTGTTACCACAGAAATCGTATTAATAAGACAATAGAAGTCGCACAGACGCGTGACCTTGTCGCCGCTATTATGTGTTGACGAACATCATTCACCATTTTGTGATTTAATTGCGCGGGAAACGTCGTACTTTAATTTATGTTATTATAAATTTGTAATGGTGAACTGCAGCATAATCGGTTGTTAAAACTAATAAAGACATAACATTTTATCGGTGAGTTGATTATTTACTAATTATCATTGTTTCAACTAATTTACATCTGGATGAATACTATAATACTTTTACCTTTGTAAGCTTTCATTTATTCCTTTTGGTTTTAAAATTACCATTGCTGCTTTTGTTCTACCGTAATACGCGACGCACGCGTCTTTGACAAACTCGCCAAGCAATGTAATGTGAAACATTAGATATCATTGTGCATTGCGTATGTTTATAATACGGGAGGGGAAGATGTGGCGACATCGGTTTTGGAAGTAATCGAGCGCTAATTCATTTCTATTATCTTATTATTAATATTTCTGCGTCTGTTATCAAATATAATAGTTAATAATTAATGTCATTTCCTCGCAACCTGTAAATTTGTTTATATAGGCATTTTTTTTAAAACTGAAGTGACAAACTTAGACTTATAGTTATCGTGATGTTAAGTGACTGCAGCAGTACATGGGTACGTAAGTAGTAAGTACATGTGTTCAATGGTTCATGGACACCTGTAGCCACTTTAAACAAAGCAGTCTCCAGAAGTGTAGTCACCTCTGAGGGCTAAAATGTACCTTTCAATCTATAAATATACTGGCTCTCGCTCTTAAAACCGGGAAACAGCAGTGCAGACAGCAGATACCGGTATTTAGCAGAAAAGAAGTTCTTCCACCTACTATATACCTGGAGACATACGTTTGTGATACGTGTAATATGTCTATTTTAAAAATGATATTATTAACCCGGATCTTTAAAAAAATATTAACAAACTCTGTGTACAAAATACCGATATTGTAGTAAGTTAAATTCCGCCAAATTAAAAGCCGATCTTGCTTCCGATTTGGAAAAAGTGGCACAAGTGATTTACATACTGTTTTCGTATTTTCTCGTCTATGTGATTGCGCTTGTATTTTCTGTACTACATTGAGCTCGCTGATATTGTATAATAAGGCGTAACTGATGCGGGAACGCACCATTGTATCTATTGTTACGATAATGTTAAGGCCGTCGGCAAAAACCGGCGTGTGCTAACGACCGTAGACGATGTACACTATACGCGTAATTAGGGTTGCCAGGTCTTAAAACCGAAAAGCCGGACAGACCAGCGAGCTAAGCCGGACATTTTGGTAAAAAGGCCGGACACCCTTGTTTTTGTCTTAGTAAATGACATTTTTTAAGTAAAACAATGCTTTTTATCATTTACTCTAAAGTCTTAAGTTCTAACTTAAGTTCTAACGAAATAACAACAATTAAATAAAAAAGTCTTCTTTATAATTAATTATTTAATATTCATTACAATATTAATTTCAATAATTGCAATAGTATGTATGTAAGTATATAAAAAATGTAAAGAAATGGTCAAATTTAAAAAGCCTAACAAAAGTTGGACACCGTCTAATTTGGCCGGACACGCAACCAAAAAGCCTGACTGTGTCCGGCTTTATCCGGACGTATGGCAACGCTACTCGTAATTGACTTCATTTTGTCCATTTATGCGCCTTTAATTATTTGCTTGTGTGATTGTTTCTGTTATTAGGCTCTTATCTCAATACGTCGCAGTTCCTTGTATTATTAAAATTATTCTTGACTATTTTATAGAGATATTTTGTATCAAAATAAGCACACGTCCTGCAAGCGGGGGACCTCGACAACGATATCCTTTACTTTTTATTATGTCAAGATTTAGTAAGAAATTTGTGACAATTAGTGATTTAATACTTGGAGATAATATAGTCCTTTTTGGGAGGTTTCTAGCCTAAATTCAAGTTAGCGGCCTCCCCTGAAAACACCATTATTGTTTTTTAAGATTTAGTCTACAATTAGTGACTTCATTTACCGAGATTGAAACATATTACTCCAACGGAACCGGCGTGTTATTCATATGTCTTAGGGATAATTCTGGATTAAAGATTATAATGTCTTTCTATGTGAAATATATGTCAATAAAACAAGTTGATTAATCAGGTAGGTAGAACTTAGTGGAAAAAGGACTATATTGTCAAGTATTAACTAATTTTTTTTCTTAAGTCACTAATTGTCATATATTCCTTACTAAATCTTGACATAATAAAAATTATGATATCGTTGGGGAGGATTCCAGCTTTAAAGGACGCAATTTAGTGACATCTTTCTCGAAGAAAAATTTTGAAAAAGGAAAAGTTACGACTATACTCCAGACATAATTTACGTTTAAGAGCCCAGTCTTTCAGAGCAAAACAGAAAAATTGCGTTCTGGTGACACATCTACACCCTCCCTGCCCCGCCACTTCATGTACCGCCACCGCAGTTATCTTTCTGGCCGTAGCGTGGAAAGTTGCTCTACTAAGATTTTCCAGTATCAATTTATCTAATATACAGGATTATTGATAATTAGCTAACAAATTTTCACATACAGATTTTCTACCTCGTATCTATTTTTGTTCCATGCTTTTATTACAAAATTCGTTACACAAAAAAAAATATTTTAAGTTTGTATAATTTTTGTTGTTTTGTTGAAAAGGTTTCTAAAAGATAATCATCTAGAACCTGTATAACATGTACTCGTATTATTGATTATTCAAATGAATCTGGCAAGTGCTAGAATGAGTCGTGCACTGAGGGTTTCGTAATAAGTCGATGACACTATCGAAAATCCGTCAAGTACGTCAAGTAGTTCTAAATACTAAAATAGATTAAAAAAAACTCAAAATAATTTCTATATAAGTACAAACAGTCCACTATCACACATATTTATAGTTTCTCATTAAAGTATAATGTAACTTTGTATAGCATTTACCTATATGCATGAATTACTATTCTTGTACAGCAGCATCGACGGACGACTTAGCGCTTTTTTTTAATTTATTCGCAATGGCTTGAATGATGTATGGAGGGTCTTTGATTGGCATCGAGCGTTCCATGCGAGAATCAATTAGCTCAGGAAGCTAAAGAGGAAGAAAAATGACGTCCAATTTTTTTTAGATTTTGACGTTTCTGTGATCAGCATGACAATTTGCGAACATTGCGCTAAGTCTCCTATTTGACGTCCGTATATTGGACGTCGTAAGCAGTTTGACGCCACATTATATCTGGCCACATTATAATTGGCCATAGTGGGCGTACAATAAATTACGGGATGCTGAGGATATTAATAGTTTACTTGTAGTCTACGTGTATTACTGAATAGTTTTCGTATCTAAAAATGTCATTAACTCGACATCAGCAGCTACCGGTAACAAGGAAATCTCTAGTTGAAAATCAAAAAGACGAAATTTTCCTTATGACACTTAAAAATTAAATTAAAAAAGTATTTCTATAAAAACATAATGTACTTTTTTTTAAAAAAAAGGACATTAACCACTCGTGGTAAGCTTAAATTGCTTGTGTTACGAGTGGTTCACGCCAGTAGTCGAATGGTGGATTCGAACCCACGACCTTTTTGAGTTCGCGGTCCGCTCCCTGCCATTAGGCTACTGTCGCTTGTAAACAAAACATCATGTGCAATCCAAAAATGTATAATACTTCTATATTTCCTTGAAGAACTTACATAATATGTAGGTTAGGTACCTAATTATATACCTAATATTTAACCAAGTGCTCACACATATGCACGTTGTTAACTATTTTACTATGAAACACAAAAAAACTTACCTTTGAATTCTATTTCTGTTCATTGCTTCAACGTTTGATTTCAATTTTCGTTTTCTGGTACAAGCATATTTTTTACGTTTATGGTCTATATCGAAATTAAAAGTTATAAAACAAATACAAAATGATTTATAAACCCTTAAAGAATTATATGCAAAAAATAATAAAGTAGAGAAACTTTCAATTCGTAACAATGCGCAACCAAGATTAGGGAAAGAGAGAGAAAGAGGAATGTTAGAGCGAGAGGAAGTGCATAAATTTGGCACAGACAAGACGTCTGAACGCTACAGCCGCTCAGCGGCTACTAAGGAATATTGCCCGCAATTATTGTTTATAAAGTCAATATTTTATAGGTCGATCGAAATAATTATTAATTTTGAAATAAAGTGGTTTAAATTATTATTTTTTAATATTTGTCTAATTAAACACCTGCCCTTGAGAAAAAAATAATTATAGCATAAATATTTTCAGCTATTGCTATGAAACAAATAGTTTTTTATGAGGCGAAAACAGCGAAATTTAACGAAATTGAGACCTCTTATTTAAGACAATGAAAGATATTTAGAAAAAAAGAAACAGCGCATTTTGGAGATGAAGATGTTTAGCTATTAACGCGCTGAATAGATTTCGCCTTTTTATTATCGATTGCCTTATAATGGTACACGAACAAAGCTCGAAATTGCGTTGGGTGCGAGAGAGCTCTATTTACCGTTTGATTTATCTAACATAGACCACATAGATGAACCAAAAAAAAAAATTTAGCCATTACTTATAATCTGGGTATTTATGTGTTATCAAAATATTTTACTCTGAAACAATAATTTGCTGTAAAAAAAGAAATCAAAGTGGCGCTAATGATTCGATGTGAGTCAACTTTGAAAGACTGTAGCCTTAAATATAACTAATTTCGGAACATATACTTGATATTAAACCAATGAATGACGTATTTGTTATGAACTTATTTTCATCAATATTCCAAACTGAACATGTCACTTATCCAAAACCCTAAGATTTTTCTAAAATACTTAAGGTTTTGCTCGTACTACCACGTATCAGAATCGCACCTTGGACTCTTAGTCTCTTTGCCGGTTTTGGACAATTTACTAGCATGGCGGATGGATATCACATTTCCTGAAGGCTTTAAGTTCTTAGTATTCCTATGAATCTACGTTTGCGACAATTGGTATTTTTTAATGGAATAAGGGTGTCAAACGAGCACACAGTCCACCTGATGGTAAGTGAATGCTGTGGCCCAATAAACATCCACATTTATGCTCGATTAATATTAAAAATGCAGTGCGTTGTCATCCCTCAGGACTAATATGGAATGCCTCTTTTTCAGTAAAAGGGTTTCCGGCTTTATACACTCACCATACGAAACACAGCAGCATTAAGCTGCTATTTTACACTGGTATTCTGTGAGAGCGTAGTCCAACCTCGGTCCTACCCATTCGTGCTGCAACCGTTATATAGCTGCAGCGTAGCTCTACCACGTTAAATGAAATGGTGTAATGAATTCTCTTACCATCACTATTGTACGACACTGGTTTAATTGGACATTTATCACAATTTTATTTGTATGATTGAATAATCTGTAATGTTGTGTTTAATTTTTTATTCTATTTATGTCTGAAAATAATATATTTTACTTATCTATATTTAACTGATCCACATTATGTGGATACGGTAATTCCTTACATATCTCACATCTCATTACTCTACATGTCTCATAACTCATTTGTTAATTGCTAATAACAACTGATATAACACTTATCGTGTAACACTGGTCTGCCATTTTAGTTCCGTTCTCTTTCGTAACAAATTCATATTCAAATATTATGTAAAGCCCGAGCTTGCCAATTAATTGAATTAGCAGTCTTCTGTTTTCGTGATAAATCTTGATGTATTAACCATCAATTAACAATCAACGGTAGGTATTATATAATTTTATTGGATACTAACGACTTGCTCGGCTGTGTCTGAGGGGGATCTGCTAAGGCGGCGTCATTAAGATATTTTAAACCTATTTTATAAAAAAAATATCTTTTAGATTTTCGGATATATTTTATCTCTCAAAATAATCTCTCCTGGCATTGCTTCTATATATTCGTGATTTTTCATCACAGTTTTCATCAGGAGCCGTGGTAGCTCAGATGGTTAACGATCGCTGTAAATATACTTAACAGAACGCGAGTAACCCGGGTTCGATCCCCGTTGGCACCAATGAAATTGTTAATAGCAATTTTAAGTGCTGATTTACCACGTGCTAGGTGGTGTAGGAATACATCGTGAGGAAACCTGCATGTCTGAGGAATAAGAAAAAAAAATTTTCGAGGACATGTGAAGTTCGCCAACACGCATTAGGGCAGCTTGGTAGACACTTCCTTGCCCTAAAACCCTCCCAGAAATGAGAGGAGGCCTGTGGCCAGCAGTGGGACATATAAAGGCTGTAACTTTACTTTTTTACTATTTCTTCACATTTGGTTCAGCCATTCCGAAGACCAGCCCTGACAGTCAGACAGACAGACAGCCAGACAAAAATGTTATAAATTCCTGACTTGATGGCATGCAAATAACCCCTGAGCCCGATGGAGGGCAGTTATTTTGATACTACCGACAGATAATTCAATTTTATTTATATGTATGGATGTAAAGTTCGTAAACAAGATCTTGTGAACTCTTAAAAATTGGTCAAGTGCAAGCAAACGCTATAATTGTACATTCCATTCCGGTTCCCGATCATTCAGATTTTTTTGATCCTAACAATTTTAGCTACACTTAGTTCTTAATATTCGTTTATTTTCATTTTTGTAGGATGGTAAAAAGGTGCTGTGTAAACATGTTTATCTTCGATTAAGTATCAAAATACAGATGCGTTGCCCCTGAGGACTTAGGTGGAATGTCCCCTTGCAAGTTATAAAGGTCTGATTCTTATTTCTAATATACAAAATACAGCTGCTATTTTACGACACCCTTGTCTGTCTTTGTTTTTTTTATGGCATAGGGGTTACAAACGAGCACACAGTCTACCTGATGGTTATTGGTTGCTGTGGCCCATAGACATTTGCATCTATCATCGATTATGAATCAAAATGCATATGCGTTATCACCCGTGTGGACTAAGGTGGAATGCCTCGTTTCCAGCTAAAAGGGTGTCCGGTTCTCTACACTCACCATACGAAACGCGGCAGTTTTAGGCTGCTATTTTACGCTGGTCTTCTGATTATAGCTACAGCATAGTTCTACCACGTTTGACACATTTGTCTCTCGTCCGGTTAGTATTCAGTTATATTATACGGTAGGAGACAAACATTTTGGAGTATGTTTACTGGCCCTCTTAAGCTGGCTTTTCACTATGGGATATAATATATATTATATCAGGAAATATAATATATATCCCACGTTTGCCCTTCACACTGTGAGATATATCTTTTAACCAGTTTGCGTTGGTCATTGGACGATCACAGGAGGTGAAATATAATATGAAAATATCGCTCGTTCGATCGAAAAAATATTTATAGTTTGGGATGTAATATATTATATTATATCTCAGTGGAAACGGTTCCATTTAAAAGTACGGTGAACGATATTAATTTACATCTCGAGATGTAATATAAATTATATCCCATAATGGAAAGTCGGCTTTACGCTTAAAACCTCTTCAAACTGAACAACAGTAGTGTGTGTATTGATTAGCGGCGAAAGAAATAGCTAACAGGCTGTTACCAACTCACATCAGATGCTTAATCAATTATTATATTATTTACGTGAGCACTAAGCTCATATTTTGTGTATTTTGTGTCCCACCTGAAATTTTGTGAATTAATAAAATTAATTTAGGTTTAGCGTTTTTGAATTAATGATTTATAAGCATAATACTGCTGCGTTTTGTATGATAAGAGACGACAACTACAAGCCCTCAGTAATTTATCATCTTGTTATATAATAGTTTTTAATTTGATAGCTTAAAGTCGCTACTACCTGGGGTGTGGCGCTTTTCACAAAGTAAGAATTAAAATAGAGACGTTGTCTGAGGCCACTATTTCTGAATCACTTATATACCGAAAAACGAATTTAAATGGTCATCGTATTTTCTCAAAATAACGTAAATACTGATACGTTTTATAAGCTGTTATTGTTTCCCTTATTAGATCTCTACTCTCGTTTGATCACTCAAATGTTCTTTCCGAAATCCGGACGATTGGATCACTGTGTTGGTGCCGCTGCATCAGGCGTTTTATTCTAAGATTGGCGCCGAAAGTGTCACGATATAATATCATGAAGACAAATTTGTAGTAAAATTTGGCCACTTGTGTTCTAATACAATGCAACCATTTTGGCCTTAATTGTCTCGGTACGTGCTTGCTAGCTGGTCGGTTGACGTTATTATCATTCATCATGCTGATATTAGGTAGTGATTCTTAAGGGGATATAGTAAGTCAGCTCAAATTCTAATTTCGCCCCATTGCAGTAATATGTACTTACGTACTAGAACAGCTATTTCAAACAAAAAATGTGCGCTACTCTGTGTTCCCGCGGTTGGTTTTTTTATCATAGAATAAACATAGGTAGAATGATCAGTAGGTAATAATAGTTACTGTTAAATAGGTAAATTATATCGTGAACAATTTTTTAAATTTTGTCATTTATTTTGTATATTACATTTGCTTATTTAATACAATATTACATAATATTATATCACAACTACATTTTAATGACATTTTTATCTAAATATTTTAAAAGTTATCTATTTTAAATATCAAAAAACCATACTAAATGTATGTTTAACAAAACTTGTCAATATAACATTTAAATTACAAATATATTTATTTAAATTAGAATAAGAGTCGTTTATAAATTTGTCGTTTATAAAATGATAAAAACTGGGCACGCGAGAGTTAAAAATTGACGAATTTATTCCACTTTGACTTTGATGTGGAAACCTAAAAATAAAATATAAGAATAATTAGCAGATTTAAATATAAAAAATTTGGCCTAATTATTATAACTCATATACGTTTCTACAAAAAAAATGCGTATAATAATATATTCGTCTTATACTTAAGTACCCACAGAAATGTCGCATCTAAGCAAATTAATTTCATAATCTATATTACATGTCACGAGATGGCGTCTTAGGAATAATTTGTTTTATTACTAATTTATAATACTTTTTTATTGATTAAGTATTTTATTAACCAATGAAAAGTAATTCCTTGGTTTTTACTGATATTTCTTGAATTATTTGTGCAATATCTAAGTACGCACGACGACATATTTTTAAAACGAGTTTTTTTTTAAATCAACACAACACGTGACAACTCTACAAGCGCCCAGCGAGTGACTGATTAAAGTGCGGTGTATGCACCGCAGTTGAGTGGAACATAGTAGCTGAATGCAGTGTCGCCTCTAGTACGTAGTACATAATAGCTCAATGTTTCGCCCCCACTTCCCCGCGCGTCGTATGCTATGTACCGACATGTTTGTAATCACTAATACTGTAAGTAGATAGGTCGTTAGATACTTATTTCATTAGGTTTATCATAATGATTTCTTATATTTACGCGAACACTACACATGATTAAAACTATAAACAATATTTAAAAAAGCTGAAGGTACTCCGAGTTTAACAATGACATCGGGACGTCAGTCATCGCAGTCCCCCGTGACCATGGGTGCTGGAAAGCGCCCGAAACGTCGGGAATTAAAAATAAAAGTAATTAAAAGTAAAAATAAACGCGATAAAATCCGTAAAAGTAGTTTTAATCATAGGTTTATCATATTTATGGCTATTTCTAGTCAACCAACAAGCCAACCTAGTCGCTTCTTATTTTTGTTACGGTTATTTCCCATTTTAATCTTACTTTGTCGTCCTGTTGCGTAATGTGTATTCTGATCGTAAGCGACACAACCACCCCTTCAAAGGCCGAAGCGAAACTGACTGAAACTGACCGGGCGGCAGGATACTTTAAGCCGATAGTTTAGGTAAATTCTTTTACAGTGAAAATAATGGTATTTAAAAAAAAGTAAATAACATAAACACTGCCTTATAGTTAGTTCAGTTAGTATGCAAAGTTTCATGATCTTATTTAAAGTATTTTATGAATAACAGCGGTTTATTGTTTATTTTGGAGGTAACTGGATTTTTTTGTATCGAGAAAATTTTACGGAATCGTGTTTTCGTCTAACATAATCCTTAACATTAATCCTCAACTTTACCATATATTTATTTCAAAATTAATGCTGCAATATTTTCGGCATAACAGAGGACTTTGCTAAGCCATTTGAGGTTATATTTCTCCTTAAATGTCTTCGTCGATTTTGACGCTGGGCGGTAATGTTTTAATGCTCATATAAAACTGAAATACATAAAGGTTTTTTCTCATGTATATTATATTATCTCATACTTGACATTTTATGTAATGATCAGAAAACTTTGATTTTACCCTTGAAACCTTGAATTCATAATCATTGTTTTTAAACGTTAACTATTCTTAGGCTATTATTAAACCTCAGACTATTCGTAAACTTATTTATTAATACTCGTATTGAAACTGTGGAGTCAGCAAGAGTATGGAAAAGTTGTTATTTATGAATATGCTATATATTTACAGTATTGTAATAGGTGTATGACTTATAGGTTAATATCTAATTATTAAAGTAATCAAAATCGTACTTTTCCACAAGCTTACAGCTAAGTCGATCGGATTTTATAGATATTGAAAGAGACTATTTGTTGTCAGTGGCGAAGGCGCCACTGACAACAAATAGCCGAAGAAGAAGCCGGGATCGCTCAGGCTGCATGCTAAGTAGGAGTCAGTGGCGTCTTTCTGTTTATGATATGTGACGGTGACGCACTTGCTCCCGTCCGTCCGTCCCGCCGTCCGACCGTCGCCGTGCCCCGACTGTCCTCAGCTCCTCAGTCGTCACGCGTCGCGGCTTGGGTGCGTCCTGTCACCGCGCTTATTTATAAACGCGCTCGGTCGCCACTTTGATAAACTATACTCCATCTTAGCGCTATCCTCATACAAAAGTTAAAAAAAAAAAACAGTAGTCGCAAAACATTCCGTGTGTTCTTTTGAAAGTGAGTTTCTTTTGTGGAGGAACACATTTGACATCAGAGCTCAGGTACGATGTGACCACTGAGAGCAAATAAGGAAATCGATGTTACTGCGTATTACTAAGTTACTAAATATACCTGATTCGATATCCTATTGCGGTACTAGTTGTTTGTGACACTGTGTTGCTTCCAGTTCCAGGGTCAAAGTCCTGCCTGATAAGTCCCGATATAAATATCTTGTTTCTGTCCTATTGTTTAATACCTATTTGGCTTAATTATTAATCATATGATGAGATCATATGATTAATTAAGCTTCCTAGATTAAAGAATTTATAAGATTAATAATTAATTATAAAGAAGATTAATAATTAATTAAGCTTCCTAATATTTTAAGGGTCATTTTTATTTGTTGGTTAAATTGTGAGATCATATGATTTGTGCAACGATTGCTATTAAAATGTCAATACATATTTGTTTTGTTTATTTTTGTAATTTTCTGTTGTCATGTAACCTTGTTTGCGGTACAATTGGGATTATACTTATATCTTTTAAAACATTATTTTAATACTAAAATGCTGTATTTCAATAGCTTACACCCTAATCGTGCTGCGTAACTGTTTAAGTATATATTATCATGAAATGATGGTCACTTTTTATTTGGTAAGTTTGAATGTAGGAGCAGAAGGCATGATAATTAACTACGAATTGGCATCATAATCCAAGGTCGTTCACAACTTTAATCTTACACCAGATGAACACGACAACCTTGGTGGATTTTCCTTATAAAATTAAAGTAAATATTTATGTCTTTATGTATTATTAAATCTAAACAAGTTTTGCTTTGATTAACAAGTTATTTATTATTTTTTAAATATTATTTGCAGTCTGTTGTGTCTCACTGCAGGGTACAGGCTTCCCTAATCTTGTTCTTGTTGTTGCTTGGTAAAATTAATTAAATAAATCTAATAGAGTTATGAGGAAGGGGTCCATGCTTTGATCTTATTCTTTATAGATCACAACTTGAACTAACATGAATTAAATAATATACGAGGTGTGTTCAAAAAGTAAGGTGACTTTATATTTTTATGAAAAACTATTTATTTATTCATCAATATTTATGTTGTCCCCTTCAAAATAATCCCCCTCAGATATAATACACTTGTGCCGACGCTTTTTCCAATCGTCAAAGCATTTCTGATAATCACTTTCTGGTATAGCCTTCAGCTCTTTCAGCGTTTTATCTCTTCAATCGTTGCAAATCTTCGTCCTTTCATAGGTCTCTTCAGTTTTGGGAACAGGAAAAAGTCACATGGGGCCAAATCCGGTGAATATGGTGGCTGAGGCATGATTGTAGTGTTGTTTTTGGTCAAAAAACCTCTCACAAGCAACGATGAGTGAGCAGGTGCATTATCTTGATGCAAAACCCATGAATTGTTTACCCACAATTCGGGACGTTTCTTACGTATTGCTTCTCGCAAATGGCGCATAACTTCAAGGTAATACTCCTTATTGACCGTACGACCTTGTGGCAAGAACTCATGATGCACCACACCCCTACAGTCGAAGAAAACTGTAAGCAAAACCTTCACATTTGATCGAACTTGGCGTGCTTTTTTTGGTCTTGGTGATTCAGTGTGCTTCCACTGGGACGATTGAGTCTTAGTTTCGACGTCATAACCGTATACCCATGTTTCGTCACCTGTTATGACCCTTTTGAGCAAATCTGGGTCGTTGTTGACATCATCCAATAGCTCTTGAGCGATTGTCATGCGACGGTTCTTTTGGTCGAAATTGAGCAATTTTGGAACAAATTTCGCTGACACACGTTTCATGCCCAAAATATCCGAAAAAATTTCATGGCAAGAGCCAACCGATATGCCAACATCCTCCGCAACTTCTCTGATAGTGATTCGACGATTTTCCAAAACAATTTTCTTCACTATTTCAACGTTTTCATCGGTTGTTGACGTGCTGGGGCGTCCAGAGCGAGGTTCGTCATTGGAATCTTCTCGGCCATCTTGAAAGAGCTTGTACCACTTATAAACGTTTTTTTTTACTAAGAGTAGACTCACCGTATGCCACTGTCAACATTTCAAGTGTTTTGGAGCACGTTATTCCATTTTTTACACAAAATTTGATGCAAATTCTTTGATCCATTTTTTTTTTGATAGAAGAAAATCGCCGAACACACCAAAGTACGTCTGACCTTTGTAACTGTCAAAAATAAACTAAACATGCTATACACTTCAAACTTGAAACATATGCTCAGGACATGTGTACCAACGCAACAAAATACAAAAATCGAAAATGAATGTGCGTTGCCCGCGAAATTCAAAAAGTCACCTTACTTTTTGAACACACCTCGTAGTTTCTGAATTCATTTAATTAAGTGTGCTAAAATATCTAGTATCCCGCCAGTAACTAAGGATGTAGGTAGGTACAATGACATCGCGATGATAAAGAAATGCGAAAGGGCTACAGAGATCAGTCGTCGGGCTGACTAGTCCACATCTTTTCATCTTAATATGTATAAATTACGTGTCACGTTGTTTGTCCGCGATGGACTCCTAAACTACTTAACCGATTTTAATCAAATTTGCACACCGTGTAAAGTTTGGTCCAACGTGAGAGAGATAGGACAATTTTTTTGCTCATGAGTGACCCGCAATTTTTTTTTTGCGAATTTAAGGATTTTTAATAGGGCATGACAAATTGTCGTCGAAAAGGGCAGGAAAACGTCTGCCTGGCGAGCTACATAGTTATTTATAAAATGAAATTAAACTTACTTTCTTATGCCACCTTACGTACTACAGTAGAAGTCCATTAGTCCGGCATCCAACAGTCCGGAATGCCCGATAATCCGGCATCGCTCTTTGGTTTTCGGTTTTCACCAAAAGTGTGTCTTTAAAGCAAATAAAAATGCTCAAGAGCTATTCGGAAGTTTTCAGGGTAGTTCATCCGGAAGCGCTCGGTATTGTTCTACAAACACTAAATATATATTATATATATATATATATATATATATATATATAATATATATATATATATATATATATATATATAATATATATATATATATATATATATATATATATATATATATATATATATATATATATATATATATATATAATATATATATATATATATATAGTACAAAATTGTAATGCCCCTCTGCAATATCGATATAACTGACTACTAACTTTTATTGAGCTGATAGGGCTTTTTGCACGTCATTAAGACATGATTAACCATTTTTAATTTTTTTGTGTCTATGTGTGTCCGTCTATCTGTCTGGGCTAATCTGTAGCAGGGCTACCGATTGTAAGAAACTTAGCGACAAGTAGTGGGCAATGCCTGAAGTGATATAGGTTATATTTCGAAAATTTAAAATAAATCAAATAAATCATCTTTGATATATAAATAATGCTTCATTAATAGATTCTACCCGGGCGAAGCCGCGCCCGCGGCGGGTCGCTAGTTATTCGTATATTAATTTTGGTCTGATCCACGAACATTCTATGTTGCATGTTAATCACTTTAAAAGCCAGCCAACTAGGTAATATGGAAATGGAAAAGTCTATGAGGCCTCAGCAACCACTTACCATCAGGTGGAAAAAAATTAAATATGGAGCTTTTTTATTTTATAGGATAAAGTGACAAACGAGCACACAGTCCACCTGATGGTAAGTGAATTAAATACGCATTATTAAGGTTAACTCAAAAACTACTGGTCAGATCTTAATCAAATTTATATGAGACCGCACGAGGAGTACCAGCTTTCAAATACAAGAATTATCAAAACCAATTCACTTTGAGAACATTTATGAGGTAACACTTATAAAAAAAAACATACAGTCGAATTGAATACCTCCTCCTTTTAGAAGTCAGTTAATAAAGTTTTTAGGTGATAACATCTCTTAGAATATTTTTTTCTAGTAAGCCTATAATTAAATCCACTACCGTGTTATGGCTTCGTTTCGGTTTTCTACCGTAGAGCATCAAATAATGTTGCTAAACCTAGGTTTACACAAGTGAAGTGTAGCTATAGGAAAAGCTAGTTAAACGATATATATTTTTTAAAAACATCTTCGTAGCAATTTTTTTTTGTTAATTAAACGAATAAGTAAATAATAATATATCTCTCTATCTATATCTCATATTGACTAAAGACTGAATCTTAATAAATTTTACGAACGTTTTATACGTGGTAGAGCCATGCTGCGGTTATATTAGTAGAATAGTATGTAGTACAGTAGTATGTAGTATAGTAGCACGAATGGGTCGGCTCGACCGGGGAATGACCACGCTCTCACAGAATACCAGCGTAAAATAGTACCTAGCTTAATGCTGCTATGTTTCGTATGGTGAGTGTAGAGAACCGGAGACCGTTTTTACTTGAAACGAGGCATTCCATCTTAGTCCTCACGGGTGACAGCGCATCTGCATTTTGATTTGTAATCGAGGATAGATGTAGATGTCTATGGGCCGCAGCAACCACTTACCACCAAGTGGACTGTGTGCTGGTTTTTCACCCTTTTTTTGCGGATGGAAAATCATCTAATGACGCCTTTCGCTCTGGGTGGAGCGTAAGGGAGTGTCAGACTTTTACTGACTAAAATCCATCCGTGTTCCTTCAGTGCCCTTACGTTCCGAAGCCGCGGTATCTCTTTAGAACAGCCCGCAGCCCCGGCAGGCGTCGGACCTTGCGGGCCCCTTCACGCTGCTGACAGCTCTTTGAGGCGCGCGTGGAACAAAACGCGCCGTCGACACGGCCTGTCGTCGTTATACAGACGGACGGCGAGCTACCCATTGCTCGCCGTCCACAGGCCCGCGCTTACGGTGGCCGGGGGCCACGACGTAGCCCCCGACGCGCGGGGCGTCTCCCGCGACGGCCGGGGAGGAAAGCTGCTGCTCTCTCCTTCTCCCGCTCCGCCACCTCCTTCGCTAGCATCACTGCTTCGCAGAAGGTGGTGACGGCATCCCATTCCGTCTCGCTCCGGACCATGGCTTCGACCAGGGCCGGACGCGAGAGGTCGCCGCCGCCTATCGCCGCTACGAGGACACGGCGGTGCTCCGCCCAAGCAGGGCACACCTCCACGGTGTGTACCACCGTATCCTCCGGTCCATCCTCGCAGTGGGAGCACCCGGGCGTTTCCTCCCGCCCGATTCGGTGCAGGAACCTCCCGAACACACCGTGTCCGGTGAGGACCTGCGTCAGGCGGAAGGTGAGGATGCCGTGGCGTCTCTCAAGCCACTCTTCAAAGAGGGGTCTTATCGCCGCTATAGTGGCGTGCCCAGCACGGGGTTGCGACAGTCGCTCTCTCCATGTCGCCATGAGATCGTGCCGGAAGTCTGTCCGTTGCGCGACAACTTGCTGCGGCAGCGGGGTTTCCCCCCGGCATAGTGCCTCCGCGCGTCATTCATGCAGGCGCGCGAGGACTATCGCCTCCAGATCCCATGGCGGCAATCCGGCAAGGAGGCTCGCCGCCTCGCGGGAGATCGTGCGGTAGCCGCGAACCATTTTCACGGCAACCACCCTTTGGGGCGCGTTCAGGTGGTGGACGGGGCCGGGGCCGGGGCCCCGTAAAGGGCCATGGACCGCACGATCTCCGCGTAGAGCCTCCGGCAGGAGGCGTTTGGTCCCCCCAGGTTCGGCAGGAGCCGACTGAAGGCAGCCCCGGTCCGTTCCAGTTTGGGAGCCAAACGTCGGAAGTGCTCAACGAAGTTCCATCGGCCGTTGAGGACGAGTCCTAGGTACTTCAGCGTCGACTCGACGCCGATGGATACCCCTCCTACCATCACTGAGGATTCCGGTGGTGGCCTGTTCCGAGGACCATGGAAGTGCATGGCCTCGGACTTGTGCAGAGCCACCTCGAGACCCAGTTGCCGAATCCTCTCAACGACTATCGCAACCCCGCGTGTCATAGTTTCCGCCGCCGCCTCGTACGACCCCCCTTGTGCCAGTACCAGCGTGTCGTCAGCGTAGCAAACTACGCTGACGCCGGTAGGGAGGTCGGCGCGCAGCACCCAGTCGTAACCGATGTTCCACAGAGGTGGCCCCCAGAACCGAACCCTGTGGGACACCGCACGACATCTCTCGCCGGTTCCACTCACCGTTGCGACCGGGGTGGATGACGGCCCTGTCCGTCAGATAGTCCCCGACTATACGACGGAGATAGGTCGGCACCCGGTGATACCGGAGTGCCTCCCTAATGCAGCTCCAGGGCATGGAGTTGAAGGCGTTGGCGATGTCGAGAGACACCGCCAAGACAACCCCCCTTCTGGACACTGCATCCCCCGTCGTGAGGGCTTTCACGCGCATGATGGCGTCCACCGTAGAGCGCCTCTTGCGGAACACCAGTTTGGTTTCCGGCCCCGTCCCCGCAAGGTGCTCGGCGAGGCGGTTTGCAATGACTCTTTCAAAGAGCTTGTCCACCTCGTCGAGCAGCACCACGGGCCGGCTTTGCCAGGCAATCCATCGGGTCCTGGGGCGGTATTCCTGGCCTTGAGCCTACGTACCGCCACTCTCAGGTCTACCGCGGTCCCTTCCGGGATGTCGTCGTCGTCGTCCTGGTGGTCCGCTTCCGGCACCGCAGGTGGCGGAGCCATAGGCGGAGGCGGATGTTCCCCTCGCGCAGGGAACAGAGCGCTCACCACGTCCTCCACGAGCTGGGGCCGGAGACTCTGCGTCAACGGGGGGGCCCAGGTGCGGAGTTTATCCCGCACCATCTTGTAAGGGCGCCCCCACGGATCTCTGTCGAGGGTCTCCAGCATCTCTTCACGGGCCCGATCCCGGGCCCGCAGGACAGCCTCCCGGAGGGCGGTCTTCGCCGCTCTGTATCCCTCGTACAGTTCCGCCTCAATGGCTGCCGCATTCGGTGGACGAATGCGGAGCCTGCGATGCCTGGCGTACAGGTGCCGCGCGGCGACACACGCCTCGCGCAGAGACGTCAGCTCACGCGACCACCAATACACCTGACGCCGGGCGCTTCCTGGCCGGACGCGGGGCATTGCCACGTCACATATCTCGAACATGGCCTCCTGGAACCACCCTGCCTCATCATTGACGTCAGCAGGCCTGTCCGGTGATGACACCCAGGCCTGCACGATCGAGGCTTTGGTTTTTCACCCTATCTTATTAAAAAAATCAGCTTTTACACGGAACTGCGGTCCTGTAGTGTGTGTGTAGTGTATGCTCATGTAGCTATCATATATATATATATATATATATATATATATATATATATATATATATATATATATATATATATATATATATATATATATATATATATATATATGTATATACATGTATATACACACTACTGTAATGTCGGGAGGTTCGGGGAATAAATAATACGTCTACTGGTCTTGAATATAGGTTTATTACTCAAAGTACTCTGTGGTTTATTACTGACCGAATGTTTATTAGGCTATCATATATATATATATATATATATATATATATATATATATATATATATATATATATATATATATATATATATATATATATATATAGCTAAATGAGCATACACTACACACACACTACAATCCTATGAAGCGCTCGATTTCAGGCTCTCCTTCAGCCTATGAAAAGTAATTGCTGTGACATAGAGTGCTTCTTTGGCCAGGTTGGTAAGAGCATTTTTTTATAATTTTGAGCTGTTATCAGGTCTGGTCTCCTATAACATTCCTGGAATTATACGGGGTAGGGGATTCATTTACACCGCCATCATTGCAATACCTTCGACGCTGCTCGTTGTCAAAGTTTATACTGCGTTTACATTAACTCTAGTAGGGTAAACTCGCTCTAACAAAGTGTACTATTTGAAATATTATGGAGTTAGGACTTTCCCGATTTTCCTAAAATGAGTCTCCATATCATTTACTGTGTAAACGCTACTCCTAAGTTACGGCTGACTGAATAAATGTCCTATTCCTCAGGTAAGCTTATTCTTTTACAAACCAAGCTATCTTCTAAATGCAATTGCTATTCGACCAACCTTAACGGTCTCTAGTCTCTAGAATGAACCAGCAGTTTTTTCATTCATTCTACCGGGTTAGTGGACCATTAGCTGACCGTTAGAGTTTATAAGTAGTCTTTAACAAGTATCAGCCAGATTGTTAACGAAAGCCGAGATCAAAGCACTACGTGCCAAAGCACAGGCGATATTCACAGCCATTTTTTACGTTTTTCCCCCGTATTTTAGGTCGGCTTGACGATTTGAGTAGAGCCAACTCTTCCGATTGTATGTTGTAGCTACGCTAGACCGGAATTGATACTAAAGGCCCGTATTCGATAAAGAATCAAGATAGCCATAGTTACGTTTAATTCATTAGATTAGTAGGCTCCATTGTTTCCAGAAATATGTTACTCAGTAAAATAAACGAACTAGCGGAAATGTTCTTTAAGAATGCATATCTTTCCAAAAATTATTTCAAGTTTAAAGAGAGAAAATTAAAAATGTGAATTTAATAGCATTTTAAAATTATTACCAAACAACAAAAAAATTTAAAATTATAACCAAATAAAAGTTGTTTTATCATAAGTGTTCGCATATCGTAAGTGATTCTTTGATTATGAAATCCTTCTGAAAGGAAATGCGCAGGAAATAGTCACAGAATCAGATTGTTAGTACTATAAACGTTGTCATCAACATCTGTCGAGTTAACTGTTAACCGCGCGTAACCTCATAATATATAGTACATAACGTTTATCAATTCTAATGATTTACGCGAACACTACACATTGAATAAAACTATTATTTACGGATTTTATCGCGTTTAATTACTTTAATTTATTTTTATTATTATCCCGACGTTTCGGGTGCTTTACAGCGCCCATGGTCACGGGGGGGGGGGGGGACTGAGATGTTTGACGTCCCAATGTCATAGTTAGTCCGGCTACCTTCAGTTTTTTAATATAAATTTTTTTTTATAAATTTTTGGTCCGATTTACGCAAATCGTCGGGATAATAATAAAAATAAATTAAAGTAATTAAACGCGATAAAATCCGTAAATAATAGTTTTATTCAATTCTAATGATTATTAGTAGCGTTTGACTAGAAATATCGAATATGTAATTCTATATCTAGTCGAGCGGTAAACGTTTAAACGGTATTTCATAAAGTAGTTTTTTCAAAGTTGACCACACGAGGATCGTGTAGTGGCGGAATAAAGAAAATGTGTCACTAAACCATTTATGCTTCCCGATCAAAGTGTGGCAGTATTTTCTTTAATTAACCTAATATAACTATATAGCCGATAAGGCAGATTAACCTCATTTAAAAATGCTATGAAATGAAAAGGATGTCTTTTATTGCCTAACCCTTAATTGTATATATAATATGACGAATGACTCCATCGATTATGCGGTTTTCGCATGGAACTTGTATTTTGTCTGATATAGTGCTATTGCCAATAGTGCCAATTATTATAATACATTTCTATTTATTTTAATTATTTTTTTTATTTTATAGGATAGGGTGACAAACGGGCACACAGTCCACCTGATGGTAAGTGGTTGCTGCGGCCCATAGACATCTACATCTATCCTCGATTACAAATCAAAATGCAGACGCGTTGTCACCCGTGAGGACTAAGATGGAATGCCTCTTTTCCAGTAAAAAGGGTCTCCGGTTCTCTACACTCACCATACGAAATACAGCAGCATTAAGCTACTATTTCACGCTGGTATTCTGTGAGAGCGTGGTCCTTCCCCGGTCGAGCCGACCCATTCGTGCTACAACTATACTACTAATATAACTGCAGCATGGCTCTACCACGTTAAAATTACGATTATTATTGAAATTATGCTTAAAACGTAGGAATGATTGCATTTCGAATCCGAATTTGCAATTTCAGATATACTCGTAATTTAACATTTTGTTAATATATGTATAAAATATATATAATGATTTCTTATATTTACGCGAACACTACACATGATTAAAACTACTTTTACGGATTTTATCGCGTTTATTTTTACTTTTTATTTTTAATTCCCGACGTTTCGGGCGCTTTCCAGCACCCATGGTCACGGGGGACTGAGATGACTGACGTCCCGATGTCATTGTTAAACCCGGAGTACCTTCAGCTTTTTTTTTCAGTTCATTTTGCATAGATCGGACCATAAAAAATAATTTAAAAAGCTGAAGGTACTCCGGGTTTAACAATGACATCGGGACGTCAGTCATCTCAGTCCCCCGTGACCATGGGTGCTGGAAAGCGCCCGAAACGTCGGGAATTAAAAATAAAAAGTAAAAATAAACGCGATAAAATCCGTAAAAGTAGTTTTAATCATAAAATATATATTTTAAAAAGTATTGGTGGAACTATAAAAGCATTTTTATTAAGTATGAAATAATTCAACTTAGAAAATTCATCGCCCGATTCGATCCTGTGGGTCGCATGAGTTACTAGTATATGAAATGCCGGAGAAATCTTTGGCTTTCGAATAATAATTGTCTTCTTATAGTTCATGTAAACTTGGAGTCCGGTGACAGAAGGGATAGAAATAGAAAGGTGCGAGGCGTCTGGCGCTGTCGTCATGTATTACCTATATATTCTGGTAAGGGTGGCGATTATAGCACCCCCTCTTTAAGAGACGAGTCCTTTGGTGTTTACATTGATACCAGTTGATGATGATAAAGATGATTGAAATGTAAACGACCACGAAAATTTATCCTCCTGCGTGGATAATGGTAATATTTATTCTTTAATTTCACATAAAGAAAAACCTTGGCTCCACACAAGCTCTACATTTAGACCTCGTGATTTTTGAAATACTTTTAAGGCTAGTAATAGTAATAATTTGTAATGGTTCACGTTTTTATTTAGAGAAATATTTAATAAATGTTTTTAGTTGTATAAAAACTGCTTAAAATAAAAAATAAAAATTATAGAATAAGGGTTACAAATGAGCACACAGTCCACCTGATGGTAAGTGGATGATGTGACCCGTAGACATCTACATTTATCCTCGATTAATAATCAAAACGCAGATGCGTTGTCACCCCTGAGGACTAAGATGGAATGCCTCGTTTCCAGTAAAAATGGGTCTCCGGATCTATACACTTACCATACGAAACACAACAGTATTAAGCTGCTGTTTAACGCTGGCATTCAGTGAGAGCGTGGTCCTTCCCCGTTCGAGCCGACGCAGTCGTGCTACAACCATAATATAGCTGCAGCGTGGCTCTACCACGTATGTGGATATCTAGTGTTTGTATCTAGTGTCTGTTTGTAACATGAAAATAACTGCCTTGTATTAAGCTAGGGGGGTGGGGGGTGGGGGGTTATTTTCATGCCATAAGGACATGAACTATTTTAATTTTTTTTCTGTCTGTCTGTCTTATGTGACCGGGCTTATCTTTGAAATGACTGAACTGATTGTAATGAAACTTACCGTACTGATAGAGAGCAGTGTCAGTGTCGTAGGCTGTACTTTATCCGAAGGTCGAGAAGGTTCTTTATGAGATACAAATAAAGTGATAAAATAAATGGTCTTTGATTATTATCTTAAAATCTAAATAACACGACATTAATGGATCTCACTTAAGCTAAGCCAGGCCGGGTCGTTTGAATATAACAAATAAAAATATTCTTATAAATGAAAGCCATGCTGGTGACACCAGTGCTCTACAGTACTTTAAATGTCAGAAATTTAAAATAAGTTGAAATAAACGCGACAAAAACTGTAAAAATAAAGTTTTTTTTTTAATTCGATGTCGGTATAGCTATCACATAAATGTACGAAATCATTATTTTTTAAAGAGTCTGTTTAATGTTTTTTTACGCAGACTCATTATCGCAGATAATATATTTTTTGCTTGTTGGTATGATTATAATAATTTTTGTACCCCAAGTTGGTGTTTTGTATAGTCATGCACAGTAAGATGTTTAACAGGGGTTTTGAGGTTTGTAAATCTGTTACCAAGACCTAACGGTAGACCGAATGGAACTGTGTAATTATTATTTGTCACCATGTATGTAGGTTTATCATATAATTGAATAAGCCTTAGTAACATCAGTGTCAGTGCGACTTGCCTTAAGGACAACATTATTATGTCCACTGTTTTGATCCTACCGCACCACTGATAGTCAATTTTCAGAGTGATAAGTTTTATGGTTAGTGACAAAACAAAATATTTTTAAGACACCTGCATGTTTTAGAAATAGACAAGTATTTTAAGGACGCGTGAAGTCAGCCAAAACCTGGTTTCTCCTATTTTAAAAAAAACATATCTTTTGAATTGCTCTACAACGCCCAAAACGCATGAAAAATCCATTTAAAAAAGGAACCTATTTCTTTTAAATATGAGTTTGTTTGACACGTTTCATTGAATATTTTTTCCCTAAATTAGTTAATTTTTACAGAGAACGAAGTTTGTGGAGAAGCGGGTTCCGGGCATCGCGGGTCGTTGCGCGGCGCAAATAAGCTAGCTCGCCGCGCGCGCTCCTTCAAAGACGACCTGCTCGAGCGCATCTCTAACATGCGCTCTCCGGCCCAGGCTCACCATCCTCCTCATCTCTCGTCCGCAATGAGGTAAACTTTACCCAGTTTTTTTTTTGTCAAAAGCTTTAGACTTACGGTTTCCGTATAAAACCGCGTGAGAATGCTCATAACTGATGTCAAATTTCATGATCATAATTATCATTACAGCCAAAAGTCTACTACTAAACATAGGCCTTCTTCAAGCAATGCAACAAAAAACGGCCGTGAGCCACCTGCTTACTACTATATCATTTTGTGTGATTATATATTATTATGATTTATCATTTATCATATTTTATTTCATAAAGAAAATAATTATATGTTTTTAACATTGGTATTTAGTCGTGACCGACCGAAGCTTCGGCTTCAGCCACTTTCGACAAAAAGTCACCTGTGGCGAAACCTTCGATTTCGGCCAAAATGGGCCGAAGTTTTGGTCGAAGCCAAAGGTTTCTAGCAAGTTCCGAAATTGAAGGAACTTACGAACGAGTGAGAGCTCGGTGAACTTTGGCGACGCAATTTTTAAAAGTTGATCTAGATATGATTAAAACTACCTTTTTACATTATACAGTCAATATAAAGCTTTAATTTAGAAGTTTTAAAACCATTTCTATTCAGCTTCGGTCAGAAATCTACCCTTGGTCACACACTAGTATTTGTAGTAATTACGTATAAAAAGGTAAATGCGTTACCGAAATCGATAATACAACATACTTAGCGGACTCACGTGCAATATCTGGCGTTACATTTTTTGATAAATCTTCTGTTCTTATGATGATGAATTTATTGTTTTATCTTGCTGTAATTGAAAGTTGATCTTTTATTGCGCTTAGTTAGTGCTTGTACAGATGATGCTTCCATGTCAATACTGGCGTTATCTTCTCTATTGTTGATAGTAATGTCTGCATTAGTTAGCTATCTACCGTAATAAACTATCACTAGGTATTTTTAATTTTATTGCGGGAAAATACTGCAGGTATATTATATTACTTTGCAGGGAAATAACGCACATATATTTAGCTGTATGGGATAATGACATACACGTAGAGACAAAAACAAAATTCACAACCAGACATTATCTAGGTACGTTCTATATGTATATGAGTAAGATTTAGACAGACGCTTGAGATTCTGAAAAGTTTTATTTAGACTGCTTAGCTGTTTAAGTTAGGTAACATTTTTCGCAATAGAACCTTATCTTACCAAGTTATGTACATTGTGACGAAATCTACGAGCTGACTATATTGGTTCTTTTGTTATCTAAATTGATAAATATAATGCTCATACATAATATGTCAGTATCTTCATTGTCAGCGACAGGAAAATATCACTCATTCATTAAGTTTTTTAATATAAAAATAGTTCGAAATGATTTGAGTTGTATATGTGCCAGTAATTACGAATGGTGTAACGATTAGTGTTTGTTGTGCAGTTATTATTATAATGTAGTGCACTAAATGTGTCGTGTCGTTATGAGTCACAGCCGCGACCTGCGAGTCGCGCTCATTAATGACATTGTCCGCTGAAATCTCATTACTTTAGTGCGTGCAATGTTAAGTGATTACATTTTAATATCCGCGCCAGACTTGTCAGCACGGCCGAATTGCCTTTTTTTATTTATCGAGCGGCCAGTGTCAATCGGTTTTCTTATTTCTGAGGCTGTTCGAAAGTGGCCTGTCTGAGTGATTGGCGCCATATTTATTCTTCACGGTTCAGTCGCAGGCGTTCAAGTGTTTCCAAATGTCAAATGCTCCGCGCTTGCCAGTGGGTGGTTGGTTCAACAAACGCACGAACCGACTACACCGGCGATTCGCTAACAATGGAAAACGGTACGGCCTCTTGTTGTACAAACTATTATTCTGGTACAAACAATGTGTTTTACGTGTATTTAAAAATATGCCAAATTTTGAAACAATTGTAGTCTATCCTAGTGGAACTTTTATAGTTCCACTAGGATAGACAGAATACATCATTACTGCATTTTTGTTCAAGTGGTGATACGATACCTCGCCGAATATCAAATATTGCTTAGCTTTGTTTTAAGTTGTGGATATATGCCTGCATACATGCAAGCAGTCTATTTCGCAACAAATAGCTTTCCAATGGGTGGCTTGTTATTATTTAAAATATTTAATAATACACCAACTGTTGGTACTAACAATAACATTTGGAATTTATACTGGTCTTTTTTTGCGGTTGGTACCATGATCAAACTGTAATAAAATTAACTTAAGATTATGAATTTTTTATGGACGGACTCCTATAGGCATATTAAAATTTTGTTTCAGATCCCACTCCCCACTTAGTCCTAAACTTCGGAACATGGGGCCTAAATCTGTTACCGTCGAGGAGGGTGAAGTTACGCCCGCCAAAGAATTGGAACGACTAGTCAAAGAGGTTCGTTAAGAAGCTTATTTAATTACTTTCCTTGCCTAGTTGGTTTAATAGAAAATATGTTTACATATTTCTTCAGATATGATACGGTTTCTGTGAATAACTATTTAGTATTTGGTTTTATTACATCTAATATTTTTAACGTTTCTTAACTTCCAACGTGGTTTTTATATTCTTGTGTGTAAATAATGCTTTATTTTTTCAAATTTGCACAGCAATATAATTGTTCCAGGTTACATTTGGCCTAAAGCATTTTTCCGATGTAATTACAAAGCGGAAACTGGAAATGTTGCCAGACAACGGTACGATTGTGTTCGAATCAATCGCGAACATACACAAAGGTAATAGACAATTCAATTATTGAAAACACGCTAGTTGAATGTGTATTGTAAGGAGAGTTTGTTCGCAGCAATAAAGCCGTACTGCAGCCGATCACCACAGCTAACTAGTGCGGTGAAGAGGCTCTGCACGGCGTTGGCTATGCTGATACGCCTATGTGATGAGGTCACAGCAGTTAGTTTGCGTGCGGACGCTACTAACGAAGAGTTGGATACTTCGGCGGCAGCACTGTCGCCGGAGCACGTGAGCTCAGTAGTAAAAGGAGTTACTGCTGCCGTTGAGGAAGTGGCAGCCCTTGCGCAACAACACATGACGCGACCAGCTCTGTCGCCTAGGCCGCCTCTCGTGTCTCCGAGGTCTTCGACGCAACGGAATTCCTTGCCTGGTACGTTCAATTTAGATAATTTTTTCGTTTGATTTTAAAAAAATCATGCAGTAGTAGTTTTTTTTTTCAAATAGATAAGGATTGTACTTTATGTTTTCCACACAAAAGCAAGCAATATGGATATGATTTATTATGTTATTATCCTTTTTTCCTTTTATTATATAGTAAAAGTTGAATATTGGATATTGGCAGCTACTATATCGTAATAATATAAAATATTCACCACCCTCGGTTGGCAAAATGACGATCGCAATGCCCTGAGGCCCGATCTTTGGGAAACTATAAGAAAACAGGATATGGGCAACAGCTTACAAGAATAAAAAAAATTTAACTTATATTGGTTTCAGGGCTTTAAATGTTCATGAAAATGCATTCATTGACTGTTTCGCACCATTGTTGCTGTTCTCCGTCACCATTCGTGATAATTTTAGCGTGGCTATTTTTAAATAGAAATGATATACCGCGTTGTCAACTAACACACTTTAATGATGTTTGTGGCGCCCATAAAAAAAAACAACAAAATTTATCGCTAGCTGTTGAATTTAACGTATCGTTAGACTTCCTTGGAGTGTACAAGTCTCCATAATCTACTTGCTGATTAGATGATCTATAAGCTCGCTTTTCACTCTACACTTTAAGTTCTAATTATTAAGTTAACACTTGGAGACATTGAATATTCTAATAAGGGTTGAATAAATATTCTGCTATATTTATGTTACTATATAGTATTTTATTAAACTTTTTTCAGATATCCCTCTAACGCCAAAAGAACGCTCGCTTTTAACGGGCGAAACGGGCAATGAACCGAGTGGAGTTCGAGCCTCGCATTCGTCAGAGTCAGTTTTGGATGCTCCCGACTCACCGCCTCCTAAACCAGCCAGGCCTATTAGGTAAATACATGATTTATTAAATACATGTATGTAATTAATAAATACATAATAAAAACATTATGTAATATACTTAGGTACTAATGTCTTGTTTTGTTTAATTAGTTAGAGGGTATGCTTATAATTATTTTAAGTAAGTAGACGTAAATATATTTTACTACAATATATATATATATATATATATATATATATATATATATATATATATATATATATATATATATATATATATATATATATATATATATATATATTGAATACAACTATTGTATAGCTATTTTGTTATTTCTAGAGGTGGGTCTACGCTAGACGAGCTGAGCACGAACGGAGCATGAGCCGAGCACAAATTCGTGTAGTGTGGACCGAATTATAAGCCTCGAACGAGCGCACCTCTAGCATTTGGTTCTTGCTCGACTGTGCTACGCCTATTGTCGGTTTTTTGACGAACAGAAAGGGATTTGCATCGCATGAATCGATTTGCATGTTGTAGGCTCGTTGTACGTCCACACTTGACATCGCGAGTAGAGCGGCTCAGTTTTTGCTCAGCTCGTGGTCGACTCCTCTAGCGTACACCCACCTTAACGATACCATGTCGCCTAATAGTCAGAATACTTGCAGCCTGCGATAGCCACACCGCAGTCCTTAGTTTCGAATCCCAGATCCCACAAGACCGGTATTTTTGGGTTCAAACATAGAATATTTTAATACGTACATATTAGAACGGGGGAGTGGGCGGAGCCCGTGTAGCCACTAACATGTCACTAAGATGTCAATTCACACCTATAAATGTCAACACATCTCTTTTGATGTTACAATCGTTTCTAATATTCGATTAGTTTGCACACTATTTTCAAATAGATATGTATTAAATTTTAAACGATTTATTTTTTAATAATGATCTTGAACATTAATCAAAAGGTTAAAATGTGTAATTTCGCTCAGTCTGTCAACACAGCGAATCGGGTTTGTAAGTTTGTAGTAGTGATAATACGACGTAATTGCTTGTATGTGTACTTCCGGCGACGCCAATCCTCGTACAAAATAAGGTTGACAGCCATTCTATTGTGTATTATAGTATTCTACGAGTGCAAACATAAATTGTTGGTTTTCGGGATTGTGTTGTAATTGTTCCCGTGCTTCTTCAACTTTGTTCCTACCTACAGCTACAGCCAGCTATGTATAAACTCCCAAGCTTGCTGCCAATCTCGTACAAATTTGTAAAGTGGTTATTTCTACATGATTTTGTGTTAGCGTGGCCACTCAAAAGAATGATTATTTGAAAGAAATATTTAGTTCCTCTTTTAAATTTCATCGCTGCTCTTTCGTATATTTAATAAGCAACTACCGGTTCCACCTCGCCGGCAATATATTTATGTGACCTTGACACTAGGACGGCGGTTTTATTAGTTTTCACTTTTAGTGAAATCAGTTCTATCGTCTTCTAAAAGTGAAAGCATGGTGTGTGTTACAGGAAAATCGAGTTGGCTCCACCTCTGCCGCCAAAGCGCAAGTCTGCGAACGATAACTCCTTGTTAGCCCTGTCCATTGACAGGTGAGTCGTTAACCTTCTTTTTCTTGTACATTCTATTTTGATTGACGTGGGAATATTTTTTCTATCTCTTTCTTCTTTACACGTTTTTGACTTTTAAAAACTAATGTTTTTTGTTTCATATATCCCATATTTTTGGTTCTTTTGTTGCAATAACGGAGATTTAAATACTTATACATTTCGAAACAAGAATTTGTTTTATTTTTATTTTGCAAATCTCATTTTCTAATTAGATAAAACGGTCCAAGGACGTTCTGCTCGAAAGTAATTACAATTTTTCGAAGGGGATATGTTAAAAACGCCTTTAATTTACTTCTAGAAATAAATATTTAGTTATATACAATTATAATGAATAATATTAAAAACGCCTTTAATTTACTTCTAGAAATAAATATTTAGTTATATACAATTATAATGAATAATATTCGAATAATTAATTACTTGATGTGTTGAAACGTTACATAAGTGTATTATTATTTTTTTATGATGTAGAAAAATAAATATTCTTATACGTAAAAATAAGTATATAGAACATAACAGCTTTATGCAAAATACTCACAATTGCGAAAAATAGTCCGTTGCGGGCTATGACTACATGGGTATATGTGCAAAGTAGTTATTGTAACCGACTTAGGCTTTTGAGTTGTGAAATTTTTGTTGCTTAAGTTGTTAAATAATTTCTGATGATTTCATGACGATTAAACTGTTTGGTCGATGGTAATGCGCATACAGACAATCCATTCGTTGTAGTTTTTTCTATCGGGTGGTGGTTAGGCAGCAATCAATTATACTTAAACAACTTATCAACATCATCAAACATCGTAAATAAGGAAGAACTGGCTCCCACTGTGTTTTATATAACGTATAAGAAACAAAATAGATAACTACAAAAGTAGGTGAAGGAATGTCATTTCAATGGCATTGGTGTACAACTAATGGTCGCGGATCGACTGTGTAGTCGAGTATATGCGCCTCCTAATAATCGATTTAAATCGAAATTTTACAGTTTTTTTTAATAACATTGTAATATTGCAGTACTTATATAATAAAATAAGCAATTTATAACTTAAACTTCATTAGCCCTAAACACTAATTCTTTGTAAGTTCTTATCAATAGTTTTTTCTTTTATTTCATAAATTGCAATTAATTCTAAACAGTTATAATAATAATGACCTCCATAATTTCGGTCACACGGCTTGTTTCAATGTAGACTAGCCATCTGCACAGGACGGGATTATAGTGCTCAAGTGTATGCCCAAGCACATCTACACTCTCTATTTTCTTACTCTCATAGTCTTTCCGAGGCACAGGGGATGAAAACACCGCCAACTGCCTGACTTGGGGCTGCTACTGAGAATTTCTTGATAAAAAAAAAACTAATGGCTGATTTTGGCCCGACTTGGAATTAGAACCCCGGACCTCATGATCAACAACTGTGTTTACGATCACTAGGCAGTGAATCAGTAAAATAGGTTCATAATATTAGGTTTAGGTTAGGGTAAATGATCGCTGCTTTGCGATTTTAGATCGCGATTTCGAAACACCTCTGTCATTGTAAAATGACTCAAATTTGTTATTCAAATGCATTCATTTATGAAAAGTAAAAAAGTGGATATTTTGTTTTGAATGTTGCACGATGATTTCGATTTTATTTATTATTAGTGAATGTATGCGAAAGTTTTGATATTTTTCACTCTGTACTAAAATCTGTGCCATAAATTGTTAAGGATTTCGTGTAGTTACTAAAGCTGTTGGTAAATATAATTTTCTTTATTTGTGGTACCTGTGTAGCGAAGTTTAAAACGGTAAGTATTATTTAAATGTGAAAAATAAATATTTGCATATTATATCCTGTAAACCCGTAAGGCAATCTTGTGGAATGTATGTTTCGCACAAGTTGTCCCCATTGAGAAATGTGCCGAGATTATTTTATGGAAAAGGGCATGTCAAGAATAAATAAGCACCTACATAAAACAAAAAAATATTTAAATATATCCTAGCAATCCAACTTTCGTAAAGAAATAGCACTGCCTAATTAAGAATGTATAGTTTTGTTAAAAATAGCGATGCATATTCAGTAAATATGTACTAGAAACTAGCACAAGTCAGTTATACCAGTTACTCAACTCCAAAGAGTCAGTAATTCCTTCATGGGGCACTGTATACGCTTTTACAAAAAAGTTCCAGAAAATATCCAGACCTTATTTATCAAAAAGATTAAAATATTTATTAACCAAAAACGGTTTAGTATGGGCCATTAAACTTCTAGAGAGTACATGGTTGATAATAACCCCTGTGAATCAGGTGTTACCGTGCTGTTTCTAAATAACAATTGTATAAATATAATATTGTAAGTTATGCTTTAAAAAAAGTCCTGCTGGGTTTCTTGCCGGTTCTGCCCAGGACAGGTTTTTTTCCTTACTAGTGGTAAAATAAAAAATGAGTCATTTTTTATTTTACCACTAGTATGGAAAAAAACCTGTAAAAAAATAAGAATTACATGTAATCAATATTGAATAAAAATGATTCTATTCTATTGTACTGTAAATTTTTTATGTTGCAAACTCTTTATATCTTATTTTTTGTGTTCCAGATTGTCGCTACAATCTCACAGCAGCGGTTCACTAGACTCCATGCTGAATGTATCCAACGACGAGGACAGAAATGCACATGATTCGATCAACCATGATCAAGTCTTCGCCACACCACCTAATTCAGATTTAGTTGGTACGTGCAAAATGCCATATACTTCTCTCCCCCATACTCCATTTTTTATCATGTTGTATTTGATTAATGGAGAAGAAAGATGCTCTTCCCTCTCAATGAATTGACGACCTGTCAAGATGCAGGTGACTCAATACTATGTTTATCAGTGGACTTGTGAGTGGATGTAAGGTGGTAAAAATAATGATAATTAAACAAATATATTGAACCTACGGTCTTATTTAAAATAGCAAAATTATTTTGCTAACTCATCAATAAAATTTATCAGATCACGAATCTCTTATTGACATAAATTGGGTTGCTAAAACAAAAAAGAGTAAAAATTTTAAACTAGAAAAACATATCGAAACATGAATGTTTTTGTTATAATAGTCGAAAATCGTTTTGTGTATCGAATAGTACAGTGTCATTACCTACTTATTGTTTCCACACATCAGCAGCAGTGGTGGTGGCTGCGTGATAAAATACCGTCATGTGGGTGTCTATGCTGCAGCTAAAGGTATTCTAGTTGTAGCACGAATGAGTCTGTTCGACCGGGGAAGGCCCACACTCACAGAATACCAGCGTAAAATAGCAGCTTATAGCCGTTGCGTTTCGTATGTGAGCTTAGAGAACCGGAGACCCCTTTTTACTTTAAACGAGGCATTTCATCTTAATCCCCAGGGGTGGATAACACTTTTGAATTTCGAATATTAATCGCTGGTTTGTCACCCTTATTCTATAAAAAAATACGTTTGGCTAAAAGATAACGGCTCTAACCTTTCTATGTAAAATATTCCAACGTAAAATAGACCAAAGACAGGATGTAGTGTCGAAGGTCCAAAATGTCTGGTACTAACATCGCCATTCCACTCCAGCATTGGACTTGTACAGGTTGATAGATATATCAAGCTTAACTAAGTGTTTGGCAGTGAGACGTGAATTTAATTTGCCACACTGAAAAAGTATTTTTATTTAGCTCGAGAACATGCACACTGCTTTGTTGGTTTAGTGGTTGTAAGCGCGACTGTTCATGTGGACAAGCGTTTTCCGTCGAAAAATTCTCAGTAGTGTCTTGTAATTTGTCTAACTTGTTTCATTATAAGTTTTCAAAAATTCATATCTCGAGCAAGATATTCATTAGTATATTTTAAAGGTTAATTTTGGAGAAGAAGAAGAATAAGCTAATAATATAATAGTAATAATTATTAAACATCAGCAATTAATAAATATTACAACAAAATAATAAGATAGTGTAAGATGTATGAACGCTACTAAATCATAATTACCTCAAAAGTATATTAATGTATATTTGTTTAACATTACAGGTATGTGCAGTTGTAACAGTGCTAATGAAATACGAGCTTCAATGGAGTCGCAAGAGATCCACATGAACAATGTGCATGCACACTCAAACCACAATCGGTATGCTTCTCATATTTCTATACTTATTCAAAGTAATTTGCATTCTTAAAAGTTTTTATCATAATGCACGTCTATAGACTTAGATACTGCATCATACCTTACCTTCTGTATTATCGCTTAACATTTTTGGATCACATTGAACATGGATAAATAGTGTGTGCTGGAGTACATCTTACATAATATATGTCCTGCGTAGGTAATAATTTTCAACAGTAGTCTTAAATTGGGCTTGTCAAGTTTTTGACCCCAATTTTTACAAGGATAAGACTAAGATTCATAATTACATTTTATTTCAAAATGTCGTCGGCTTGGAGAGTGCCGGTACATTTTCCTAATAGTTAGCAAAATAAGTATGTAATAAAATATAAGACACCACTCGTCCAAGTATTTTTTCACTTTTATTGATGTGGTGCATCTGGCGAAAGTTTCAAAGAGTCTGATTTGTTTTAGTGTTTTGTTGTACGTTTTGACAAGCTGAGTGAAAGCTATTTTTACTGTCTACATGTATAATTAAAATCACATAATTTCTCTATGGAAATCCTCATACTATGGCAATGTAATCTGTGCAGTCTTAGTTTATTTAGGTTGAAATAAAAAAAAATTGCTTTTTTAGCTTTTCCAACGAATCCGGCTTCGTGTCGGTGGGCCACTCTGAAATATCCACAGAACACAGCTTCACCTCAACATTCTCGGCTCAGCACTACTCTAGCCACACGGACAGGTAACCGATTTCGTACCAACCATTTTGGGTTGCGTTAGGCAGAAAAAAGCGCTGGCAAGCGCTTGTAAGCAAAATGGCGAAACTAAACAGTTTTCGGCCAGGACACGTTTGCTAACTTCAGTAGCGCTGACACAACCCGCCATTTTGCTTTTTAATTTGTTTGTTTTGTAGTAGTGTTTATAAGTTGTTTTGTGCAATATTAGTTTTAAGTAATATAATGACATGAATAAACATATACATGTTATTAAAAATTCATGATGGGTAAGTTTTTAATATGAATACTTTACAAACATATATTTAAATTAGGTTAGGTTCCCCGGTTAAAACTTACTTCGTGTCCTAGAGGAAAATAGCTACTTACGATTTGACATCGCTTACCGCTTACGATCGCCATTTTGCTTACAAGCGCTTGCTAGCGCTTTTTTCTGGCAAACGCACCCTTTGTGTTCAGTGTTTTAACTGTTTGCGTAGCATTCACACCAATTCCATACATCATAGACCATATTATATTAAATCACAATCATGAATGTTTGTTTTGTTTTTCTTTCACCATGTCCCTTACACATCCCCGTTATTGTTTTTGCAGTACTTTTGAAAGTACAGACTATGTGAGCGAAGTGAAGTGCACACTGCAAAGCTTTGAGAGCCGCATGAATGTTATCAATATGAACAGTGTAACCTCGCACCATTCATCAAAGTGAGTGTTTTTGTTTTACCACTATTCACATTTTTATTTTAATCATCATAATCGAATGTGTTTGGTTGTGGTTGCATAGGGTTTATTTTATGTTTTGTGTATAAAGCTGTTACGCACAACTTAGAATAACATTAATATGTTTCTTTTTACCTACTATAATATTTTAGTGTACAGTGTTGCAGTATGATGGTGATGTAATTGAAAAAAAAAGCCTTTCGCCTGGCGGATATTCCATGAATCCACGTAAAAAAACTGAGGTCTTGTGATCTTCGACAGATGGCTAGTGCATAGCTTATAACATGTAACTGCCAGTGCAGCAAATTGAAAAACTTCATGAGCCGTCAAACTTTCGTAACGCTTGTCGAAAC
This sequence comes from Parnassius smintheus behrii, assembly GCA_036936625.1. Lineage (NCBI taxonomy): Eukaryota > Metazoa > Arthropoda > Insecta > Lepidoptera > Papilionidae > Parnassius > Parnassius smintheus. Next base: position 41,091,397 of record JAUPFT010000001.1, on the reverse strand, counting down.
TTTAAGAATGGTTTGGAAATATCAATATATGGCTATATAGTTTATTATAGTCAAATATTTTTAAATAGTAAAATTTATGTGTCCCGCTTAGATTGCCTCATAGGAGGGATTTTGCCAGCTGTGAGGCCTGTAAGGTAGGCAAATTCCATTTTGGGCCGATATTCCATTTTATTTTTCAGAGGTGACAATGCATGCCTCCTTTGTTTAAAGTTGTTTTCACAGTTGTCCATGGACTGCAGTAGCTGCTTGCCATCAGATTGACTATTCGTTACTTTAATTTAAGACAAAAGCGGACCTAAATAATAAATTTAATAATTAATATCTGTTTGAGTGATATTTTACATATTTATTATTAATTGTTTAAATGTGTAGAATAGCCCCTATACCATAAAACATATACACGTTTCTTTGTAGGATTTTTACTGAAAAATATATGAACAATCTTATTCAAACGGGTCCACGTTACATTAGTCTATACAATTTAATTAGACAAGAATGCATGATGAATTTTTGGTACTATGATACTTCAAGGACTATAGAACCTCTAACTAAAATAAATTATCTAGCTGTGATATATTAAAAATGATAATTATTATTAATTATGTAAGATTCAATAGAAATTTACGTACATTTACCATAATGGATGGAAAGTTTGAGACTCAATGCTACAGTATTGATTTATTTCAGATTGGCTAGTATCACATCGGACGAGAGTGAGACTCCGCCCGAGCTGCCAGTGAAGACTCGGCGCAATATACGCGCAGATGTACAGCAACACTTCCCAACAGTCGAGATCCGGTGGGTTTCCGTGAGGTGTTTGTACAGTGTTCATTTAGAAGGCAATTACAACGTTTTACGTCCTAGAGCGACGCTGCAGCTTGACGTGCTTTTCAAAAGCCTTCGTCTTTTTTTCCATTGTAAGCGCAGTACTTGCGTTTCGCGTACCTTGTGAGTAGGACATAAATAATGGTGGCCACACACGGTCTGTTCAACTGATCAGCTCAAACTAAAACTGTTGATATTTTTTAAATTATCGGATTTTCCATATATCCATAAAAAAAACTTATATGTAAAACTCCGATGTTAATATATTTATAATGATTGATATATCGAAAATCCACTATTTTAAAAAATATCAACAGTTTTAGTTTCAACTGATCAATTGGAATGATCAGTTGAACTGACCGTGCGTGGGGTCCATAACAAAAAGGTTCCGACAACAATAGCTTCCAAATTCTGAAATGTCATGGAGAAAATCAAACCACATTGTGATGTAGGCGATTACAAACTAAGAAAGCAGCCATAGAAATTGGGCGCCAAAGAAATTATATATAGCCTTCTTATTTAATATAATTATCAAATAATTATATTATATAATATGAACTAATATATGAGATTTGTGTTTAACCTATGCTATATATTATATCAAACTAAGATTATTTATTTCTTACAGCCTATCTAAGGCAGGCGGGTTGGCAGGCATACATGAATTGCACAATGACACACATCCAGACCCGTAACAATTGTTTGTATGTAACTAACACTTGTTTTGCGCAGTATTCGAACCTTAAGCGTTTAGCCAGTCACACACATTTTCTGGTTGTTATCAGGAAGACTCTGCTGCACTTTTTTTCTTCCTGTTGTTTCTTACGACATTCACGCAAATGTATGGGGTAGTAGATATTCGTACATTGCTATTATACACTGAAGTTGATTTTTTAAGCAGTTTTATATTTATTTTTGAACTGATTTAAGAATGAGGTTTTATGTGTGATTTTATGTAAGCAACACAGTAATATGTGTTCTCCCTGTGGTTAGTAAAATGATTTTATGATATTTTATTTATAATCGAAAGAGTATGTTTAAATTACATTTTATTTGTTAACTTGAGCTTCTTATATTCCTTAGTCCAACGAAAATGGTGGAAACATTCAACTTGTACTAAAAAGTGAAAGTCAGCTGACTACAAAAAACTAAAAGGAAGAAAATAATTTCCACATAACAACCTGCAAGTCGGATTATTTATTTTTGTACATTGTCTTAGCATTGACTTGTGAAGGTCTTACGTGAAAATCATTATATTCTTTTTAGGACCGATTTTTGAATCCCTCGGTTATTTTATTTATAGGAAAAAATACAACATAAGCCGATTGCAAATTACGGTTGTCAGAATAAAATAGTTCAAATGTTTCACATTTATATACAGTCAAGTTATAATTTTATTCGATGGATAACTGTTATCTAACGATTGGAAAATCGCCTATTACAATTACCGTAACAGCCTACTATAGTTCACTGCTGAACCTAGGCCTCCCCTATAAATTGCCTCATAGATATTTGCCATAGTTGCCAGCAAGCAGGTTTTTAATTTTTAGTCTTTATTAGGTAGACTGCTGCCCATCCGATTTGTTATCTCTTATGATATTCACGGGCCATAAGAGTAAAAATTGGCTCTAATTGTTTGAGTTTTATTCTGCGTAAAGGTTTTATTAAATGTTAAATAAATGTTTATGCAATGAGGTCTTTGCGCAGACAAAGCCCGGCGTGCTCGCTGCACGGCGACGCGCGGCCGCACACGCTGGCCGACCACCACCCGCCGCGCCCGCCGCCGCTGCCGCTCAAGAAGAAACACAGTCAGTTTCACTTTATTACACTTTTATCTATATATTGATCTTCTTCTTCAGGTGGCCCTAGTCGATGGCACAAACTAAGTGGTGGGCGGGGTTAAAATGCATGCTATCTCAGCCGACATCACGTGCGAAAGCGAAAGGCATGATGATTTACAACGAAACGAGCGCGCGAAATTTTATAAAAAGACCTTTCGGAATCTGGATATCATGAAAAATCTATTGAATTTATCTGTTTAAAATAAAATTATTTGCACTTTTGAACACCTAATCAATCCCTGTATGGTAACTGTTTTGCAATTTTAGTTCTTCTTATGGTATTTTTTCCGCCCAAAGATGTGTTAAAATTAGTACTTTTAAATATATTCTTTTTTTACTTTTTTGTTTCCATACAGATGATGATGAGACAAATTGAAATCATTTTTTATTTTGAACGTACACCATCAAACAGTGTAGTATTCGCTAGACTACGTTTGTATTAAAGAATGAGCGACTAGTGTACCCATAAGGTGCCGTCTCCTTGCGAAGTTTGGCAATCATTAGGGCGATTTCAACTTTTGATATATATTAATGCGTCGAGGAAAAACTTTGTACCCTTTTTTAAGCATATATCACGCAAGGAGGGAAATGAGATTTAACATTGTTATAGTTTATATAGAAAATGAGTGCAGACTAAATAAAAATTCATTGCTTACATTTGTACGCGGTAGAGCCACGCTGCAGCTATATATAGTTTTAGCACGAATGGGTGAGCTCGTCTGGGGAATGACCACGCTCATAACATAATGCCAGCGTAAAATAGCAGCTTAATATTGCTGTGTTTCGTATGGTGACTGTAGACATTCAAAGATACTCTAAACTGGATACGAAGCATTCCATCTTAACATTCAAGGGTGGAAACGCATCTTTATTTTGATTCTTAGGATAAACGATGATTGAGGATAATGGTCTTATGTGATCTCTATGGGCCACTATATCCACTTGCCATCAGGTGGACTGTGTGCTCGTTTGTAATCCTTATTCTACAAAAAATACTGCCAATGTCAAACATATAATAGTCTGTAGTCAAACAGTCGCATGAGTAGAGATTGTAAAAAAGCATATCTATAAGTAGTGTGTACATTATGCATATTATACTGAGAGTTAAAAGTGAAATATAACTTATTGTATATAATACCTTCAAGATTTTATGGTAATGGTTGAATTTCGACCATTTGTCGACTACCAGTTAATCACATCACATCAATATTCTTTTAAAGTTCACTGCTAGATGGGCATAGGCTTTTCCGAGAATGGGTCAGCTGGCATGTATTACTTAGAAAACACACCCAAACTCATACTCACCGTTACGTTGGTGAGTGCAAAGCTGAGAGCTTTGTCTGTCAATCAGAAAAATGCACAAAATACGCCTGTAGTTAGCAGTTGATAAAAACCTGATACATCTACACTAACAACACTAAACAACATTTAAGAAAAACCCTGTGGTTCCCGTTAACTATGTTATCAGAATCAGTATCCAAGCATATAGAAGTATTTTTTTTTTCAAAAAAAACACGTTTAAAAAAATTAATTTTAATGAAAAAAAAAATATAATTTGCAAATTGTATGTGATTTTATTATCTCTGCATTGGCCGAGGAGTAAGAGGATTGTCAAAGACCCCCCATTACCGATACTCGTGTGAGTTAGAGGAAATAAAACCACATATATTTTGCAAATAATTTTTTTTTCATTAAAATTAAATTTTTTTAAATGTTTTTAAAAAAATTATTTCTATTTGCTTGGATACTGATTCTGGTAACACACTTAACGGGAACCACAGGGTTTTTGTTACATGTTGTATAAACAAAAATCATGAGTTCGTGATTTACACATTATAGGTTCGGCTATAAAGCACAAAGAACCAATAACTGACGTGGAGTAAAGGTTCTCGGGTGACAATCTCATACCGATAAGGTCAGTTCAGTTGAAGCCCTAGTAGATGAATTGATAAATCATGCAGGCTTGCTTTGTAGCCGTTTATGAGGGCAGTAAGCTTCTAATGTAATGTAGTGATGATGATAATAAACAGTGTTCTTTTTAAAAACACTATTTGGATATTCACTATTTGTAAACTTTAAATATGTGATCACTGACTTACTTTTAAATTCATCAGTTTAAATTTCTATCACATTATCTTCCTAATGATCATTATATTCTGTGTGAGTACTTTGCTGTAATTGCCATGTTTAGTGCAGCACCAGACTTTTCGTACATGGTGCTGCATTACGTTGTCGTTTTGGGTACTTTACATCTAATATAAATATGAGACAGTTACGTCTCTCATCCAATAAAGACCAAAAACGTATTAACATGTCCCATTCTACTACAACAATTAACAGTCATAGGGAGAGATAGATTTTCTTTTGCTCATACCGCATCTTATGGAAACAATATTATAATAGCCATATATTTCGTACCGAATAAAATGTTATTTTTTTATCTGTGTTTTGATATAGGTAATATTAAATATATTTTGTGGTATTGGTTTCTGCGGTAAATTTGTTTTTAAATCCAATACCTCGAATTTGTTTCTTATGCTTTTATTAATTATTTTTCTAGGGATTTAACGATACATAGAATTTTATATGATAGGAGAATATTTATATTAAAAAGTCAAAGTCAAAGTTTAGTCAGACACTTAAGCTTATAAATACATATACATTGAACATTTGTAATCAAACCTGGGATAGCACTATTTTTTATAAAAACAGTTCTTTTTTAAATTATTTGGTAACACTTTTTGGACCGAGAAACCACGCTCGCACAGAGTTCCAATGCTAAGAGGGCAATAATATATAATAAACAAATAAAAAATCCTTAGAGTTGACAACGCATTTGTATTTTGATTCTTAATAAAAAAAATATTTAGGAGCAACAGCATCCGCTTACTATCAGGCAGATAGTGTGCTTATTTGATTCTCTTATTTCTATCAAAAGCAAACATAACAAGTATCTTTTCGCGATTTTTTTATTTAGATTTATTTCAACTCATTTCTCAGTTTTGAGATTGAAATATTTGCTGAAATTAATCGACTATTTCTATATAGTGGGATTGGTTGAATCTTGGTATTCTTTTAAAACTTACAACTTTTTGAGTTTTACCTTTGTCTCAAGAGAAACCAATGTTTATGAATGTTTAGTATTATTGGTTTTTGGGTCGGAATGTAGGGTGCTACAAGTCAAGAAGACAAACCTTTTATAAGTATTTAAAGAAAATACAAAATAATTTATTCCGGCAACTAAGCCTAATAAAATTTTAAGTAGGTAATTGGAACTTCCTTTTAAGCAAATAATATTGCTTGTGCTAGGAAGCATCGCTCTTCCATAGCGAGGTTTCACAGTAGACTAAACGACAACAAACTAAATTCACGATTAAAGAGAGTAGAAGTTGCTTGGAATTTGTATATTCTTTTACTTTGATTTCCAGTAACGAATAGGTGTTCACAAGATATGAAACCTGCATCAATTTATTATAATATATTTATTACTATATTAGTTATTACTATATTTACAGTGTTTTCTATATGTAAGCCCTATCAATGGATATAAATATTCTATGTGGTCATTAAAATATTAAAACAAAATACAAAGATTTTCTTGCATTGTTTGCATGTGAATTGTTATTTATTGCACAAGAATTCTAATTGTATTCTTTTCTTTCTTCAAGTGTAAACTGTTGAATATCACTGTTCTATAAGATTAACAAGTGCAATTAAATTGAATGTTATTTATATTATGTTTATTGTAAGGTCTGTGTAATTTGTGTTATGTTGCTGTCTGCAGTTAGAAGACATTCTAAAATAATATTGATTGTGCACATAATATTACATAATATATATATAAGCCCCCGTTTATCAAATGGAGGGAGATTATAGTGCATTCCAATTGATAATGAATGTTATCAGTGTATATTTTTTATTAATGGGCTTGACCAATGATTATGTATAAATGGTAAATAAAATGGGGTTATAACGGCATGTTTGTCTGTTGTGCCGGTGCGGCGCGGCAGTGTTCCAAAGCGTCGCATACAGTGGTGAGTGGATCAATGCATGCAAAGCGCTAACTAGCTACATATTAAGCCTCCCACAAGGACACCGCACACTGCTTCCGAACCTCTAGTAACCGTTCGCATATCATAATATGGGTCGCGGAATTAAGGGCTTGGTAACGAACGGGTTAATATTTTCTTATACACAAAATTTACTAATGTGTGTCTTAGAAAAATTAATTTGGAAATACAAAAATATTTTGGTTTATTGCAATGAGTTAATTACGTAATCTTTACATTAATGACGTATAAATTATATTATACCAATGAGTATTAATGAGTTGATTTAAATTGAAAATTTAATCATAAATTTTTCTAATCTCTTAAGACTAGTAGATGTTGCGTTATGTATCAACAAGGAATATTATTAACTTTATACAGTAATAGTTCACATTGGTGCGGTGTACGTAGTCCTTAAATCGTAGACAGAGGCTGGGGGAACCAACGCACTCAAACTGTCGGCTTTAGAGTTCACAGATCCACTCCATGATATTGACGTGTTGGAGGCTCATACTTCGTGCTTTTAGCGCTCTACACAGCTTTGCTCTAAACACTATGACATCGTTTCTTAACTTTCAGCTTGTTCATTCTCGTGCTACAGAAATGTTAATAGGCTTACGCCGCTTAATTTTGTCAGTTAATAGAAACGGAATTCCGCATAGTTATCACACGAGATGATGGATGTTATTAGCGCTTCATTACGATCATTCGCCCTTGCTGTATCGTGTTAATTTGGCGGTCATCGCCGATAGAAGCACATGTACACGATAGTCGCGTCTTTGTTCTTAGTGTACGATTTTTCCACTAATAGTACAGACTAGTCTTACGCGTGAGATTTGGTTTTGTGCAATATAATTTGATGTGTGCAGTTATGGCATATATGGAGATGTTTGGGAACTGCAGCCACCCGCCGAACAGTGTCGCCGCTCCGCCCGATATGTTTCGGCATTCGATTCATACTTACAACTTAGCCAGGTAATTGGTTATTTAAAAGAAATTATTATTTTAATTTATGTATAACCTAAAATTGATACCAACTTTTGTTACATTGGAATAAATTTCTGTATTTATATTTCGTATAAGTACATTATTTTCCTTTTGAAGTGCATAATTATTTCAGTACATTTTTAATGTTTATATTTACTGTGGAAAATTAAGTGAAATTTTTATTAAGATATATTATATCTTACAAATGTTTATAAACATATTGATGCATTAATTTTAAATGTATTAGACTCAATAAAATATATGTAGAAATCTATTTACCTTAGAAGGTTGTGGATCGATAGTGCCTTGTATCACAATATATAATTAACATTGAATTTATCTATAGAGTTTGTTTCCAGTGGCCAACACACTGCGGGGGGCACCGTAAATGTACAGCGTCATCAACAAGTTCAGCGATCCATTGCTCAATCCTTCACAGTTCAGCATTTTGGTACTCCTCCTCCTCCTCTCAGGTGTGACTTATTATCATAAATTAAATTGAAGACTTCCTCTTCTTTTTCCTTTCATTCCAAAAAATCTGGATAAGATTAGCCTATATACATATAGGCGACTGCATATGACTTCCGTATCGCATGAAAGCTCCACAATCCTAAGTTTAACTTTTCAATGGGCACACGGTCGGGTCCAACCAAGGCGATGTTCCGTCAAAATTCAAGCACCCACCCACAACACTTTAAGCCATAAATACATATATTTAGAGACCAAACTTCTTTATAGAAAAGTAGTCTATAAATATAAGTTTTTATGGGTTAAAGTGCTGTGTTTCATGGTTTAATATGTCGTGAATTAACAGTAAAATAAACATGAAAATACATAGAGTAACTGACTTTTGTTTAGACTACAGGATAGATAATTTTGTATTAATTCTATATTGCCAAACTTCTTCATAGAAAAGTAGTCTCTAAATATAAGTTTTAATGGTTTAAAGTGCTGTGGGTGGGTGCGGTCGCATGCGACCGCTCGGGATTTGACGCACGCATGCGACTGCATGGAAATTTTATGAGGATTGAAGGGTTAATCTTCAGTTCATATTTATAAATTATTAAAAATCGAATTGAAATCAACCATAATTTAAAAAAAAAACTATTTAAAACAATAACACAATTATTTAATGCTATAAAATTTCTGAAAATTACATAATTATAATATTCAAAATGTTATTATAGTGGTTCAGACGAGAGCATGATAAAAACTTCGACCGGAACCAGTCCCGTACCACATGAACCACCGGCGCTGCCACCAAAAATGAACAAAAACAAACAGGTGACTAATTCAAATCCAGTAAATTTTAATCCATTTCTATTCTATTATTGTAAATAATATTTTAACGCTATAACAGGGGTATTATAATTTATGCATTATATTTTTTATTATATTTAATTTTATTTATATTATTTTATTCATAAGATAATACTTTTTAAATTCAGGTCTCAGTGAACTCGAGCAATGAACTATTACCTCCGCCATCACCGCGGCCTTCCTCACACAACAGTTCTACCGACGAGTCACTTATGAACAATGTGGTAATTACTATAATTTTTGCCTTACTTCATGATTAATAGAATGAAAAAAATATATATAACATTTCGTTTGTTATACATAGGGAATGAATATTTCTACGGATTCTTTATTCTTTGATTCTACTACATAGTCATGAAGTCATAGATGGTAACATTTATAATCTGTCATGGTTACATATAACATGGAAGCATAATAAGCAATGTTATTACGATTCATTCCGGACATATTGATATTGTGGACTATATATCTCTTTACACCCGCGCTGAAACGAGCGTGAGTTTTACTTTTAAAAAATTCTGGCGCCAAATTGTTTACTTTTTGTGAATGCAAACGGCAGCGATCAACTGTGCGGGTATCTCGCATACGCTAACAAAATCGCGAGGCCGGGGCGGGCGATCGGTGTCATGTGAGCCTTGATGAAAGATGGCGGTATTTTTCGACCCTCGCAGCGTCACGGGTAAGTACTTGTTGCTGGTATTATTTGTTTACTATTGTATAGTGTTTCTATGTAAATTACAAATTAAAAAAAACATTAAATAAGTGAGTTAATTTAGTTTGATGGATTTCTTTGCAATTTTGACAAAATTTAGTCGTAAAGATTGACTGCTACGATCGTGTGGCTTCGGTTGTGCATGCGAGAAATAAATTCAAAACATATCAACCGTTATTTGTTTATTTTTGCCTGAATTTCATTAAAATTTATATGTTTTATCATGATTTTAGGTCGGGGTTTAAATGGCGAATAAATCCTTCTGAAATTGAGGATTTTGATGAATATGATGACAATTTTCAACCAAACGTCCTGGAAGACCTCAATTTTGACGAATTGTTCTCTGGCATAGATACCGAAGAAGAACTTGAGCTGGATCCCGAGCCAAACACTCGCCCTGACACTCTCGCACCTTCAACAGTTGAACGCTGCCAAAGAAATACGCGTCTAGGTCCTCGCAAGCGAATCTGGAAACAGGTATCTTTCCAAGATTCATTTCATGACTATCCTTCGCTGCCAGTATCTACTATGAGGACCTCTATGGAATATTTTACTGAATATTTTGACAAATATATTTTAGAAGACATATCTAGGTGCACAAACTTGTTTCACCTCAGAAAAACGGGCCACGAACTTAAAACTACTGCAGTCGATATAGCCAAAATGATTTTGATTCACATTATCATTGGATGAATTCCTTACCCTCGTATCCCAATGTCCAGTACATTGGAAAAAAAGCAAAGAGCAGGATTGAGATTGGAGATTATTAGCAAGCAAATAGCTCGTGACCAATTTTTAACTATTCGTAATGCACTGCACGTTGTTGACTCAGAATGTCCGCCAGGTGAAAGAACCAATCCGTTGTGGAATGTACAGTCGATGATAAACAAAGTAAAAGCTACTTGCAACAAACTTGAAAGAGTCCGCGGGTTTTACTCGATTGACGAACAAATGGTGCCATTTACTGGTATGATGTGCAGTCTTCGTCAAGTAGTTAGAAACAAGCCACACACGGTTGTACTTAAAAACTTTGTACTGACCACGAGTGAAGTCTTGATGCTTGACCTTGAAATTTATCAGGGGGCTAAACAATGTTTGGAGACTTGCCACTCGGGCTTGGGCCTTCTGTAGTTCTCCATTTGAGCAAGAGTATTCCACCTGGAAGCTGTATTGACCATAACAGATATTTTACTACTGTCGCATTGATCGAAGAGATGCACATGAGATATCTTTACACCACTGGAACGATTATGATCAATAGAATCCCTGATTGTGCAGCAATTAAATTTAAAACTGACGCTAGGATGACTCGAGGTGAAAGTCAAGCGTATATCTGCAAACCACCGGTTATTGTTAAATTGAAGGACAATAAGACTGTTTTAATGGCTTCCAACTGCACCGGCTCGTCTACTACATCTTTAGTAAAACAATGGGATAAAAGCAGGATGACTTACGTGGATGTTTCCGCTCTTAAAGTGATAGAGCGTTACAATCAGTACGTGGATGGAGTAGACGTACTAGACCAGCAGATGGAGTACTATAGAACTTTTACCAAAACCAGAAAATGGACGCTGAAGGTACTCATATATTTTCTTGATTTGGCCATTGTAAACTCGTGGCTGCTATATCGCATTTTTTCAATTAGAAGACATTACACACCGACAAATAAACTCTCTGAGGCAAAAAGATATGATAGTTATGATCATTTTCCAGTGTTTGACGAAATTAAAACCCCGAGGATGTGTCGGCATGAAACTTGTGGCAGCCGCACGAAAATACGATGCGAAAAATGTGATACTTATTTGTGCATCTCATATGGAAAAGACTGTTTTAAATCTTATCACCAAAAGCCATAACTTTGATAGTTCCTTATTGTTTTTAAAATTATATAACTTTGCTCAGTTTTAGAAGTTTTCTTGTTTTGTTGCAAATTATAAAGAAAAATTACGGCATTTGTTACCAATGTTGATTTTTTAAGAATTAAGGATTAGATAGAAAGTTTCATAATGTGTACTGATACTAGAATGACTGATTAAAGTACTAAGCTCGTAAAAAAGTAAACATTAGTTTTATTTTCCATCCAACTATCAAGATAAACGTTCAATTTATATTACCCTCACGCTCGTGAGTATTCAAGTTGTGCCTGAAACTCACGATCGTGAAGGTTACCTATAAACCTAAGATTTTTTCTAGAACTTTTTCTTAGCACCTAATGATGTATAGAGTGCAATAAAAAACATGACGTAGAGAATTTCCAAAATAAAAACCATCGGGTGTAAAGGGATATAACATGTAACAAAAACCCAGTGGTTCCCGTTAACTGCGTTATCAGAATTAGTATCCAAGCATATGGAAATATTTTTTTTTGAAAAAACGCATTTACAAAAATTAGTTTTAATGAATAAAAAAATTAATTTGCAAATTGTATGTGGTTTTATTATCTTTGCATTGGCCGAGGAGTAAGAGGATTGTCAAAGATCCCGCAGTACAGATACTCGTGTGAGTTAGAGGAAATAAAACCACATACAATTTGCAAATTATTTTTTTTTTTTCATTAAAATTAATTTTTTTAAATGGGATTTTTGAAAAAAAAAATATTTCTATACGCTTGGCTACTGATTCTGATAACACACTTAACGGGAACCACAGGGTTTTTGTTACATTATGTATAATAATTTTTAAAGCCTACTAGGAATGGGTGCGTGTAGCCAAAGACCTGGCTAAGTGGCGCGCCGCGGCAGAGGCCTATATCCAGCAGTAGACTGTGGCAGGTTGATGATGATTGATGATACTTATATTTCAAATTTTTATATTTTATTCCAAAGAAGTAAGCTTATTTTTACTGAAAACTGATTTACTTATTTATCAGCCCGTTAGGCGTACATTACACGCTCATGCAGGCTGTCAGTTTTACAACAATCACGTTTGTGATTGACGAATAACCTACCGTATAACGCAGTGATTGACGCCTACATGAGCGTGTAGTGTCAGACTATCAGTCACCATCCGTTTTTTATCAACCGTGATTGATGTAATTGATTGACGCCTGCATAAGCGTGTAATGTACGCCTTAAAGTCCATTGCTTGGCCTGTCTCGTTGTAGGGAGGGTTTGCCCTATTAGTTACACTTGGTAGATCCCCATCGCTGGTCAGGATATCTACGTCTGCCGTCTGACGTGAACAAGATGTTTATATGCTATCTATCGGTAGCCGCAGGATTTTTAAGGCATACTTGAAGAAGATTTTATTTATTACGCATATTCAGCGTTATTATATATTTCGTTTCAGAGTTCAGACGATTTATACTTGTGTCCGTCGTCACCGGGCAAATTTCCCCTCGAAGATGAGTTGGAGAATATGGTGCAGCAGCAAATGCCTTCTCCAGTACCTTCTCAGGCAAGTATAAAATAAAAAAAATCGTAGTTTTGTAAACTAGTATATTATACACCAACTTTAATTTTTATATTTATATAGCGATCTGCCCCGGCTTCACACTGTTGTTACTGGATCTCGACAACAGCGCCATCTATCGGAATCCAAATCCCAATGTGAATCTTAACCATCTAGGGATTCTTTCAAACACGCACAAAAATCAATTATGTTTTTTTTTTCTACACCATGTTTGCACAATCGTCTTTTGTAAGCTTTTAAGTGTCTTTTTATAAAATATTATATATACTAGCTTGCCAGGCAGACGTTGTTCTGCCCTTTTCGACGATCCTTTGTCATGTCCTATGAAAAATCCTTTAATTCGCAAAGAAAATGTGGGTGACTCATGGACAAAAACTATCCTATCTCTCAAGTTGGACCAAACTACACACGGTGTGCAAATTTGATTAAAATCGGTTAAGTAGTTTAGGAATCAATTGCGGACAAACTACGTGACACTTAATTTATATATATTAGGATTGTAAAAAAGTGTTTTTGAATAGCTAAAATGGTATAACTATTCGATAATGCCGAACACAAATAAAAATTTGTTATTGAGAGGCGGCATCGGTTTTCTGTGATGTTGGTCCTGTGAGCCTCTTACTGCTTCATCTGCCTCAAAGCTGATTAAGGCCGCGACCTTATTACAGTTGAAGGACAGCATACTAATTCGAGAATCCAGCGTTTTATGTGTGAAAATTTACTAATTTGTTGGTCTTGTAGTTGTAGTAGTACGACTGCTGAATATGAGGTCTCGGGTTCTATACCCGAGGCGGGTCAAAAATATCAGTTATTGAGTTTTTCCATTAAGAAATTCTCAGCAGCTGCCCGGAGGCAGGATGTTGGCGGTGTCTCACCCCCGTGCCTCGGAAAGTACGTAAAGCCGTTGGCCCTGCGCCTGATCTCTCTCCGGTCGTGTCGGTGAGAGTGCACCTGTACTTGCACATACACTTGGCCACTATAATTCTGTCCTGCGCCGATTGCTAGTCTCCGTTGTGACTGACCGGAATTCGGTTTCGAGGACATTGTCTTATTATAGTATATTTTATTTTATTAGTAAAGTGTAGAGTAAAGGTGGTGGCGCGCTAATAACCAGAAATGTTTTCGGCGATTGGGGTGTCGGATTCGTTTCCCGGGTCGAGCCTTTTGCTTATTGTGCTTAATCAGTTTGTTAGACTGTATGTGCGGGTTCTTGCAACTAAAACAAGATGGCCGAGATGGCACGCGGCAGCCTTGTACGATGCACTATCGCTATTCCAAAATCTACGGTTTTGCTAGGGTCTCGAAGGAGTTTATACTTGAACCGCTAAAGTAGCGAAATGTGACAAGGAAATAAAACGGCTCAAGTTAAATTAAAAGGAAGCACTTACCGGGGTGGGGTTCCTTGCGGCCTCGTGGTCGACGATTCTGGTTTTGTGGTGCGTTGGAGGAGGACCCTCGACGGCAGCGGGCGCTCCTTTATGCGTCGGCCATTTTACCAACTCCATCTCGGCGTAGTGCGTTTTCATTGGCCGAATATCGCGTCACATTCTAGACCCCCCTCCCTTTCAATTATTATTATAAGTAAAAAAAAAAAAAAAAATGCGTAAGGAATGGACTGCGTGGGTAGGACGGAGAGACACTGGCAAACAATAACCAACCGAACATAATGTGAGTGAGTGTAGTAAGAAGCAACAATGTGAGACCTTATGGATATTAATCAATGACCAAGAATGTGCTAGAAATTTGTCCCCGTGATCCAATGCGCTTACCAAACATGGCAACTACGGCGAATCCTTGCTACAATGACAGATTCCTATGTCTAGCAGTGGTTAGGATACGTAAGCAGTACAGTGTAACAGTGATAGACAAAGAGAGTATAGCCATTTTCTAGCTCTAATCAGGAGCTAATTCCTACTAAGTACACTTTCACTAGTTCAGGCCTAGGCCTAGGGGACAATGCTATGGAATTCGAGTGGGCGAGACAATATGTCGGCGTGTTTGCGACAAACTAGCAGTTTGACTCGAGCCCTGCAATTACATATAATACTCGTATTTGTCATAATAAAAAAAACTTACCCATATAAATAGTAATTTTTTATAGCTAGATACCTTATTGGATTTCTCAAACCATCTTAACTAACGAAGAAGAAGTGAGAGTGTATATTGATGGTATAATTGCTAAGAAATGTTTTAAGAAGTGACTGATTTTAAATTCCAGAACAATATCTCTCAATGTCTCGGTTGTTACTATAATAATGAACTCGTATCGCGGTCTTACATAGCCTCTAAAGCGCCTTTGTGCGGTGATTGTTGTTGTTGATGTATGTGCATTGTGTAGTCAGTTAACTTTACAGTCTTTGGTGATAGAAAAGACACTTAAAAATTTATAATATATGAAAATCATTTGAATACTAAAAACCTCAAAAAATTTTTTTCCCACAGAGGAGCGTAAGCAGTAGTGAGCCAACAGTCGCAACAGTGGAATCCACCACGACAACGCCAGCTGACTCTGAAGACATCATTTTACAAACCGATATCAGTCAGTGGCTGTTACTAAAGACACCTGCCAAAGATGGGCCTGAAGTGCGGGGCGGACATCCTGACGCACTTATCGTGCTTGCCACAAAAGCTACCAAAGGTAAATTTTGCTTTAATTTAATTTTGAAGGTACATTTTCTTTTTTTTTTTCTATTTCTTGAATCTTGGTTAGAACTGTAACTGACTAGTATTTATTTTTCAATTGTGATCTAACAACTTATAGATAGAAATCATTGATTAGAAACTTATTAATTAATTGTGATACCAGATGTTATCTTTTGTAAGTAACTATAAAAATTTGAATGCATTATATGCAGTGTATTAATTAATTGTTTACATGGTATATTATATAAAGTTAATAAAAACATTCCCGAAAAAATATTTCTTTGACTACTATCATATAGCATGTTTCTACATCGTATAACTTGTATTCATTGTTCCTATTTTCTTTACTGGGCTTAATTGGATGAATTAGAATGTAGTAGTAACAAAAATAAAACAAAGGTCATCTATTCTTCCGAGTTTATCTGTTGTGGGTTTAACCTTATTATATCACACAATAAACAATTTTCCAAAAAGTAAACTTCGCTGCTAACTTTGTAACTTTCATGCTTTCACTTTACAGAAACGGACGAGTGTAAGTGGTTGGCCTCATTGTATGTCTTGGGACTGAAAACTGGTTTTCACTAATATTTTTCAAAGCTTGGCCAATATTGCTGAATGCCGTCAATTAAATCAGCACTTTGTTTTTATTTCTCTGTTTACCACATCATGGCTTCATCGATTTCTGAATACATTGCGTCGCACGATCTAATATTGTTTAAGCATGAAACATGTTAGTTTTATAGTGAATTTAATAAATAATATGTAAAAGAAATATATTATTTATTTTAAATTAATAGTTTACAATAATCTTATGGTTTTGAGCATTGCACGAAATACTCCCATGTTTTTAAGCTTTGGCTGTTGTGCCAATATTATTTTTAAAATAGAAATAGCAAAAAGTATATAGCTTTCACTCGGCATTTTTTTTACACTTAACCCCCCTGTGTTGTAAGTAACGGAAAACTTAATTATGTTAATTTGTGATAGCTGTTTATTTCATTTTAATACTCATCACAGTTAATAATATAAAAATAAAACAAGATCTTTCATTAATTGTTACTAGAAATCAGGATGTATAATTTCTGTCACTTATATCATACGGGCGGTTTTAGCTTGTGTTATATGCTGCTTATGACGCAGAATCGTGTTTTTTATTCTAAATGTAAATTGTCTTTGATTAAAACTCACAAAATAGGTTAATAATATATATGTTTTAACTAAAATTAGGTAATTCGAATTAAGTAGACTTTTGACGTTCTAACTAACTCAGGCTTATATAAAGTACAATTTACATTTGGGTGGTAGGTTAATGATATTTTTTTAAATAAATCAAGTTCAAAACAAATTTTGACACTTGACAGCATTTTAGAAAATAACCACAAAAATGTAGCATTACTCTTAATGTCCCTATTAAAGACGTTAACAAAGCAAAGCCTGCGGCCGTATTAAAAGTACAAAATGTGATTCACGTCGTTGGACGTTATGTAAACGAAAGCAAAACAAAGATAAGACGTAATATTCTGTTACACGATTTTATCCAATAGCCAAAAATATTTTTTTTTCACAATAGCTCCTTCAGAATGAGTATCTTTTATTGAAGGTCCCCAAGTCGTATCGGTCCGGAAAAATCGCCGGTGGTAAACTATTCGACAGAGGTTGTACGCGGAAGAAAACTCCTTTTGAAACGTACAGTGGTGGACCGCCAAGCATCCAGATGGTGTGGATGGCATCGGAACGTTTGCCGCGTAGTGCGTTCACGAAATTTGGCGGCTGAAATTAATCCGAACAATTACTCAGAGCACTCCCCATGGTATATGCGAAAGAAAATGCAAAGAGATGCAACATCTCTTCGCAGCGCCAGTGAATCGAGCCGATCGGAAAGCACTCGGTCGTTGACGATTCGAGCCGCTCTGCGCTGGATGCGGTCAAGTGAAAGGTGCTGGTACTGGGGAGCCCCAGCCCAGAGATGGGAACAGTATTCCATGTGCGGCCGAACCTGCGCCTTGTAAAGTTGCAGGCGGTGTGCCGGCATGAAATACTGTCCCGCTCTGCTGAGCACGCCAAGCTTTTTAGAGGCCGATTTGGCCTTCTCTTCCGAGTGACCACAAAACTGCACGTCACTCGATATGTCGACGCCGAGGATTTCGATACTGGCTGAGGCAACACGGGGAGTGCCTTGAAACTGAGGAGATACGACAAAGGAGTTCTTTTTAGCGGTTAACGCGCAAACTTTTGTCTTCTGGGGGTTAAACTGGACTAGATTTAGTCGCCCCCAATCCGAGACTCTGTTCAGCAAAGACTCGACTTCAGACACAAGTTTATCCCGGCACTCGGAGACGTTTTCCCGAGAAATATTGTCTCGGCCGGTGTAAAGAGCATCACCAGTGCTGTCATCTGCATAGCAATGAATGTTACGGGTTTGCAACATATCATTGATATGCAGAAGAAACAGCGTTCGCGATAGCACGCAGCCTTGTGGAACACCAGCATTAATAGGCTTGCAATCGGAGCTTGCACCGTCTACAACGACCTTGATGCTCCGATCTGCAAGAAAGCTGGTGATCCAATCGCACAATTTCTCGGGAAGCCCATAGGAAGGGAGCTTCGAAAGAAGCGCTTTGTGCCAAACCCGATCGAAGGCCTTCGCAATGTCAAAACTAACGGCCAATGCCTCCCCCTTGGACTCTACTGTCTCCGCCCATTTGTGAGTTAGGTGGACCAGAAGATCACCAGCTGACCGACCACGCCGAAAACCTATATTGGCGGTCACTAATCAGCTGGTGATCCTCAAGGTACCACATGAGCTGGCAGTTTACAATGGACTCCACTGTTTTGGATAACAAGGAGGTCATGGCGATAGGCCGGTAGTTGGACGGGTCTGAGCGGTCGCCTTTTTTTAGTCTTATCGTATCGCCATCCAGTTACTTTGTATGATATAACATAAAATGTAGTTACATTTACGTCCACGATTGGCATTGTTCATAGTTTCATATATTTTAGTGTATGATGATATGGAAACATTACCGTCGAAAACTAGTGCTAAGGGCATAGATGCAGAAGTAAAAAGTACGAGATTTAAGACTAGTAGAATAGGCGGTCATGTCAATTTTAAAATGATTTGTTATGGACTTGATTATTTTGAATAAATTACATGTTACTCAGAATTTTTACAGGGTAGTAGACATTTATGCCAATTTATCCTCCTCTTACCAGATGACGTTAGATGAGACTGATGTGAAGTTATTTGTTACACAATATCATTCTAATTGAGAAATTGCGTTTTAAGTTTCTTGAGTATTGTTATACAAAAAATGCCTCAGTTGTTTGCTATTTAATTTATAGTAAATATTTTAACTTTTTCTACATTTTTTATTTTGAAGAATATTCGTAATTTATCTGTTTAGGAATTAAATAATATGTAACAAATATTCGAGAAAGGAATATTAGCTCAAACATTTTTCTAATAAATTAGCTTTTGTTGTCATCAAATCTGGCAAATATTTCACATCATCTCTAAGTGCGCTGTCCAGGTGGAGCGGTTATTGAAATAGTCTTCATGAACTGACAAAAGGAAATTTTTATTTACAAACTGTATGAACATACCAGTAAATGACCTCATATTAAAAAGAAATTTTATATTTTCAATTATTAAAAATACAAACAGGAGAGCAAAATAGAATGAATATGATGTAGTAATTAGTTAACAATAATGTCTACTACCCTATCGCGTGAGGGTGGGGGGTGGGGTGCAGCGGGTGCAGGACGGGCAGTGTAGGCGGTGTGTTGTGCGCAGACTTCGCGTACCAGGAGGCGTTCCTAGCGACGTACCGCACGTGGGTGGCGCCGCGCGCGCTGGTGGCGCGGCTGGCGCGGCGCGCGCACCACCTGCGCGCGCGCACGCACGACCTGCGCTCCACGCTCGCGCTGCTCACGCGCATCGTCGCCGATCTCACGTCAGTACCGCACCACATTCATTCATTCATTCATTCATACAGCCCTTCGCAAGTCCACTGCTGAACATGAGCCTCCTCCAAGAAATGCCACAAAGCACGATTCTGTGCTCCCTGCATCCATTGACTTCTTGTATGTTTTGCGACGTCGTCACTCCATCTAATGGTTTCACCATTAGATTCATTATTCTTATTGCCTTCTTTTGCAGAAATTAACCATTTTGTGCAGAAATGTAATCCACTTGTTAACCACAAATTTTGGTTTATTTATTTATTATAAATTATACTTTGATTATTTATTATCTGTTTATTTTTTATCTTCCATCGACATTAGTTTAAAATTTGAAAAAAAAAACATACCTTGAAAACAAAAAAACATTTCTAAATAATAATGAACCAAAAGGAGGTATATTTGACTTTATTTTGGAAAAAAAATAAATTTAATTATAATGACTTAGGACCGATTTTTCAATAGACAAACTAGTCATCCACCCATTGACTTATATATTACTAGCGTAAGGACCGGGCCGACCTAACAACTATAACGGACCAGGGCGCTGGCCCTAAAATTACAGTTTAGGGCCAACGAGAATCGGTCGACAGTAGTGCGCGCGCAGGACAGATTTGCTTGTCATAAATATGTCTAGTTGCGTGGTAAAAGAATGCAAAAATTACGATACAAAGATTAAAAAAACATGGGATATCGTATCGTCGGTAAATAATCTTATATTAATTTTGTTACAATTAAATTATTATATAAACGCATTTATAAAGTTTTATTTTACAGTTAGTTTAGTTACATTACCAAGACTAGGCCAGGGTTAGATTCAGACCCTCCAGAAATATTGTACATGGAAAATAAAATTATACTATTTTTTTTTTTTTTTCCTGTTTTTGTTTCATGTTTCTTTTTTCCCATGTGCCGGGATTTTGGCGTCACGCGTTTAGTTTATCTATACGTTTCGTTTTTTGATGTTTTTTTATGTCTGTAATATTTTTGTCTAAAGAACTTAGTGTAAGTTAAATTTTGAATATTTGTACCTAATATATTTTATATTCAATAAGGGTAAAACGAAAAGAGTACAAAAGAAACCATATCTTCTTAATTGAATCTGAAAATCTGATCCATAAAATATTTTGAAATTCTGTTTTCAAATCGATTGCTTCTGGAGTATATAGTTTTTATCGTTGTAACCCCTAATTATAGTTGTATCAAGGATTCAACATAAATGCATCGATCGAGCATCGATTGACCAGAAATGGAGCTAATTCTAATTTTATTAAAAAACGCGGTACTCATGTACAATACAGAAATTCTCGATATCGAAGTAATAATAAAAATGTAAAAGGACCCAATAATAATACAAGTTGACCTTTAGGTAACATTAAGGTATTTTCTTACTTACTTACTTACTTATCGTCACGCACAATCCCTAACGGGGTAGCCAGAGAGAACAGATCGCCAAGTGTCACGATCCTTACATACCTCTTTCGCTTCTTTCAGGTTCATTAACTTCTTCATACATGCACGTCTAGGTATCCGAGTACTTTTGACCCTCCCCGCTTCGAGCAATTTGCTCACATGGTCTTCGAAAGTTAGTCTCGGTCTACCTCGACACCTTTTAATATTTACTTTCGCTCTATATATTTTCTTCACCATTCGGTCTTCACTCATTCGTTCAACGTGCCCAAACCATTGGAGTACGCCCCTATCAATTTTTGTGATAAGGTCACCTTTCAATCCTGCCATATTGCGAATCTCTTCGTTTCGCTTTCGGTCGGCTATGGTAACGCCACACATTTTACGAAGAGATCGCATCTCCACTGCATTCAACTTGCTTTTATGCTTCTTCTGGCATACCCAGGTTTCGCTGCCATATAACAAAGTCGGTACCAAAACTGCGTTATGTATTGCAAGGCGTGCACTCTTCACCACGCCTTGCCTTTTGACTAATGTATTCAGGGCACCATTGACTTTGTTTCCGGCAGCGACACGCCTATCCACATCTAAATCACATCTTCCATCCCGGCTGAAAGCACTCCCCAAGTATACAATTTCATTTACCTGTTCTAGACATTCCTGATTTACCCATATTTCACATTTCGTTCTCTCTTCGTCCTTTTCAAATACCAGAACCTTAGTTTTATTAGCATTCAAACGGAGACCTTTAATTTCACATTCCTCTTTCATACACGTGACTAATGCCTGCAGTTCTGCTTCTGATGGTGCAATAAGCACTGCATCATCAGCATACAGCAGACAATTAACTTTTATGTCACCCAATTTCACACCCAAACAGCTATCTTTCAGCTTCTGTAAACAGCTGTCGAGATACAGTATGAACAGCCAGGAAGACATGACACAACCCTGTTTTACGCCCGCTTGGACGCTAAACATGGGTGACAGGTCATGCCCTACCCGCACACAGGCTTTACAGTCATAGTAAAGTGACTGCACAGCCCTTAGCAATCGACCATCCACACCATATCCCGGCAACAGTTCCCACATTTTCTTCCTTATAACCTTATCAAATGCTTTCTCCAGATCCACAAAAGCACAGAAAATCCTCTGGTTAACACTCAGAAGCTTCTCCGTGATCATGCGGAGAGAAAACATTTGATCCGTGCATCCTCTTCCAGGTCTAAATCCGCATTGTGCCTCCCATAAGAATCTTTCCGATTTCTCTTGCATCCTGCGTGTCAAAATCTTCGAATAAACTTTACTTGCTAAACTGGTCAAGCTGATCGCCCTAAGCCCTAGCCCTTGCTAAGGTATTTTCGCTTAGTATTATTACGATACTATGTATGCTATACGAAATCCGACCCTGGTTACGTCGTGTTTAATATGACGTTTGTATTATGACAGGTGCGTTATTTTTTCTTGTATGAAAAAGTTATGAGTAAAAAAATATTTAGATGGGCCTATCCTTTTGAAATCATTGCATCCACCAACTAAAATTATAAACTGATTAAATATACAAGTGTACCAATTGAACTATTATTGTAACAACTGTTATTTTAATTTTTTTTATACTGTATTTTATGCTATGAATAATTTAAATCGAACGATTGAAAAAATGAGCTCTTAGAGAAATAATCTTATTCTGAGTAAATAGCTAGTAACACAAGCCGCCGTGACTAAATACACAAACGATGACAAA
Source organism: Parnassius smintheus behrii (assembly GCA_036936625.1). Lineage (NCBI taxonomy): Eukaryota > Metazoa > Arthropoda > Insecta > Lepidoptera > Papilionidae > Parnassius > Parnassius smintheus. Next base: position 41,068,498 of record JAUPFT010000001.1, on the reverse strand, counting down.
TAACCTTCTAGAAGACTTACATTAATTAATATTATAATGGTACTGAATTTTACATTTTCACACAGGATGGCCGATTTGGATCGTCCATTAATGCAAGAGATAATGGAGTTCATCTATTGGCTAGTCGACGCTGAAGAATTGCCCATAGCGAAGGCATTAAGACAAATACTCGTTGATAAACAGAAACAGTTGCATTTCCAACAAGTAAGCATATCCATTTTTAATAACGCTTGTTTAAGGTTTTGTTACTTTTTTAATGGATTTAACAGAATAAGCAACAATAAATATTATATAAAATGATTTTTTTTATCATCAAAAGGCCAATAGTTATCATAGTTTTTCTAGATTGTTAAATAATCCCGAAAATGCCTATTCACTTTTTGATGTGAAAAGTTTTAATTAATAGTGGTAAAGAAAAAAGACGTATTCCAATGCCTCGCTGTGCGCACCAAAAACGATGGAGCTAAATGTTGCACGCAGTGGCGAAGCTGGAGCTCCAAGCTAGGGCAAGCCCAAGACATAAATTGACAAAAATATAGATTGTTGTTTTAAGCAGTTTTATAAAAATACACCAATCTTGATATGTCTCCACGCTTCAGTTTCATATTCAGTGCTGTCAAGGACGTGCTTAACAAAGCACACGGAAGGCGTACCACTGCTAGATAGATTGTATTACATATCTGCAATTGCATAGCTTCGGTGGCTTTGAAGAAAGCCGTTTGGGTTTGTTTAAGGCCGAATACGACGCGAATGACCTTGCTCGTTTCGCAGCAAACCACGCGCCGCCCGTACCTACGCTTTGTTTATATAGACATGTATAATATAATCAAAGCCGTACGGGCTTTGATTATATTATATTTGACTGAGCTAGCGCAGTATGCAGAGTAATGAACAACACAGAGAGCATTGCTTACTTCTTAAATAAATCTTTCTTATTTATAATATTAGTTCCTACAGATTATAAATTCTGTACTTTATTCGTTATAAAATATTGTTCGAAAAGTTATTGAATTGATAACGGTTTTTTTTTCTTAATTGGTGCATCGTACGTAAAGAACCTCATATAACTGAAAATGTTTGTTCTTGTGAGTCTTACAAGATGCCGTAATGCAAATTGCATAAATAATAAAGAAAAAAAACTAAAATGTCGGTGATTGCCCCATAGTGGGGATAGGTACTGTGTATGTAAATTCTCACAAGACTACTCCGACTGGTCAATCACTTCACATCCGAAGTATTTCGGTTTTTCTTAATTATGTACTTACCCCATGCTTTCGGACAATACATTGACTATGACATTATTTGCTGTCTCTGTGCTTGCACTACTCTGTACATTCTTTTCCGACTGGGTCTTGATATTTACATTTTTAGTGTTTCTCACTTGAAACCAGAAAAGTATAAATGATCAGTTTGGCTAATGTAAATGACTAAAAATGCAACTTATTAGGCAGCCTCAAACAAAAAATTACCTTACAAAATAATAAGTATTAACCTCAAAATACCTACAACATTCGAGCAGCGTTCATGCGATAAACACTCTTTGTTTTACCACTTAGGTAACATTTATTTCTTTTCCTACCCATATTTACATTTATAGTCACTTAAACGCGTATAAAACACCAAATTAACGATTTTCGCTACAGACACATTGACTGTTAGTTATTACGTCACACGTCGAAGCGCCTGGTAATTTATTACGGCAAACTTTTATCTGGCAATATACGATATTATTATTATGTGTTTTTAATTAAAACTAATTATGTTAATAAATAATATTTTGTATCGAAAATAAAGACAGCAGGTACCTTCGGAATCACAATACAAACATTTTTACGTAAAAGAATTTTTCCTAAATTAAAATTCACAGAGTTTTGGAAGAACAATAATTTTTATATATCATTTCTTAACATTTTTTATTTGTTGGTATATTCATTTATTTTAAAATTTTAAAATGACGGTCACCTCGTGAAGGACCCGAACAAACCTACAAAAATGTTTTAAAGCTTAGAATTACTCTTCATGTCAAAGTTCTAGTCAAGAGAAATACATTAATTTTCGCCAGTTCTCTTCGTATTCGGCCTTAAGCGAAAGAAAAAAATATTTACATCCAATACAATACATGAACAAAAGTAAAACATGAACAAAGTACAAACAAACTATGTACAAAATTAAAAAAAAATTATTTACATTCTAATGGATAAGAGGTAAGATAAGTGGAATCGTCTCGCTTTCTTATGGAAAGATTTAATTACGTCCACGTAAAATGTTGGTAAACGTTTTAATTGTACCAATAACTGTTTTTTAATTGCGATAATTGATAGCTAAGTCTGAAATGCACTCTTAACCTTGTGTATTATCTCAACAAAGTTTAAAGATTTTCTCTCCGATTAGCACTTTAACACACTTCAATTCATCACAAGGAACACTATTATCCTCCATTTTCATTAAAAATCTTTAAAAAGCATAAATTTTGAACTCGTAATATTACATCGCTTAAGATAAGCACACAGAGTAAATAAACATTGAAACGTGAAATGAACTTGCAAACGTATTGCCTGCGCGCCTCCGCTTTTAACAAATTTATTCCCAAAAGCCTGGCTTTAAATCTCCATACTAATTGCTATATATACAATCGTAGTTATATTTCATTATAGAATATTTTGCCATAGGTTAGAAAGAGAGTGATCGTCTTCTTGAAAGCCCCGTAAAAAGCCCACGCGAGCAAGGGAGACAACTGATCGCTCTATTAAAACTCATTTTTTATGACGGCAGCAGTATCGCTAAGGCAATACGAGGTCATCGGTCAATATGTGTCGAACAGTGGAGTGCGCGGGAAATTTGAAATAGCTTGAAACATTTTTTTCTTTTTTTTTTAATAGAAAATATTAGTAATCTTATTAAATAACATTACTAATATCCCTTTTAACCACTCCTGGTAAGCTTGAAATGCTTGTGTTAGGAGTGGTTGACGACAGTAGTCAAATGGCGGATTCGAACCCACGACCTTTAGAGTTTGAGATCCGCGGACTGCTATTAGGCTACTGTCGCTTCAAAACAAATTTTACGAGTTATTTTATTAGTTGATATTATTGATTGATTCAGTTTTAATAAGGCAAGCCCGGCTTTTCGGCTTTTATAGAAGCTTCGCCACTGGTTGCACGTCCACGACTTGTAAAAGATCCAACTGCACGTCCAGCCGTTCAATGGTAAAATAGGGATGACGTGACTAGACAGAGCTACTAGTTAAACATTTTTTGCATTCAACATAATCTTTGTCAGCCTTTACGCTTCGCATTCACCAAATCCATCATCGGGCGAAGTTTGCACGGGCGATAACGGCCGAACTCGGACGATCGAATCAAACACTTGTAAAATAAAGAGAGCGAGTACACATACACGACCGTCATCGTCCGATAACGCTTTAAAACGGCCGATCAACGGTTGAATCCGAACTTATTAGGATTTCCCGCCAGACTGCAGGCGTCTACTGTGCAAATTGAGTGTATTTATAGTTTAATTTAATCATTTTGTCTTTATTCTGTTGTTTCTGTCAGTGTTGTTATCTACCTAAACGACTATGGATATTGAAAATAGAAAAATAGCAAAGAATACCGGCAACGTTCAATGTCGGCACAAGTGGCACACTTTTGCAGTGTAAACACATACACGTCCGAGTTACTCGTCCGGGTAGTTAGTTCTGTCCGCCATTGGCCGACAAAATCGGTTTTGGTGTACACGTACGTTATAATTCACTTCCGAGTAATACAACGGAAGTGACAAAAGGACTTACAGTCCACCATATGGTAAGTGGCTACTGGAGTCCCATGGACACCTACCGTATGCGACAGCTCGACACGGCAATTTTCTAGTGATGTGACATCACATAATAGGTAGTAGATAATTTTTTCGCAACGCAACAAAATAAAAATAAAATAAATAAAGTTTATTATAAGTTAAATGAAACTTTTTTATTATAATATTTTATTTATCAAAATCAATATCAACTGAACTCATACTACCATTGCTACAAGTACTTGTGACGTTCCTTCACTAGTTTCTTCGACTTCTATGATAAAATCTTCCATTATATATACCATCCATCCTTTTCCCAGTATTCATTCTCCACCTTCTGAACATGTTTTTCGAAACTTGCCCGGTTCCTCTGTAACTGTCGAAGTTGCATTTGTTGTTATCTCGCTCGTCAAATCGCTCTTTATGTTGTGTTCCCTTACGGAGCGCTTAATGACGGCCCAGGCTAATTCAATAGGATTTAAAACGCACATATATAGAGGTAGTCACGGCCATGTCCTTTAATTATATTGTCAATTTTATAATTGATATTATCGGGTTTGTATTGTTCTATATTTTCAAATAAATTTGGTTTCCTCATTGATCTGTCGCAAGAAATGTTATTGCCTTCCAACCATTTTGTCATTGCAGATTTTAGCGAACTTTTATTTTTACTTCAACTTTTAGGGCTCATTTAGCTAGCTGGACACCATGGTAAGGCGTTGTCCATTACGACGACAGTGTGATCAGAAAGTGAAAGTAAAAGCTTTTTGACTACCCATTTCTCAAAATTCTCGAAATTCATTAGTCCATGATAGTCGCCGGTAGCACTACCGGCCTTAAATATCAACGAAACCCAGTAGAAATTCGTTGTTGCCTTCGTTTTTGCCTCCTGCGCTGACTACTATAAGTAGTAATTCCAGAACTAGTATCTGTGAGAGTTACTTTTGATCCAGTCTTTTGCCAACACTTTTTGAAACTTAAATTATTTTCCACGTATTACACATGTTTCATATAAATAAAAAATAATTCTGTTGTTTTGTAGAAATTTTATATTTTTTTTAAAATATTGATAACGTTTGAAAACTATATCTGGCTTTTCAATTAAAACGATCTGTTTATTTGTTGTGTGTTGATTTGTTGCCTTAGTTTTTTAAAGCTTTAGTTTTAAGAGACGCCACCTGAAGCTACTTTTTCGCGTTACTCAACAAGTAGCTTAAGACATGTTGGAACGATTTTCTTATGTAAATAAAATTCTGTTATAGTGTTATGAATTGAAAGTGTGGAAAGTGTATGATCAAAATTGTCTACACAAAATTTTTGGCCTATCTTCTTCCGTTTTGTGGGCGATATTAATTGTTTATCGGGTCCTGCAAGTTTTGATTCGGATTTTATTCTGGACAAAGTTCTTTACTATAAGCCGGTGTAAAACGCAGCCCTATTCAAGGTTTGATTGACAGGGTATTTATATTAATATTTTTTTTCTTCAATGTCACAATTTTCTGGGCTAGTTCTCGTGCTTGAGAATGAATTATTGATTTTTTTTTGCGACCGAAGTCATTTCAATACAGAGCAGCAAAGAACAATGTGAGCGAGATCGAAATCGTTGAACGCGGTTGATGCGTACTCGTGCAGTGCTAAATATAAGATGGCGCTGGCGATATGCGGGTATGCGGGGTGACCCGTCCCCCGCGCCTCAGTTCATACCTCGATTGCCATGTCGACCTGTCGTGTACTGTACAACCAACTTCATACAAAAGAGGTCACTGATGCGTCGTCACCTCTGGGGACTATGATGGAGGATCTCACAGCCTGGAATTGTATGGCCTTTAAACTAAAACAGTAGTGCTATTTGGTGGCAGAAGTAGATAAGATTGAATGAAAAAAGATGAATTTTTTTATCAAAACAGAAGTACCTATTTGAAGCAACATAATATATAATAATTTAATATTCAAAACTAATAACATTGATGATTTGTAACAGTACCAATAATTACAATAATTAGACATTTCATAACCAACACGTAAGAAACTATAATTCATAAACAAGAGATTACAAGAAATTTATAACACGATTTATTTTGTGATAATAACCGGGAAGTTTGAAAATAATATTTCCTAATTTCGAAGCACTCAACGAAAGCTTTTAGTAAAACAAAAATATAAATCCTATACCTACAAGCAATTCTTGTTTAAATATATATATAATCGGAATCTTGGAAACGGCGACGGTGAACGTGAACGTGAACGTGAAACGGTGTCCAGGGGTTTTTGGGGGCAATAAATCGATCTAGCTAGGATTCATTTTTAGACAATGTCGTTTTATCCGTGTTTTCAGGCAATGAAAACTGCTACAATATAAGAAGGTAAGTTTTGACACTATATTAATGATCGTAATAGCAATATCAGGTGGATAGCGCACTGTCGCGAAGTCGTAGTGCCCTGGTTCGCGTCTTGTCTTAGGTTTGACTTTTTTCCCTTTTTTTTCAAGTTCCCTGCTTTTGTGAGAAAATCTTATATTTCGAGCCTTTTTTTTAGTATTTTTTTAAAAATACTAAATTTTTATTGCACTCATTATTTTTAATTCTAATAGCTAGTTCAGTTTTTTCTATTATGTCGGTAAGATCAAAAAATATTCTTCATATTTAATCAGTATGTAATTTTTATCTAAATATAACTTCCAAAACACACGATTTCCAAAAAAAAAAAAAAAAATACCGAGCAATGCTCGGTCATCCAGGTACTATACAATATATATACGAATCTTCCTTCAATTCTATATGAATTGGGTTGCGTTCGGAACACAAGATCTAGAACACTAAAATGTACAAAAATTTACTTATCTTTTTATTTCGATGTTATCTTTATGTATATTCCTGGTAGAATTGGCCGACGAATAAGAAAAATATAACTCAGATTAGAGTAAGCTAATAAAGCACGGAACAGAAAAAAGGATTTTATGTAACTGAATTATATTTGTTTCTGAACGCACCATAATCGTGAACTAGAGCTCTACAAAATATAACAAACTAATAATGTGTGTCTGTCTGAAACTGTTTGCAAAATGCGTAAAAAGCGTTTAATGTAACCCGGCAAAACCATATTTAGTAAATGTTTGCAAGTTTAATTTTGTGACTACTTTGGTAGTTTACCGATTTATAATAATTGTATTTATTGTTGACCAAAAACATATTCAAACACATTCATATATGAAACACTGACACGTATGACGTAGATAATACCACCGAAAACACAATTGCGTTTTTAGAATAATCAATTACTATACCTACGATAAATTACAATATAGTCTCAAATATATACTAGAGGAATATTGCAATTCAAATCAATGAAAACATGCATACAAAATATGTATAATACACAAAATACACAAGAAATTCCGCGCGCAAATCATAGCGCGTGACAACCGAAATCAGAATGTATTTTATAACAAGTCAAACAAGTGAACGAAGTTTGGCAATGCTTTTTTTCGTCAATTCAAGGTCAGGAAGGACGACATCGTCGCTCTACCTACGACTTTTGGTATTTATGTTGCCACACAACAATAATAAGTAATAAAATTGTTTACAAAAAAAAAACATAAGTGTCTAAGGTCATTTGTTTTATGTTATTTTATACTGTTATTTTGATGGTTGGAAAGGAAATTAACCAATTATTGAACTTAAGATATTGATTTATTAGAATTATTTAAGATCACTTGCATGCCATCTAGCGTGCCAATGTTTAAACGTTGCCTTTTTCCGGGATTTCACTATTGTTTTTCTCATTATATAATGTAAGTTATTGCCTATAAAGGTCAAGCGCGTACACATTTTGATTGTAGAGAAGTGATAAAATGATTAGTTTTAAAGAAAGAGTGTCAGTGTTTATTATATATTTTGATTAAAAAATGTATGGACGGACGGCCGGCACTTCCACCTTAACGATTTATTTCTTGAAAGATTTGCTTACATCTCACTAGGCATGGGAATTGATGAGCGCAGAACCGATATCAATACGTTTGAATATCGTTCTCCCTTATCATTCCATGATATTTGGATTCGGCATATTTAGATCCTATCCTCGTTTGTCACCTTATCCTATAAAAAAAAGATAAATTTGTTGTCGTTTGGCGGTCGACGGAAACTGTAAAACAAGCATAACTCTTGAAAAAAAAACCAATGACCACGATATATCATGATAGTTCTTTGTTACTGATTAAAGCTTTTCACGTATATAGGTTTTTACGTGGTAGAGCCAAGCTGCAGATTATTATGTGTGCAGCATATTATATTGGTCGGCTGGACCTGGGAAGGATCACCCTCGCATAGAATATCAGCACGTAACCGCGTCTATGTTTCGTACGATGAAGACCAGAGACACTTTCTGGCAACAAGGCATTCTACCTTCCTCCATTCGTCAGGAGTGACTGACAACGTATCTACGAGTATCTACATTTTTAATGTTAATCGAGTATAGATGTGTTTGTGGGCACCGCAGCATATACTTACTATTAGGTGGATTGTGTGCTCGTATGTCATCCATACTTCTATAAATAGGTAAAAGTCTTACAAAATTATTAAAATTCTATATAAAAAATTAAATGTTTAAAGAAATCCTAAATTTAAGACTAAATATAACCTTAATTTCCAGACTAATAACAGATACGAGTATGACACGCCGTGCTACGGATCCGTGTCTTTACGTCGCGACACGCTACTGGACTTCAAAGCGTCGGAGTTGGCGGAGCAGATGACGTTATTGGACGCGGCGCTGTTCGTCCGTATCACGACTGCCGAAGTGCTATCGTGGCCACGGGACCAGTCAGAGGAGAGCTCCCCCAATCTCACCAGATTCACTGAGCACTTTAATAAAATGAGCTACTGGGCCCGCTCAAGAATCTTAGAACAAGTTAGTACAGTATTAATTAACAGTCTATAGTACTTCAGAATAAATATTGTACATCGACTTTAGCTTCATATTGCCGAATATGACCGACAACTTCGAGACAGTATATAATTTAGAACTGCTCTTACCAAATAGTTATTGCGAGGTTGTCAGTATTGCGAGATACTTATAACCTAAGCACGATTTTAGATTAAAAATTATCGATAAATAAAAATAAAATTTGACTTTTACTTTGAAACTTATAAATCTTACTTTTAAAATCATAACACGATGGCGGCTATATGACTCTACAAAACGGTGGCATATGGCCTCTCTTCACACTATCCTAGTTGTAACTGACTCATTTGCTGCGACGCTCGAACGGCTTGCAACTAATGTTGGTCTTAGAAATGATGTTGACATTTATATGTTTGTGATAAAGTTGAGATTACGAGTGTTTTTCAGGACCAAAATACTTTGGTCGTTTGTTTTTGTAATGTACAGTGTGATTGATCCGATGAGTGCCAATGCACAATATTCATTCTGAAGTACCGTTATATATATAGAATACTATAATTACTTACATAATAGAACGGGGGAGTGGGCGGAGCTCGTGTAGCCACTGAAATGTCACTGACATGTCAATTCATACGAGATGTGTTTTGACGTTACAATCGTTTCCATATTTCGCATGCAAATTATTTAGAAAATGCCAAATTGCACGCTATTTACAAATAAATATGTATTAAAATCTGTCTGTCAACATAGCGAATCGGGTTTGTAGTAGTGATAATACGACGTAATTTCTTGTATGAGTGCTCCCGGCGACGCCTATCCTCGTACAAAATAAGATTGACAGCCATTCTATTGTGTATTATAGTATTCTATGGTTATATAAGTAGGCTCCGTGGCGCAGTGGTTTAGCTTGACATTTTTATAGCTTATAAATAATTTCTCCGAATCTGGATGATCATTCTTCTGCAATTTATGTGTGTAAACTATCTCCACGAATGCTTTTTTCAATTACATTTAGTTAAAATAAAGTAAATTTGTTAAATACCATGTGGACTTCAAAATAATATTATCTGTATTAAATATCTTAAAGAGCACCGCTTAATGTGGTGTTCAGAGATAAGCTTGAATTTAAATTTGAATTCAACACACAATTTGTGTGACATAATGAGATGTAAACTTAAATTTGACTTTGTGGAGTTGAAATTCAAGATTTTCTCTGGATACTGGCCATAGTCGCATCTAATGCGAACATCGCAGTAACTCTCACAATGACAATCATAATGTTTATTGTTAACATATCATAACATGTTTGCATCAAACGTGACGCTATTACTCTTTTACAGGAGGAAGCTAGAGAGCGAGAGAAGTACGCAAGCAAATTTCTCAAAGTGATGAAGGCGTTGCGGAAGATGAATAACTTCAATTCGTACCTAGCTCTGGTGTCCGCTTTAGATTCCCCTCCGGTGCGACGGCTGGGCTGGCCACGCACCATTGTCGATACGTTACACGATCATTGTGCTCTCATCGACTCCTCAAAGTCCTTCAGCGCGTACAGAAATGCACTTGCTGAGACTCAGCCGCCTTGTATACCTTATATGTAAGTACCTGAAGCGAAATTCTGACTCAGTGTTTTTGAATATTTTTTTTTCAATAAGATTTACCAAAAATATGTTATATCAAAATACAAATATTTAATTATATTTAAGCACATTATTTTAATTGATTATTTGCAGTGGTCTAGTCCTACAAGATCTGACTTTTGTTCACATCGGTAACCCTGATCTATTGCCCGACGGTAGTATAAATTTCACCAAAAGATGGCAGCAGTATCAAGTTATGGAGAGTATGAAGAGGTTTCACAAAGAGTGCGTAATTTTTTTTATTATTAAAACATATTCATTAAGTAGTGATTGAAATGAAAATTTATATTTTTAAATAATATCAAGAATTATAAATTTAAAAGAAAATTTTCGTTTATATCGTGTGAATTGGCTCAGTTAATGTAAATTTGTATTAAGATTTGCTAGAGTTGTAAAATTTATATGGCTTTGGTGACTCACACGTGGTAAAGCCACGCTACATCTACTATATGGTTGTAGTACGAATGGGTCGGCTCGATCCGGGAAAGCACCACGCTTTCATAGAAAATCACAGCATTCACTTAACGTCAGGTGGACTATGTGCCCTATTGTCATCACTTCCCTCTTTTTCTACAAAAATGACGTGACAATATTATAAGGTATGAATGGATTTGGCCTAACTACTTTCTCAATTCATATACTATAGATAAAATTATGTGATATTCAAAAACTGTGATATCGTGATATTGAACAAGTGAAGTTTTTACAACAAACAAGGAAGTGACTTAGTAAAAACGCGGTAAAAAGGGCACTAGATATCCTAAAGCTGTGATAAATGATATCCATGATAGTTTTATGTGCAACAGCAGACAGTACAAGTTCAAGAAGAACGAGCGCATCCAGGCGATGTTCAACGGGTTCGACGACGTGCTGAGCGAGGAGGCGATGTGGCAGGTGTCGGAGAGCATCAAGCCGCGCGGCGGCCGCTCGCGCAATGCGTCCGCGCCCTCCCCGCCCGCGCCCGCACCCGCCTCCGCGCACGCGCCCGCGCACGCGCATGCGCAGACCGCTGCATGAGCGATCCCGCCTTACGAGGTTCGTCGTCTTCGTTTTGCTGTTTCTAAAATAACTTTTGTAAATATTTTGTGACCATTGACATTGGAAAATTATTTAAAAAAAAGTCCGGCTTCGTTTCTTGCTGGTTCTTCGTAGGATAGAGGTTTTTTTTCGAACTAGTGGTAAAGTAAAACATGATTTTAAATAAGAATTACAACATGTACCTAATCTATATTGAATAAAAGAAATATCTATTTTTTGTATGTATTTCGTCTAGCGAATGCCTACATTTGAAAGTTGTAATATATCCGGCCTATATGAATTCATAAAAGTTAAAAATTACAGCTTGCCAAGCAGACGTAGTCCTGCCCTTTTCGACGATCCTTTGTCATGTTTTATTAAAAATCCTTAAAATACCAAAAAAAAAAAAAATTGTAGGTCACTTATGGGCAAAAAACCATCTCTCAAGTTGGACCAAACTGCACACGGTGTGAAAATTTGATTAAAATTGGTTAAGTACTTTAGGAGTCCATCGCGGACAAACAACGTAACACGTAATTTATATATTACAGCCAATGTACACAGCCTCACCTTAGGGTGAGTAATTACTACCTATTGCGCACCAAATTCGAAAAAGGAAGTAAATGTATAGACTTCTTTTTAAATATTATCCCTGTGTATGGAACATTTTTACTGGTTTATCAACATCATGAATAGGTTGGCTCGACCGTAGAAGGACTACACTCACAAAATACCACAGTAAAATATCAGCTTAATGCTGCCGAGTTATATATGATGAGTATAGAGTACTAGAAGCCTTTTTACTAGAGTTGGGTCGATTAGCTGATCGATTAGGCGGATCGGCGGATTAGTCGGCGATTAATCGGCTAAAATAACCGATTAATCAGCTTTTTATTTTATTAATTTCAATAAAGGTTTTTCGTGATTTTCTGCGTGGTAAGTGCGGCTACATTGATATGAGTAAGGCTTTAAATTAAAGAATAAAAAGAAAAGAAGAATAGTTTCTCTCCTATGCGTAACATCACGTCAGATTTATATGTAGGTAAATCAAATAATAAATAAAATAAGTAGGTTCATACATAACTTTTATTGAAAAATCAGTCTCACATATTTTGATGTTAATTATTCTGGACATTAACTTTGGTTAAAAAAATAATCTGAGGTTAGCTACCTCAGATTATTTTTTTTTTGCTATTTAAAACTAAACAAAAACCTATGTACTTACTGTTTTAATTATACTTTTTAACTTTTTCTAATCGTAATGCAGAGTAGTAACACAAAAAATAAAATATTAATAATATTATTCTTAATACAGTTAAAACAAAACAAATTTTAAGTCTCTCCCTTTGCATAACAAAAAAAAAAAACACTATCTTGAATAAAGATTGTTAAACTACATACATGTAGATTTTTAAAAGACAAATAGAATAATACTTGTTTCTGTACTTAAAACATTATTATTGTTTTTGTACTAATAATTAAATCAAATTAATATTTTTCTGTACTTAAAATTAATAAATTGTTTTTGCCTGTAATATTATTAAATAAAGAATCTCCAATCATCTAATAATTTGTTAAAAATAAATACCCAATTTGAAAATTTTATTAATTGCAATTTTGTTAATTGCAATTTTAAGTGCTGATTTACCACGTGCTCGGCGGTGAAGGAAAACATCGTGGGGAAACCTGCATGTCAGAGAAATAAATAAAAAAATATATTTCGAAGACATGTGAAGTTCGCCAACACGCATTGGGGCAGCGCGGCGGACAATTCCTTGCCCTAAAACCCTCTCAGAAATGAGCGGGAGGCCTGTGCCCAGCGGTGGGACGTATATAGGCTTTAACTTTACCCAATTTGAAAAAGTATAAAAGGCTTTTTAGAACAATATTTAATGTATTTGTAAATTTTTCCCGAAATCCGTCCAAACAGGTATCGGCTGGGCCGATTAATCGGCCATTTCTTTACCGATTAATCGGCTAATCGGCCAATCGGCCAAAGTACTTATCGGCCCAACTCTACTTTTTACTGGTAACGAGGACATTCCATCATGGTCCTCAGGAGTGTTGTCACCCCATCTGCATTTTAATTCTTAATTGAGGATAGAAGATGAAGATGTTGATGTCTATGAGCAACAGCATCCACATACCATAAAATTGACTATGTACTGGTTTTTGTCCATATTCTTTGAAAAAAAAGGGATGAAATAAAGCAATGATTTTTGCTTCATTATCCATTATGCTTATAAAGTAAATTTAATATTTTTACAGCACCTTTTCAATTGTTTAATTTACTTCTTTTCAGGTATAATTAAATCCAAAGAATAAAGAAGACGAGTGAACCTCTCCGATAAAAATGTGAGAAATATACACACAAGGAATTGTATTAATTAGATAAATATTGTGATTATCTGTCCTAAAATGGCCTAATTATCTTTAATGTTTTTGAATAAATATGCTATTTCTAAACTGTGATCTGTCCGATGGACGAATGTGATGGCTGACAAGATCAAAGAAACAAAACGGTAAATATGCAAGGGCTGGAAACTCCACAACATCTTACAAACGAACCTAAAAGTACACATTGTTTGAAATTCCTTCATACTACTAAATAAATATTTTAAACTTACTTTCTTTACATATCAGCATATGACTTTAATAGTTTACCGCAGTACATTTGACGTCTAGTTCTGTATAGTATACGTTGTTGTCATGACTTGCCATCGATTTCATATATTATCGCATTTATGATATTTAGCTAAATTTGAAGTTCATACTATTTCATAATCATAATACATCGAATTAGTGGTCATTTTGAATTCTTGAGGATAATAGTGGCTTAATGGCATTGGTATTTAGTAAAGTCTTAAGTAATTTATGTCCATACGGTGATTTATTGATTACGTTTTATTATAGCTACTATAGCACAATATATTGTAACATAGGTAACAGTATGGGTATGTGTAATGGGACTATTACAACTACTAAAGATAACTGACGAATGTTTCTTTCTATACAGTATTACGAATCATAAATTAGTCAAACCATAAATCGTCGTACAACGTTAGGTCTTTTATTTGTCTTCTCATAAATGCAACATATCAATACCAAAAAGTGCCAAATAAGATGTGTAATATGTCCCATTTGTATTCATACTAACTGTTAGGGCCTTAACGATGCTTTTAAAAAAGTACAAGTATTTGGTATTTATTATGGCTTTACGGGGCATCAATTTAAATTGAAAAGCGACAATAAGTCTAAGTCGTAATGCGAGTTTTATATACCATTTAAAAAAAAAACTTAGCAACTAAGGAGGAAAAGCTGGAGGTTTAATAAGTGCGTTAGACACGTTTGTAAATTATTGCACATTTGAAAAATAGTGTTGTATGTTAGGGTTACTTTCTCATCAAACTGAAACTGGAATCAATTTTTAGAATTTATTATTTAAAACGCAATTTTTCTAATTTTATTGTAGAATTTAGAAAAAAAAAACGCGTCATGTATTAATTACTATAGAAAAATAATTCTGGTAGCCACTTAGAATATGAAACTCTGGTGATACTTTTAAATTAGTAAATAACAAAAAACTGAGTAACAAGTCACTGCGGAATGTTAAAATGTGATTAAATATAAGTGCGTGAATTCAAAATTATAACAGTTTTAGTCGCTATTTTAATTACTTTAAGATGTTAACATTAATGCAATATTTTAAGCTATTTCGCGAAAATTTTCGAATTTAAACGCATACTATTATTTTTGATAGTCAGAATACTATATTTTTCTTACAAAATGCAGCCTACAAGGAAGCATGCACTCTATGAAGAACCTACTTTTGAGATCTAAACTTGTTTTTATGTCTATTGCGTCATTATTAGTGACATTTTAAATCTATAACTTAAGCTAGATTCAGTAACTAATTTGAAATAGTGTGAAGGTGTATTTAATATTGATAACTAATAGGATTTAGTTTTGGATATTGCAAGTAATATATTGGAAAAAATGGTCAGAAATGCCTTAAAACGATCAGGTATTAAATGAACTAGCAATAAATTACTCGTTTGTTAGTAGTTTTGCTGCACAATTTGTGATACTACTCATTTAGAGTATTGCTTATTACTCAGTTAACGTCCTCTTTGCATAGATAATTATATTAGGCGAATGGTTAGCACTAGAAGTTAAGCTTGGAAAAAAACCCCGAAGTACTTGTTTTGTGTATGTGCAAAAGTAAGTTCGATAACGTCTTTCCGAATGAGTAACATTACAATAGAATATCAAATTTCAACCTGTCACATCGACCCATTAACGACATTACATCGAACACGGTCTTTACAGGCCTATTATATTCGCGTGCTACTTGTTCGTATGGACAGTATCCATCGAAAACATAGTAAACTTAGACGATTGTTTGTTATTTCATTACTGCTGTCATGTACAAATATCTTTTCGCACTTGTCGTTTTTAGAGGTGGATACATACACACTGGTGGATCCCACCACATTGGTGGATCCCACCGCATTGGTGGATGCTTTTTTTGATTAATTAACTTACAAAGGCATATTTTTTGACAGTGTGAAAAGGTTCTAAAATTAATCCAAAAATTACGCATTTAAATAGATGTACATATATCGTTTTCAGCCGTTATAGTAGGGATTTCAATTGTGCTCTTGTTACTGGCAGTACGATTAACGGTTAATAAGTTCGCGTTTCTAATGAAAAAACAATATCCGATAAGGATATACCTATGCAATAATGTAGACCAATATTTAGAATGTTTTACTGAGCTTTACGCAAACAATTTGTTGGTATTGCAATTTGTACGGATAAATATTTAATTGTAGTTAAGTTGGTAATTACCTAAGTTACCATTTTTATTGTCTGATATTGACACAATATTTCTATAACGGTTTGGTATAATTATTATGAAATTAAATATATTAAAGACTGCCTAAATTAATTACTCAATATATTCGATGTGTAATTTAGTGAAAATTTGTTTAAATGTCTCATTATATTGCGGAGTACATTATACCAGTATATTTAGTAAAATGAAAATCACTTATTGGAAATTTATATATATTATAATATTATTATTTACACACCTACCTTAAATGTTAATATTCGTACAGTTTTGAGTGACTTTTAAGAAGGCTACGTACATATTTTTGTTGTATTAGTAACTTCAGTATTATATTATGGAAATGCCATACTGTATGAAATGGATTATTTTTTGTTTAATAAGATCGACTGTTTTGAGTTTTATACAGTACTGTTTATTTTTAGTTTTAAATATTTTAATGCATAAACTAAATTAGATTGTATATTATGTTTAATCCGTAAATTACACTGTATCTGAATTGCATGCATGTACAGTTTTGTGTGTCAAGTTTTTTTGTAATTATTTTGTAATATAAATATAGCACGTTATTTACAATACAATAAATACTTTGATTTTCCTTACTAAGCGTTTGTAACATTTTAATAACAATTTTTGGGTTTCCCTAAGGTCTTATTTCTATATATTGCAATGAATTTTTTTTACGTGGCTTGCAGTACTCGTAATCTGAATTGGCAGAAGTCGTCACATAAGGAAAAAGCGTTATGCCCCCCCTCAAGGCGACCTTTTTCTCTCTTTCTCTCTGTCTCTTTTTATTTCATATGTCTCTTCGTATGTTCGTGCGAGTATCGAGATTCAAGTAGTAAGCAATAAGCATTATGCACAGTCAGCTGTATAACCTCAATTCTTAACATTAACCTTAAATCTCAAATATAAATCCCGTGGTAATTAAAACAATAACAAAAATATTTATACTTATTTTTTGTAATTGTTTTAATTACTCCGGGATTTATATTGTGTCATTACTACAATTTTATGATGGAAAGTCGAGAAACAAAACCTGCCGCAAATGTTAATAATGCAAAGGACAATGGCAGTTCGTGTCCCACCTTGTTAAAAATATAAATGTATATGTAAAATAATCTTATGAATATTGGACTTTTTTGTAATAAATCATTATTTTGTAAAACTTGCGGGAAAATATTAATTTATGGAAATATATAAATAAAAAGGAATGCATCTGTTAGTATTTTATCATTTTCAGTATTTCAAATAACATCTGCGTTTCTTTATACGAATTAGTAAATACGTACGCTTAAAGTTCCTATACAGTACTTATTTAATTTAAAATATATAAATCTTTGTCATAAAAAAAATTATTACCGATTTCTATTATGATTTATTATAAACCATCAATTATACGTAGATCATCAATTTAATTAAATCTTTATTGAATTACAATCATTGATTTTCGTCCATTTTGTGTAATGATACACACACATCATTATCGTTAATACGCATGTCAAATTAATGTCATTTATTTTCTCACGTTGACTGATTTGCGTTTGGAAAACATGGAAACATATATATTGATCATATTCTCTTCGACTTTTTGCTGACCACTCGCAGCTCATCTTGAGATGCAGTAACTTTCATATTTGCGTCGACCTGTTGCGATCGTTTGAAACATGATGTTATGTCCTCATTGCCGTCACGATATAAACTTCCCACATGAAGATACAACAGGTATGTTTAATATAATAGCTATTTATATAGTTGTTTTAATTGAGCATTGTTACTGTTGTAATTGATGTATATTTATAAAACTACATGTTCATACCTTCAGTAACATATAATATTTATTGAAAACATAATTTGACTATAACTATAGATTACTATAATACATACATAATAGAATGGGGGAGTGGGCGGAGCCCGTGTAGCCACTAACACGTCAATTCATACGTATAAATATCAACACGAGATGTGTTTTGACGTTACAATCGTTTCCAAATTTCGCATGCAAATTATTTAGAAAATGCCAAATTGCACGCTATTTACAAATATTTATGTATTAAAATCCATCTGTCAACACAACGAATCAGGTTTGTAGTAGTGCTTAACTGATAATACGACGTAATTGGTTGTATGTGTGCTCCCGGCGACGCTTATCGTCGTACAAAATAAGTTTGACAGCCATTCTATTGTGTATTATAGCATATAATTCTATGGGTATAACGTATAACACACTGCAGTTTGTCGACTGAAAGAATAAGAGGGTCGTACCTACCGAGACGGATTCTTAAACAGAAAAGAGTCCAACCATCTGTTAAATGCTGATGTAGCCTTGACACAATATCAAGAGTATAGACTGAATCCGTTACGGTAAATATATAATATTTACGTAACCGATTCAGTCTATTTGTTAATACCTAAAACAAATACCTTATATTGCTAGAATATTTGAGCTTAAAAATAGGAGAGCCTTCCTCAATATCGGTGACCATTTAATTGTTTTACACAAAGCCCATGGAAGTATATTTCGGCTCCTGAATCCTTATTAACATATTTTATTAGCGCCTGACAATTTACATATTGCAATTACTATGAACTGCAACAAATGCTATTATAAAACATAAGGTAAATGTAATGAAAGTATAAAAGAATGTATAAAAGATTAATTTAAAAAGAATCGCAAGTTCTAGAAACTTTAACTTATACAATTTGGATAAAACTAAAGCAGCAAAAAGAAATGACGTAGGTATACGGTATTGGTGTGCAACACACTTTTAGGTGGGGAAAAGTTCTATAGATATTCTGGCATAGTCCTTTAAAAAAGTAAGTTAATAAATCATATAACTTAATATAAGTCTTAAATGAAGTCTGAATTTAAACTTAATGTCAAGACAGGGGTCCACCTATGGCACAATTGCTTTATATATATATTTTTATATTATTGTACTACATCACTAATGGCATGCTTCTCATGAGATAATTGCAGACCACGCAGTTCTTTATATCAAAAGCCGATGCATAACGGCGCTGGGATTGAAAAATGAAACGGAACATACCTCGTGAATAATGACACAATTGATCACAAAAATCGTGATCTAAAAAGTAAAATAAAATACTTTAATGATGATCATACATAGATTATAGACCGACAGTACCTAGTGTAAGTATTCCTTAAACCTGAGTATGTATAGCAGGTTATATTGAATATCATTAACTAATATTGTATCGGTATTTAATGGTTATGAATTTCATTGTCTTAATATTGTATGATTTTAATTCGATGAAGATTTGTATTGAATTCAAAATCTTAAGCATAGGTTACCTATGCTTTTATATATTTTGAATAAGATTAAAAGACCAGCGTGTAAACAAACATACTTTCACAATTGTTATATTAGTAGAATAACTTGAAAGTGATTAACGATCTTACAAATCTGATGGTATATGTACTGGTACGGATGTAAGCGCATGACCTTGAATGCACCTAAGGGACTCAACCCATTTTTAGGGTTCCGTAGTCAACTAGGAACCCTTATAGTTTCGCCATGTCTGTCTGTCCGTCTGTCCTCGCTTAATCTCTGTGACCGTTAGCACTAGAAAGCTAAAATTTACCAATAAAAACAAAAGGTACCAATATGTGTATCAATCAAGCCGACAAAGTGGTAAAATAAAAATTGGAAAAAAATGTTTTATTAGGGTAGCCCCTATATGTAAAGTGGGAAGTGATTTTTTTTTTAATTTCCAACCTTACGTGTGATATATTGTTGGAAAGGTATTTAAAAATGAATAGGGGTTTACTAAAATCATTTTTGACAATGTCAAAAATTTCGGAAATAATCGCTCCAAAAGTAAAAACCAATGTGTCCCCCCCTCTAACTTTTGAACCATAAGTTTAAAAAATATGAAAAAAATCTGAAAAGTAGAACTTTATAAGGACTTTCTTTATAAGGAAAATCATTTTGAACTTGGATGGAAACAACAGCACCCACTACCGGGAGCAGTTGCAGGAGCGCGGAGCGCTGCTGGAGCGCGAACATAATGGATACCCACCTTTAAACTCATAAGGGGAACACTTATTGTGACGGACGGGAAACTACGGAACCCTACACTGAGCGTGGTCCGACACGCTCTTGGCTGGTTTTTTTTGAGTGTAGCAAAGTCATGCATATAGACACTACTATTATTATAGCGTTTTTTATATGCTTATCATAAGAATAGTTGTATAAATAATGTTATCACATTATTTTACATTGAGTTTTGAAAGAAAAAAAAGAGATATTTTTTAGGTTCCGGTAGGCTTTAAAACTAATACGTATACTGCAAACACATTATATTATTTCAAAAGTTATCAATTATATTATTAATAAGACCAACTTTTGATAACTTTAGGTAATGAATATTCAAGGTTTGTTTAAGCAGGCGGTCATTTCGTGCTGCAATGTATGTACGCACAATTATCTACAAATTTCCCTGCTGCCGCCTTGTGCATTCGAATGCGTACCTCTGACGATTGAGAAAACGGAGTGTACCTAATCATATTGACTCCATAGTATTCTACCGGAACACAACATTGGATATGCCGCTGGCTTGCCGGCAGAAATAGGTAAGAATGTTTCTTTTGTTGGTTCTAGGTAAAACCTTGAAAAGAAACTAACACGTAGTAAAATAAATCTATTTTATTTTCGAATTCTATTACTATTACAACTGGTATAATTGGTTACCAATTACTAAGTTAACCACCTGGTTACTGCGTTGTTGGTTGGTTCTAAACCACCGTATCTACAATTTATGTAAAACAAATTGTGTTTACAGGTCAAGTATATTAATCTATGAGGTCAAGATGTGTTATTCGCTACGTCTAAGGTACCTACCTGCGGCAAATACGAGCCACCTTCATTCAAAACTTAATATTTTTAAATATTTAAACGATACAAATAAAAAACAAGATGCTAGACAAATATTTTCTTTATTAAAAATTCAAACAGGAAAAGTTTTTTGGTGTCTTACATAATTTTTAAAACCTTTTTTGTGGCTCTTATTAAAACCAGATGGTTAAAAAAGGACCTTATTAAAATACAGTTTTATTAAGTTTTATCAGTAGGGAACAAAACGTCTTCTTTTTTATGCTAATACAAATTTTCGTTTTCTAACAAATAACGCTTTTGGCAAATCCTAATTAATCAGAAAAACATCGACAGTAAGAAAAAATTTATTTCTCTTGACTGGACTTGTCTAATACATTTTTTGTTCTTCTTCCTTGACTGTTGTTCATTTTTATTTCTTTTTACACGTAGCTTTCATCGTCTGTTCTTTTCTTATGTTGCTGTTTTGTATTAATTATTTTCTTTTTATTTAATTAACTATTTCTGCAAATAAATCTTTAGTCACTATCCTGCCTTTATTAATTGATTGTCTTACGTTTTGGCTTCTTTTGTTTCACCACAACAAAATTAGGTGATGGTAGTAACTGTTGAAAAGGAGACTTACGACTTTTTTGCTTTCAATCTCGATAATGGCAAGTTGTATTCTGAACCGTCACAATACTTGTCTTACGTTATAGATGTCGTTACAGGTTCTCTGTTTCTTGGGAGTATGTTCTTGTCTTGATATAGGATCCATATTTTCATCATCAGAAGAACTGTATATATCATGGATATACTGAGGTATAAGTTTTTGCCGTGGAATAAGTACTTATAGATGTATCAGATCCAGAGCTGTAAATTATCGGTTGTCTGATTTTTGCGTCAGACTTGCTTAGTCCTGTGGGTAAGTTTGAATTTGCAAGATCAGAATCTGATGAGCTGTAATCAACTAAACGTCTTTTTACCTCTGCACTAGTTAAAATAGGCGACAATGAGTCATTCTGATGTAGTATGGATTATGGTCTTCAAGAAAGGTCTTGTCACAACTATTAAAAGCAGGACTGCACTGCATGCCGTAAATTAATCCCACTAGAACCAGGACTTGGCTAGTTTTGTAAAGACCGATAAATTTATTGCTCTTCAAAAAAATGTCTTCTCAGAATCAGATCTCAGTGCTTCGTAAATTCATAGAACTAGGACCAGCTTTTTGCAAGGATCGATCGTTTTTTGGCGTTACGTTGTCTACTGCTATATCTTTCAGTCAATGGAGATGGTGCATATGCTTCATCTGGTAATCCATCCGAATTACAAGGATACAGCTCTGTAGCTCTGAACCCACTCACTATATTTTTGAAGGTCATACATTTTGACCAGACAACTAAAATGTAGTTGAATCGCGCTTTGGTTAGTTTTTTCTCTGGGTTTTGGTATAATTTTTTTGGTATAAAGTAAGGCTTCTTCGTCCCAGTGCAGTGGGGTTCAAACGATTTGTTTACGTTTTTATCTAGAGGTTGGAGCTCATGCATAGTATTTGATGGCAATCAGTACAATACAATATCGTATTGCTCTGCTGCATCAACAATATTATAATCTAAATGCTTTCATGGCATCCGCCATCAAAAACTAGAAGACACCTGCCGGTCGATTGATATTTTCCTAAGTGATATATGGAATCTGCAAAAAGTGATGAAGTCATGCTCTATTCTTTGCCATTTTCTTGAGTTATTATCATTCTCTGCGTGCTCTGGTGCAGCCATATGCACTCTTTTAGCACCTTTCTGTGCCACTGCAATACCACTGTCTGGTTGTGAATGGTGAGACGGCAGCCTTTTTCATTCATGTTGTATTAGCGTTGCGGGGATGTTGCCAGATCTCTAGTTCTTCGTATATTTTCTTATATTTAGCGAAATACCGCATGAAAAAAGGCTTGTTCAGTTTCTGCGGCCTTCCTGGGTTTAAGATTTGAACCATGTGTTATGATATATAGGGATGTCTTTTTAAAAATAATTTAACCGGTCTTTACCAGCCCACCTAGCTGTCGAATTAAAATTATTAGGAGTTTTGTGTTGTTCACAAAACATATAAGCTTGACGACGAATGACATTTGGCGTTAAAGGAAATCCTATGGAAGCAAGCCTTATGATTCTCGACGCCAAATCATTTTTTTGCTTTGGTGTGAAAACTATACGACATTTTATTTGTTTTTCGGATTTTCCAGATTTCAGGTGGTTTACCAAAGTTCTTCTGGTAATAGAATACCGCGCAGACGCCGCACGTTGCGACATCAGTCCTCTTTGAATAGCAGCCATTGCAGCTTTGAATTGCTGAAGCGACCAAAGTCGTCGACGTTTTTAGCGGTGGGTTCCCTA
The DNA here is from genome assembly GCA_036936625.1 of Parnassius smintheus behrii. NCBI lineage: Eukaryota > Metazoa > Arthropoda > Insecta > Lepidoptera > Papilionidae > Parnassius > Parnassius smintheus. The sequence continues at coordinate 41,045,076 of JAUPFT010000001.1, read as the reverse complement.
ATTAGTTCAAGTATAAAACATAACATAACATAACATAAACACTCACGCCTGTCACCCAGAGGGGTAGGCAGAGACTACGGACTTCCATTTGGCACGATCCTGACATACCTCTTTCGCCTCCTTTACATTCATATATCTACGCATACATGCTCGTCGGTTAAGGGTACTTCTAACGTGGCCCATTTTCAAAATATCGCCAATTTGGTCGATAAACTTTTTTCTAGGGCGTCCCTTTCCGACTCGGCCATTCACATCTGCCATATAAATTTGCTTTGTCACTCTTTCCTCATTCATTCTTTCTACGTGACCAAACCACCGAAGCATTCCTTTCTTAATCCTGGTCACAACATCATCTTGCATACCACATTTATCTCTTATCACGCAATTTCTCACCCTGTCATTCAGATTAAACCCTAGCATATTCCTTAAAGACCGCATTTCTACAGCATTTATTCTACTTTCGTGCTTCTTCTGCCACACCCAGCTTTCACTACCATACATTAAAGTAGGGACTAACACAGCATTATGAATTACCATACGTGTCTGTTTTGACACATTCTGGTTCTTCATAATAGAGTGTAGTGCCCCATTCACTCTATTCCCTGCATTTACTCGTCGTTCTATTTCCCTATCATATCTACCATCCCTGCTAAATACACATCCCAAATACACAAACTCATCCACTTGCTCAATTAACTCTCCTTCTATTCTTATTTCACATACCGTTTTGCTTTCTTCTCTTTCAAAAACCATCACTTTCGTCTTACTTGCGTTCACTTTCATTCCCCTTTCTTTCAATTCCCAGTTCATTAATGTAACCATCATCTGCAACTCTGCCGCCGATGACGCAAGTATGACTTGATCATATCGGCATACAAAAGGCATTTGACGGTTAACTCGCCCATTCTTAACCCACATTCTTCATCTTTCAAAGTTTGCAAACACCGGTCCATAAATAGGTTGAACAGCCAAGGGGAAGCTACACAGCCCTGTCTGACACCTTTTTGGATGCCAAACCAGTCCGAGTAGACCCCATTGATCCTGACACAAGCACTAGAGTCCCTATAAAGAGACCTTAATGCCTGTATCAAACCAGCCCTCAACCCATATGAGTTCAGTGTTTGCCATAACACATTCCTCTCCACTCTGTCATAAGCCTTTTCCAAGTCCATGAACGCACAAAAAACTTTCTGGTTTTTGGCCAAAAACTTCTCCGCAATCATGCGCATGGAAAAGACTTGATCTGTACACCCCATTCCCTTTCTAAAACCCGCTTGCACATCCCAAATTTTTCCATCAGTTTCTTTCATAACTCTTTCAATTAACACCTTAGCATACAGTTTACCCACAATACTAAGCAAGCTGATACCGCGGTAGTTTTTGCAGTCCTGCTGTGACCCTTTTCCTTTATATATTGGTACTATAACTGCTTTACACCAGTCATCCGGTACCCGTTTTAATTCCCAACATAAATTAAACAAGGTGTACAGCAGGCCTGCCACCACTCCCTCTCCAGCCCTTAGCATCTCGAGTGATACTCTATCATATCCAGCTGCCTTACCTGCTTTCATGCTTTTCATTGCTTTCATTATTTCATCTACACTTATCTCCATACCCCTTTCCACTTCTTTCGGAATTTCTAGTTCATTTAATTCATACGACTCTTCACTCATAAACACGCTTTCAAAGTATTCCTTCCATGTGTTTAAATTCGAAACTTCATCATTCAGAATACATCAATCAATCAAATCAAGTATTCTGAAAAGAAAATAAATACGATCGAGCAAAGAAAATGCAGATGAATTAAACAAAAATTACAATATTCAAAAAAAATTTACTCATGAGGTTGTGAACAATATTTTAAAATTAAAAGCTGGAATATAAGAAAAAAATTGTGCATATGTTAGGAAAACTAGGCATTCCGTAAATTTAATAAGGCCGGCCCTATTAAGCCTTGTAGTATGGGTCTAAGCTTAAGCTTTTCGATGTAAAATTGTTAAATGTCAATATAGCAATTGAACTTACCTTGATTAGTTAACACAAATCACTATTTTTTATTATAATACAGTAACTATTCCAAACAGCAGGCTATTCAACACAACCTTTGTGGAGAGATTTTAACTAATGAGTGACGCAAACCAACTTCCAGGACGGATTCTTGGCTACTGAAAAGATGAGATGGCGGATCGTACGATCACGCGTCAGCGTAATTAGGCCTTTCTATTGGTCCTTTATGTTTGCGTAAATACGTTGAAAGTGTGTTTTCTAGTGGTGGCTCCTGCAAAACGCCGGCTCTTCTTACCCGCAGGTACCTTAATCATTTCACTGTGTTACATTCAACCCAGTTTAGGAGTACCCGTGTTTGTGCGTTGAATGAATTCGATTCCCGGTATCGTATTTACTATTTTAACGTGCTACTTACTTGTATTTCTAAATTTTTTAAGCAAGATATTGCAAAAAAAATTTTGTTGGTGGTAAAGTTATAGCCTATAGACGTTCCAATGATAGGACTTTACATGTCCTCGAACCTCGAACTCCTTAAATGTATGCGTATTGCGTAGTTTACGGCAAGCTGTACTCACTGAGCTAATATGGCTATGTGCATGTGTTTGTAAATATTTTTCCTAACATTATGATTGATAGTTCAGCTTAATTGTTAAAATAATGATTGCTCGTACGTGATAGTTTAGTGGATAAGGTAACGTGAGCAAACCGAGTCCGATCTCAGCCAGAATAAATAAGATTGTTGATTTCCATTGTAAGTGCTGATTTATTACGTGCTTGTTGGCTATAGAGGAATATATTGAGAAAGCCTGTATGTTCGAAAAAAAAACGAGAATATGTGAACTTTGCTAACACGCATAGGACAGCACGCCGTCACTTCCATGGTCTAAAACCCATCTTGGAAATGAGTAAAGTTTCCATCAGTGGAAAACAAACTGGCTGTTACTTTACCCAATCGACCAGTGGGCTAAAGTAGCTGTGCAATCCTTGTTGGAAAACGTTTTGCATTGTCGTACCAGCAAGTGCCAACTTCACCAGCAGTTGCGTGCAAAAGTATTTACTTGTAACTATTTATTTAACTTACCTATTGTCCCTTTTATTTATCATAGAATCATTTGTTTTGTTACACTTAGAAACTTGGACACACAGAAGATCGATTTGTCATCGGAAATGTCTTTATTTGTTCGAAATTAAACATACGCCCATGCGACGCTGCTGACTCAAAAAATAACTTAGTTACTACAGTATTCTTTTTAAAACAAATAGGAACTCTGATACTATTCACCCCCGTGTGGTGTATATTGTTTACACATACATATGCAGATATGTATGTGTAAACAAAAATATCGGCAAGTAAAAAACTTTTTTATACGCAAGAAAAATGTGTCGGGTAGGAAAACGAGATCGAAACCGTGTTTAGTGTTTAGAATCAAATACGTAGAAACTCTAGTTAATATGTGCAAACACGCGCAGGAGGTTGCAGGCTTGTGGTAGGCTTGACGCGATCATGCTTAACTGTAATGCCTACTCCACACTTATCTGCGAATCGCGCGCTAAGGTGCGAATAGGTGCGAGTGCGACTATTGTGCGAACGCGTAATGTGGAACCGTTTTGTATCATTGCGCTTTTTTCGTGCTTTGCATTATTCTTCTGATTACTGTGGATTTTTTGGTGAGTCAAAGGAAGCGCGAAGTGCGAACTAGCGCGAAATTGAAGGGCTGCCACATTACACACCGTTCTATTTAGTATCAGAAACTATTGATTACAGTAGTTTATGGATTGATAAATAAAACCTAGAATAATTAACTTCATAATATAATATTTATATTGGGATCAAAGACATTTATTCTCATAAGAATTTACAAAAATTCACTTAAATGAGAAATACATTAAAAACAAAATACATAATGAGTGTTAGGTAGTATATTCATAGTTATAACTACAATATATTCATAAAATTTTGTGTCCAGGGGTTTTCGGGGGCAATAAATCAATCTAGCTAGGATTTTTTTTAGAAAATCTCGTTTTGTCCGTATTTTCAGGCAATAAAAAACTGCTACAATATAAGAAGGTAAATTTTGACACTTTATTAATGATCGTAATAGCTCAAGTGGATGTCGGGCCTTTGTGAAATCGTAGTGCCCTGGTGCGCGTCCTGTCTTCGGTCTGGTTTTGTTTGCCTTTTTTTTCAAGTTCTCTTCTTTTGTGAGAAAATCTATTATTTCGAGCCCTTTTTTAGTATTTTTTAAAAATACGAAAATTTAAAATACACTAATTGCACTCATGATTTTTTATTCAAATAACCAGTTCAGTTTTTTTTCTATTATGTCAATAAGATCAAAAAATATTATTCATTTTTCATCAGTCGGTAATTTGTTTATAAATATAATTTCTAAAACACACGATTTCCAAAAAAATATCGTCATTCAGGTACTTATATATAATATAATAAAAACTATACTTTTTAATTAGGTAGGTATTTATTAGCAATAAATACATACCTTAATACCTACCTGTGCATGATAGGTGACGCAACAAAAATAACTTCGAAGTCTATCTCCTTCAAACGTGCGAACTTTATTGGAACCATGCGAACGTAGACCGTGGAGTCATTGCTTATTTAGCGAAGTTTTCTCTCGGCGACGTTATGCGCGATTCGCGGAGTTAGTGTGACGAGGATATAAGACTAAAATTTCACTATCAAACAAAGACTGTCACGTATTGCGTTACACCGTTGTATTATCATAACATTAGTTGAGAAACCTTGGTGGTAGCTCAGCAGGGATTCTCCACTTACGGAATATCTTGAGTACACACTTAATTTCGAAAACACAAAATGTTTTAGATTAGGTAGGTACACCATTATCTAATTAGGTCTCATTGATAGTCGCATCCCACTGTTAGAATTACCTCTTGGTACCTAGGTATATAAAAAGGGTGTAAAAATGTTAAGCTGGACAGTGTAAACGAAACATGGCTGCGTGCATTAGTTTCTTGGTCTTTAATATGATTTCAGTTTTAATAATTCAGATATTAATTACTTCAAGTTATGCTGCGCCATTATTAGAAGAATTATTTTTTGAAATGAGAGAAGAATCTGGTAACGTTTATTGCTGTATAATTTTTCAATTACTTATTTTAATTTCATTTTCCCCTTGTTTTTTTTTTGAGGGTAAATAGAAGGAATATCTATTTCCTGTAAATAAGTAACACCAACAAAGTGATGAAATTATTGCATATTTAATACACAATATGTTATGTAATACATTATACGTGGTAGAGCCATGCTGCAGCTATATTATGGTTGTAGCACGAATGGGTCGGCACGACCGCGAAAGGACCACGCTCTTACAGAATACCAGCGTAAAATAGTACCTCAATACTGCTGTTCGTATGGTGAGTGTAGAGACCTTTTTTACTGAAAACGAGGCATTCCATTTTTATTAATCGAGGATTGATGTAGATGTCTATGGGCCACAGCATCCACTTACCATCAGGATGGACCATGTGCTCGTATGACACCCTTATTCTATAAAATAAAAAACAATTAATATTATTTTTTTGAAATTTAAAATGGTCATAGTTACTGTTCTGTAGCTATTTTTAGTACATCCTTTACAGGCTTTGTGAGGTCAAATAAATTCATTGAACATTTATTAATGCGTCGCGTTTAAATTATGTTATCGACACTACATTACGGATGCTTCTTGTTTTAATGTGTTATTCCGGGCGACATTGGTCCTTTTAAATATTAGGTTGGGGAGGTAGTTCAACCCGTCGAGTGAAATATTAGTTCTTTCTTTTGTTTTCGTATAGGTAATGTTACTAAAGTTAATGTCAGTTTAGTACATAGTACCTGGATGACCGAGCTTTCCTCGGTATTATTTTTTTGGAAATTATATTTAGATAGGTTACTTATATTTAATAGGTACAAATTACATACTGATGAAACAAGAACAATATTTTTTGATCTTATTGACATAATAGAAAAAACTGAAGTGGTTATTTGAATAAAAAATCGTGAGTGCAGTGATTGTGAGATGAAAGGGCTCGAAATAATAGATTTTCTCACAAAAGAAGGGAAATTGAAAGAAATGGATAAATGTCGGACCAGAGACAAGAAGCGATCCAGGGCACTCCGATCTTGCGACTGCCTGATATCTCTTGAGCTAATACGATCGTTAACATGCCGTCAAAATTTACCTTCTTATATTGTAGCAGTTTTTCATTGCCTGAAAACACGGACAAAAGGACATTTTCTAAAGATGAATCCTAGCTAGATCGATTTATTGTCCCCGAAACCCCCTGGAAACTAAATTTTATGAAAATCGTAGGAGCTGTTTCCGAGATACCTAATATATATATATATATATATATATATATATATATATATATATATATATATATATATATATATATATATATATATATACAAGAATTGCTCGTTTAAAGGTATAGGAATTTGTTTATTCTAAAACACTGAAAATGTAAACTAATACAATACTGTAATTTTAAGCTAATTCACAATTTTTTTTCTCCAGGATCAAGTTTAGATTTTGAACTAGGAGAATACTTTGAAGGAGACATGATCCTAATGTCGCGACAGAAACAAGCAGTTTTAGCGGCGGAGAAAAACCGCAACGGACTTATAGACGGTGTCAAGCGATGGCCAGGGCGTACTGTTGTTTATCAGATCGAAGATAATGACTTTGGTTTGTGTTTTTTGTAATACAAATTACACAGAAATGTGTCGCAGTAGGAGGGTCTCACCAAACCGGGTGGTCTGAGTGGTGAATATGCTCACGAATTGCATACCTGATGTCACATTCTTGAAAGGGTATTGTGTCCAGCGGTAGACAATGCTGAATTTATATTAACTAAATAATTATTTTAAATACTGTTTGAGATTAGCTGGTTTTGAGTTTCTCCTCCACTCAGTCTCTTTATTATTGTTCGATATTAAAGTTATTAAATCAGAACACTTATGAAATATATAATTACTGTCTAAATTGAAATATATCAGGAGACAGTTTTGAAAGCTGAAAGATTTATTTTTAAATACACATATAAATGAATAATATTTGTTATTTATAAACATATTTTATTGGCAAAATGGTTGTTTTTAAAAGTAAAAAAAACCGGCCAAGAGCGTGTCGGGTCACGCTCAGTGTAGGGTTCCGTAGTTTCCCGTCGTCGTCGTCCCGTCGTCACAATAAGTGTTCCCACTTATGAGTTTAAAGGCGCTCCTGCAACTGCTCCCGGTAGTGGGTACCTACTGTTGTTTCCATATAAGTTCAAAATGATTTTCCTAGAAAGTCCTAATAAGGTTCTACTTTTCAGATTTTTTTCATATTTTCTAAACTTATGGTTCAAAAGTTAGGGGGGGGGGGACACATTGTTTTTTACTTTTGGAGCGATTATTTCCGAAATTATTGACATTATCAAAAAATGATTGTAGTAAACCCCTATTCATTTTTAAATACCTTTCCAACCATGTATCACACGTTAGGGTTGAAATTAAAAAAAATCACTTCCCACTTTACATATAGGGGGGCTACCCTAATAAAACTTTTTTTTCAATTTTTATTTTACCACTTTGTCGGCGTGGTTGATACACATATTGGTACCAAATTTCAGCTTTCTAGTGCTAACGGTCACAGAGATTAAGCGAGGACGGACAGACGGACAGACAGACATGGCGAAACTATAAGGGTTCCTAAGAGACTACGGAACCCTAATAAATCACGAACAGTAAAAATTACAGAGTGGATTACCACGAGGTGGTGCTGCTCAGAGCTGCCTAGGCCAAAAATGTTGTTGGTCCACTATGAAATAATTTCAAAATGTTTAAAGATTTTTTTTATTTTAATTAAAAATGGGCTCACTTTTGACCTACATCTGGCCCGGGAGCTCAGACGTGGTCTACGATGTAGCGAGTTTGCCCAGGAGGAGCCTTGATTAAAACTACTTTTACGGATTTTATCGCGTTTTATTTATATTAATTTTAATACCCGACGTTTCGGGTGCTTTCCAGCACCCATGGTCACGGGGGACTGAGGCGACTGACGTCCCGATGTCAAAGTTAACCCGGAGTACCTTCAGCTTTTTAATTATTGTCTTTGGTTCGATCTACGCAGAATGAATTAACTGTGTTTTGAAGTCTTGCAGTGGTATGCTTGGGTTTAGTTTTAATTTTATTAATTATAGGATCCCAAGCAGGTGGTAGTACCCAGCCTCCTTCTCTATTGAAATTAGGATGTTTTTTAATTTCAATAGCCTCACGTATCATCCTTGGTAGGAATCGATGTTCTTTTTTTTATGGGTCTTTTTTTTTCTTTTTTCTACACTGTGTATAGAAAAAAGACCCATACAAACCGATACTTAAATGGTGAATCTCACCACCATACTTCACAGTTAGCTACCGTGGGCAAATCTTTGTTACAGAGAGCACGAGGGATCTGTGACAGACCTTTAGAGATATACCTTATATACATAGACTATTGATACCTTATATGATAGACCTTTGCTAATAATAATCAATTATTTTTATTTTATGCAGATGAAGAACAGGTGAAAATTATAGAAGCTGCTATGGAAGACATCGCTAACAAGTCCTGTATTAAGTTTAGACCTAAAGAAAAAGACGAGCACGCAGTCTTGATTAAGGTTTTTATGAAAATTTGTGAATTCTAAATTGTATACTATGATTAACTTTTAGTGCTGATCATCAGTGATCAATGCGTCAGTGAAAAGTCGCAAAGTAAATTTTGTAACTGGATTATTTATTAGATAATAATCAATGCCGTAAGTTACTGTGTAAGTGCCGTGTAGTGACGTCTCAGGGCAGACCATGACGCCATTTTCGTCTTGTGGGTGCCGTACGAGGCAAGTATGGGAAACGCCAGAATTATTAAATGAAAGTGTGTAGTATTCGCGTAAATATAAGAAATCATTACGCCAGAATTATCTGAGGTCTTCAATAGATTGCGATTTGCGCGGTAGAAACACGCTGCAGCTATATTATGGTTGTAGCACGAAATATTGCAGTTTTATGTGGTGAGCGTAGAGATCCGGAGACCCTTTTTTACTGGAAACGGGGCATACCATCTTAGTCCTCAGGGGTGACAACGCATCTGCGTTTTGATTTTCAATTGAGGATAAATGTAGATGTCTATGGGCCACAGCATCCACTTACCATCAGGTGAACTTTGTACTCGTTTGTCACCCTTATTCTATAAAAAATATTACATTCACGCCAGACGCAAATTATCCAGACTGACGATGGGAGGCCCGAGACATCTGGTACAACCGTACGATTGTCAATGCGTTTGCTGAACGTGGCGATAGTGTTGAAAAGATAAATGTCCAGCTGTGGACTTTAAGGAGCCGGTGAATTAAAAGGTGTGTTAATGCTATGAATGTTTTCTTCAAGTATAATCAAGTTCTTTTACTGTAAAAACTAACGATAATTTTACATAGGTATTTTTTTTCAATGATTGATGTTTTGTTTTGATGGGTGTCTTTATATTAGATTTATGCTTCCCGTGTAACGAGGGAAAGTGCACCGTGCGTTAAAACTTGGATCCAATTCCACAATTACGTTATTTTTACTTGTGGATGACTCATGAGTTTCGAATGTCTGTTTTATATTTTCTAACAGGGTTCGGCAGATGGTTGCTTCTCCAGCGTAGGTTATAGCAGTGCTAGCGAAGATGACGATGAAGTGGACCAAGTGTTGAATCTATCCAAGGGTTGCTTTCGTCACGGCACTGTGGTACATGAGATGCTTCACACCCTTGGTTTCTATCATATGCAAAGCACTTACAATAGAGACGATTTTGTAAAGATTATTTGGGAAAATATAAAAGCAGGTAAACATTCTGGATAACTTAATAATTATAATTTTATAATTAAATTTATCCAGTCGTTCTACTTCTCTTAAAACATACATAACATGTATAATATTCCGAATGAGTAACTTTATTCGTATCACAATTTTCTCTATAACCAGAATGGATTTAATTGTTTGTTAAAAAGTTTAAATTGAATATATGTTTATGGGAAACATTAAATATGTGATCTACATGTGGTGGCGATAAAAGATAGTAACATATGCAGTGTTTATTAAAAGAGGAAATTGTTAAACGGAGTGGCTAAACTATTTCAGTTCAAACTTATTCCAGGCACGGAGTACAATTTTGCAAAGTACACCAATGACACCGTGACTGATTTCGGTGTAGCTTACGACTATAATAGCGTAATGCACTACCCTGAAAAGGCTTTTTCAAAAAATGGAAATAAAACTATAATCCCGTTACAGGTAAACTCATCCTTTTGATACAGAACTTTTAAGTGAATCTAGTTTTTTGACAAAATCTTTAGTCATTCCTTTTTTCTATTCTGTAACACGTAAATTGTAATTGACTATGGTTTTTTTTGCAGGATGATGCAAAGATCGGGCAAAGAGTAGGAATGTCCGAAGGTGACATAATTAAATTGAATAAAATGTACTGCGAGTCGGAAAAATGAGATAAGGCATAGTGAACTCGAAGACTGATCTGTTTATTAATTAGTGGTTCGTCAAACTTGAAAAATTGTTAATCATTTGCTTCTAAATAATTTTTCTCATTAAAACCGCATTTAATTTCATTTTACAGTAAAAATAACAAAAGAACGAACGTTTGCGTTGAATTTTTTCCTTTGTCAGACAATCAATTTGGCTTTTCGACGTTGCAAATGAACGAGTTACGTTATGCATGCAGTTACTGATTATATTATCGATAGAATGTATCTGAACGAAACTATTTGAATGTATGAGTGGCGGTGTGAAAATTTCCGCTACCCCAAATCCGTACCTGGATGTCGTAAGAGGCTACGGAAGGAAATAAAACAGAAGATAGGCAACAGTATCTGATAACAACTCAAAATAATGAGAAACTGCGCTTGCCAACCCTCCTGCCAAGCTTGGCAACTATCGCCACTATGGGGTATATTTGACCACCCTCCACGATGCAATAAATGGTGAGGCTGTTCAGCAGTGGACTTTCGATAGGTAGTGATGATGATGAATGTATTTCACCTCAGAATAGCTTCATGATCATCATTATCACTGCCGAACTTTGTAGCAGTAAGGCAGGTGTCTTAAAACTTGAGCCATTTGAATTCATCGGCTCTCTGCACGTCTTATCAGGTTGTCATTCTATCTTAAGTTACTACACTGCGTTTTCCGACAGCTACAGCCCATTTAGCCTTAGGAGCAAAGGTTCTTATGCTATATAGTAGGATCTTACATGCAATGACTAGATTGCAGATTGTGCCTTGATAAACAGGGATATTTCCATGTTGTAAAATGCTAAGCAACAGTAGGTATTTTAACATTGGCTTGATTGACAACGAAACGTTTTTTAAACAAGTAGGTCATGTTAACAAGGTAATATAAGACATCAATTACACATTTTTATTATTTCCCGTGAAGTTTTTTCGTCTTGACATAACCAATCCTTAAACAGTTAAATAATTACATTCAACACTTCACTCAATAATTATATTACTTTTTAATAACAAAAACCTTGCCTTCAGGAATCAACCTCTGAATGTCCGTTGTGGTCGAACTCTAAGTAAGCGCAGGGCACAGAGAACATCGCATGAGTATGCTCCACAAGAATCTTGCTCTGAAGACATATTGATTCTGCTTAAAACCATGACAGATTCCATTCCGATAGGATACAATATTATAGACAGAAATATTCTTGATATAATCAAGAATTTTTTCGTTCGTAATAAATCCTGATACTGATGGGTTGGGAACAGTCCAATATGTTTTTGGTCAACATAATCATTCTTTATGACCTCTTTGAGAACCTCGTGGATGATGTAAAAACTAAAGTACAGAATATGTATCTGAAAGTATTTTTATGGTTTCACAGTTCACCTGATAGTAAGTGGAAACTGTGGTCCTAGACTATTTATCTTTGATCTAGAATTAAAATGTAGATGTTCTGTCATTCTTGAGGGCGTAGGCAAAATGCCTCGTTACCTGTCAAAAGGGTATCTGATTTTTACACTTAACATACGTAATACAGCAACGTTATGCCGCCATGTCGCGCCGGTATGTACAGCCGACCATTCTTGCAGAAGCCGACCATTCTTGCAGAAGCCATAGTAAAATGCGTGGCTCTGCCAAGACTTTACCGACACGTAAAGTGGTGTGTATGAAAAGATTACAATAGATTATTTTTGGTAGAATATAGTATAACATTAGGACCGTACATAAATATGGAAATTCAAATCAATTTAAAATTTATCCAGTTATGTTTGTTTGGGATCTCGAGGCTAAAGAAAATACTAATTTATGAGGTATGTAACAAAATTTGAAATAACACTCAAAAATTATATTTTAGATAATACTCCTAGTGTCTTGGTGTTGGGGGCAGTGGTGTTGAGATTGCTCTTCAAACTATGTAGCTATAACACATCATTTTATTTTATTTCGAAGATCTTAGCAGTTAATGTTTAAGATCTTTGATCTTTGACATTACGTATGACTAGTCAGATCCGCCCGGTCTTTGCTTGGATATGATCTATAAATGTGGCGTTATTTAGATTTAAGATAATCAAATATGATTTAATTTATACACTTTTCCTTTTTTTAAATCTTCAAGTCTGCGATAAAATATAGCCTAGATTCCTCTTGGCATTGCTACCTATATGTTTGTAGTTTCATCACAATCTTTTCAGCCATTCTGAAGATTAGTCCGGACAGACTGATAGACAAATATATATATAAAATATGTAACAAAAACCCTGTGGTTCCCGTTACGTGTGTTATCAGAATCAGTAGCCAAGCGTATAGAAACATTAATATATTTTTTTTCAATAAAACGCATTTAATTCTTTTTTATTTTAATGAAAAAAAAATATTTTGCAAATTGCATGTGGTTTTATTTCCCCTAACTCACACGAGTATCGGTAATGCGGGGTCAGACAATCCTTTTGCCCCTCGGCCAATGCAAAGATAATGAAACCACATAAAATTTGCAAATTATTTTTTTTTCATTAAAATTAATTTTTTTAAATGTGTATTTTTTTAAAAAAGTTTTTTTTCCATATGCTTGGATACTGATTCTGATAACGCAGTTAACGGGAACCACAGGGTTTTCGTTACATGTTGTATAAATATATATATATATATATATATATATATATATATATATATATATATATATATATATATGTATATATATATATATATATATATATATATATATATATATATATATATATATATATATATATATATATATATATAAGCCAGTAATTTTAATATTACATACAGAAAATTAAATTTTATTTATTTATTTATTAGATAACGTAAACCGAAGTTACATTGACGCAGAGGCTTTAGGAACTTTTCGTAGAAGACAGACGTATCGCTGGCCAAATGTATCCTCGTAAAATGCTAATAATATTTTACTCACTGATTTGTAGACGGAACGTGCTCTTTTTGAGTTATACCAATATTTATGACCATTTTTGACTATGCTTTAATTGAACTAAAACAAATTTTCATCGAGAAGTTGATGTTTTCTTTACCTAATGCAAAATAGCTAAATAAAACTCCACAGCTGAGTATAAGCCTCCCCCGAGATTGCCTCCATACTTCCGCTAAGCAGGCGTTTTTTTATACGTGGTAGAGTCACGCTGAAGCTGTATTATGGTTGTAGCATGAATATGTCGGCTCGACCGGGAAAGTACCAAGCTCTCACAGAATACCATCGTAAAATAGCAGCTTAATGTTGCTGTGGTGTTTCATATGGTGAGTGTAGAGAACCGGAGATCCGTTTTACTGGAATCGAGACATTCCATCTTAGTCCTCAAGAGTGACAACGCATCTGCATTTTGAACCACAGCATCCACTTACCACCAGGTGGACTGTGTGCTCGTTTGTCACCCTAATCCTGTAAAAAAAGGCGGAGCGGCAACCGCGGTATTTAAAAAAAATTATACTTAAATTTCTAAGCCGTGCGTCGATTTTCCTCGAAACACACGAACATATCGTAAGCCGAACACTAATATGGGCCTAGTGGCGGAATCTGGAGTGGCGCGGCTTCAAAAGATTAATCCTTTGGATTTACGTAAAAAGGGATAGTGTAAATCGGAGTATTACTGTAATTAACATAATATTTGTTAAAATATTTGTCTGCCTAATTTTCAACATAGACTATAACCTAATACTAATAAAACGCACGTACGACTACCATGTTAGTGTATGCATCTGAAGCAGCTTAAGTTTCAAATGTTAAAAACATATAAAGCATGTGTTTTTCTTTTAAACCTGTAAGGTAGCGTGTAAACTCAGCCCATTTGTAATGCCTCAAAATAAAACAATTTATCACTAAGCTCCGCCATTATGCAGAACCCTTTATTAGATGTGCGATTAATGTACAGTTAATTTTGCCAACGTCGTAAAAGCGAGGACCTCATTAACACGTATGTCCTACGTAGCTAGAGCGAAAAATTTCACGGATATATTAATAGCACGGAACAGACTTGCACCCAACATATTATATCTGACTTTTAAATATAACATTTTTTTTAATAACGAAATAACGGACTCCTGAACTTGTGTCAACTATTTCTATAGTATAGAATATCGTTTTAATTTAACTTATTGGTCCTTCGAGTCGGGATTTTGAGATTATTGGTGCTTCTTGTTTTTTGTAACCGGTATATTGTTTTTAGTGTTTGCTACACTGCATCAACGATTCATCATACACGTGCAGCACGAGATACACAATCACTCAAAATTTGCAACTAACGATTTCATTGATGTTGGTGGAGATTAAACACGAATTGTGTGTGTTTTTACGGCGAGCGCTAAGCTCCAGAGCTACCGCAGCTTATTTACTTTGAGGAAAATAAAACAAAATGCGGTGTCTATCAAACATCAAGATATGAAAGTTAAAATAAATATCTAATTTAAGCGAAATCTCTGACAATAATATCCATATGGTAGGTAGGTTTAATATTTTTAATACACACTTATGGTTCAGGCCACCGGTTGTAAAAAAATTAAAAGCACAGATAGAAAGCAATGTCGTATGTAATCTGTCTGTCTGTATGTAATCTAGGCTGATCTATGATCTATGGTTTCGCTTCAGAAGCCCTGAGATTAAGTAAAATAAATTGCACATTGTGGCAAGAGCCCTAATTGGACACTGTTGTCTTAAAAAGCACATGTCCATTCTGGGACTAAGCAACTCAAGTATGTATGTGTCGGTTCTGTTCCATAACGGAAGAAACACCTCTGCACATCCTAACTTATTGCGGATTCTTAATGCGCAAAAGTAATACTCATCTGAGAAACTATGTACTCCGCCCAGAAGAAGTGAAATTGCTCACGGCTAAACAACTCCTTCTATTTATTGAAGACTTAGGGCTTAGCAGTGAACTATAGCAATAGCAGCGATCACAATAGATCTTTTAGGTCGCAGTGATACTGGTCTCTCCCTAGACCGGCATAGCTGCTCGCACATAAGAAAAAAAAGATCTATGGTATCTGAGGTATGATCTAGGCTGTATGTAATCCTAAAAGCTTCGAGATTATTAAAAAAAAAAAACAAAACGAAAAATTGCTAAAATAAATTATTTGATTACTATCTTAAATCTTAATAACCCCACAGTAAAAGGTCCCACCCCGACTTCGCTTGGGTAGTTTATAATACGATCGACACCGACATACGGCAGACTTCCTGAAATGTTGGTACTTCACAACAGGATATTTTTATTTGATCTATGTAAGAGAACACATTCACAATCAAGCATGTACACTCCTGAATTTTCTTGAGAGAAATTATCCTTGACGGATGGTAAGAACTGACTAATCTTCTTCGGCGAATTGTTGTATATTCTTATGGTAGGCCACTTCAAGATGTGGCTAATCTTGGCTGTGACTTCTCTGCCATATTATGGTAGCACAGCAGGCACACGGTCGACTGTGGCCGGTCTCATTCGGTCACTTTAATGTAGATGCGAGTAGCTTGTTATCTTACAATAGTTTCTTGACGTGTTGGAGCACCAGATGGATGGCGACCAGATGTTTTTGTCACAGATCCCTTGTACCCCTGAAGCACAGATTTTCTCCTACAGTAGCTAACTGTAAAGGATGCTGGTGAGATTCACCGTACAAATATCGATTGGTTAGGGTCTTTTTTCTATACACAGTATGACTGATGGTGTTATTGGTGTGTGATGGTGTTGTTTTATTCAATGTTTAGTATTCGCGTAAATACCTTCTCGCTCATCACCGGTATGTGCGTTTTAGGTTCCGAAGTTTTACATAGTTTTACTGTTACTGTTTGTCACGATAACCACGATCCAAGTAGCACACAAGCGGTATAACAAAACGCTACAATAGCCGCTTAAAAGTTATATGTATTGACTTTACCTTCATAAGTAAATTCTACAGTAGCGGTAGAGAACTTCTCAATCACTTCTATACCACTGAAAAGGGTCCACTTTATACGGGCTTCAGTGCTACAATAAGCGGTACGATAGTGACATGGTCAGTTTGTAAAGCGATACAAAAGTGCTTAAAATGTGATTTTTGGAGCTAAAAGATATACAAGAATTTCTTGTGATACCATTATGCAACTTACACATGATTGCGACTGTAACTCATAACTAAATGTTAAAACATCTTAAAGGTACTTTTTATATAGTACTAGCCTGCCAGGCAGACTTTGTTCTGCCCTTTTCTACGACCCTGTCATGTCCTATTAAGAATCCTTAAATTCGCAAAAAATAAATTGTGGGTTACTCATGGGTAAAAAAAAACTATCCTATCTCTCAAGTTGGACCAAACTGCACACGGTGTGCAAATTTCATTAAAATCGGTTAAGTGGTTTAGGAGCCTATCGCGGACACGTAATTTATATATATTAAGATATAAGAATATATAAGAATTAGTGACAGAACATAAATCTCAAATATTATTTCGAATTGATCGTGATTTGTTATGGTAATAAAAATTACACAAAAAAATCAAAAAATCGCTTGTATTGTAGAATATAATATAATAGAATAGAATATTTTTTATTCAATATAGATTACATGTAATTCTTATTGAAAGTCGTTTTTTACTTTACCACTAAATTAGTGCGAACATCTGTTTCCCGTTAAAATATATACATTAATTAAGGGGATATAGTAAGTCAGCTCAAATTCTAATTTCGTCCCCACTTGCCCGCGCGTTGTATGCTATGTACCGACATTTTTGTAATCACTAATAATGTAAGTAGAAGGGTCGTTTGACACTTACGTAGGCGGTCCCATAATGAATTGGCCTAACTGTGAACCAATGAAGGAAATGGAACGAAACCAATTTTATTTTTCAATATAATCACCATGAATACTAACACACTTCTGACATCTGTGAATCAACATCTCTAAACCTTTATAAAAATAATCACATTTTTTATCCTCAAAATGACTGAAGACGGCCGCCTGCAACTCTTCATCGCTTGAAAATTTTCTTCCTCTTAAGTCCCGCTATAAATTTGGAAATAAATAATAGTCGGATGGGGCCATGTCTGAATTGTAAGGTGGATGTTGAACTTCTGTGAACCCGCATTGACGAACTGCATCCTTCGAAACACCAGCGCTATGAACAGGGGCGTTGTCATGGAGCAACAGGACACCTTTAGACAGCTTGCCTCTTCGTTTTTCCTTTATCTTGTCTCGTAATTTATATATTAAAGAAGCATAATATTCGCCGTTCACGACTGTATTGCGTTCTTTAAAATCCACCGTCAAAATGCCTTGAAAATCCCAAAATATTGTCCACATCAGTTTTTTAGTCGATTGTTGCACCTTTGCCTTTCTAGGGGGCTTTTCACCCTTATAACGCCATTCCATTGACTCGCGCTTGCTTTGTGGATCATAATACAAGATCATAGTTTCATCACCAGTCACTAGCCGCTCGATCACAGTCTTTGGATTTTCGCCACAAAAATCCAAAAACTCCGAAGCCTGTCTCTGTACCGCTGAAAGAAGTTTCGGTACCCATCTTGCACTCACTTTTTTCATGTGAAGATGTTCATGGATCGCGCGATGAACGGTACTCTCAGAGAGCCCAAGCCTTGTTGCAATTTCTCTAATCTTCAAACGGCGGTCACTCAAAACCTCCTCTTCGATAAGAGCAATCGTTTCGGGAGTGAGCACTTCCACAGGTTGACCGTCGTGGTCAAAGTCTTCGACGGTTTCTCTTCCGAGGCGAAACTCTTTCACCCAATTTTTCACTGTGATATAGGAGGGGGCAGCCTCCTTATACACGTCATCCAATCGTTCTTTTATTTGGGCAGGGGATAAACCTTCTTTAAACAGAAACTTTATGACACTTCGATACTCAGTTTTCGACATTTTGAAAAAATACGCGACTCTCGTTATTCAAATGCCTGTTAAACTAAGACTAAGCATTTCATGTCGATGCATGTTTCTTATATTAAGTGCACGATAAACGTACTATTTAATGCAACACAACATCAACAACAACATGTCGCGTTGAACTATATCAGGCCAGTTCATTATGGGACCGCCTGGTATTTCATTAGGTTTATCATATTTATGCCTGTTTCTTAACGCCAAGCCAGTCGCTTCTTATTTTTATCACGGTTATTTCCCATTTTAATTTTACGTCGTCCTGTTGCGTAATGTATATTCTGATCGTAAGCGACACAACCTCCCCCTTCAAAGGCCGAAGCGAAGTGACCGAGCGGCAGGAACCACGCTTCAAGAGGCCGATAGTTTAGGTAATTTCTTTTTACAGTGAAAATAATGGTATTTAAAAAAAAGTAAATGACATAAGCACTGCTTTATAGTTAGTTCAGTTAGTATGCAAAGTTTTATGATCTTATTTAAGTATTTTATGAATAACAGCGGTTTATTGTTTATTTTGGAGGTAACTTTGGATTTTTTTTCTATCGCGAAAATTTTACGAAATCGTGTTTTCGTCTAACATAATCCTTAACATTAATCCTCAACTTTACCATATATTTATTTCAAAATTAATGCTGCAATATTCTCGGCATAACGAAGGATCTTGCTAAGCCATTTGAGACTATATTTCCCCTTAAACTAAATCTTTCATGCGCCCGCGCGCATGCGTTAAAATTTTAAGGCTAATTTTCAGTTTCTTTTTGATTGAGTTATTGGAACTTGTGGTCAATTTATAAGCGTATGAAATTCAAGAGAGTTTATTTATTGTGAAAAGTACGCTCTCTAATATAAGGAAATTGATTATTTTATTGAAATGCTAAAATGCTAAATTCATCAAATACCGCCATGTAACAGTGACTTTTCAAAAATCATTAGACGTCTACTATATCCATTATTTTTTAGGTTAGGTTAGAAGGTAGGTTTTAGAAGTAGTATTATTATTATGAAGAATAGTAGTATGGGGCTAGTGATAATTATTTTAGAGCATAGAAATCTACAGTCACCGAACTATAGGTATAAAAGCACTTTAATAACCTTTTTACTATCGAAAAATTTTAGAGCCCGTTTGTAATTTTAATTATTTGAAACTCTTGTAGCTGTGTAAATTATCTTTGGCATGCCTAATCCAGACAGGGCTATATTTACACGATGTATTCCACAAGTATACAGCTTTTGATGCTTCTCTTAAAATTGTGATACAAAATTAAATTTTAACAATTTTTTTACTTTAACATCCACTTACGTTTTACAAGTGTGCTTGTTCGGGCGGCTGAAAGTCATCTAGTCTGCGTGCAAGTCGATTCGTAACGACTCTAGAAAACAGCACGTAGACGCGGCTTAGAAGAAAACTCGGTCTGTAGTTCTTCAAAGGAGCGTTGTCACCTTTCCTGAAAAACAAGACCACTGCACTTCTGCTCCACGCCTCTGGAGTAGAGCCACCATGGAGGACGGAATTAAAGAGCTTATGATGTACCCCAAGTACCATTTTCCACCCGTTTTCGGAAGCTCTGCTGTAATTCCATTTTAATGTCGCTTAGACTGGCGTTAAGAATATTATCGGAATAGTGTTTGATAGTGCGTATGGCTCCAATGATGACGTGTACAGCTGCCTATAGAGGTTCTATTTATTCATTGAGAGGTCTCAATGTCACATATACATTTCCTCCACCTCCTCACCGGGATGTACCAAAGTTGGTGCGTTAACCTATATGACCTTCAGCGAATACCGTTTGCTGATTCTGAGTATTTGGTACGCAACCCTCGTCAACACACGCCAAATCTTTACAAGCATGTTGACGAGAGATGGTTGATAATTGGGATACCTCCTTGGGACAGATGGTCGCCACTCCGGTGATATAACAATTTGTCAGATTAAAGCATTACCTTGTCCTCTTTTCGGACCTCGGATAATCCAATAATATGCCAGCGCAACTTGTCTACCTCTTCTTCCAGCTCCAGGATCTTCTCGTCAGTCCTCAAGGTGCGTGCATTATATGTTGTCAGGTCGAGTCGTCTTAGGTGGCAACCGAACCACCACCGGAGATTCTGAGCACCCCCTGCTCCGCCGTTGCCATGTTCACCACTGTAGCCAGGAATAGTGGGGTCACCGGGGACTGGGGGGCCATTTGTTTATGTCGTTGCTCATGGGGGGATGTTTGCCATAGTTGCCACGCTTGGCGAGCGGTCGGCAACCGCAGTTTTTTTATTGTATAATTGCTCTTATCAGGAAAATGCTGCTGCCCATCTTCTGCCTGTCTCCCTCTGTCGCCTCTTACGATACCCACAGGAAGGTATAGAGTAGTCGATATTTTCAACCGCCACTACACGGCTTTTATGGATTTTTATTAAGTATTTGGAGTCAAGGATAATATGCAGATATTTTTCTAAAAAAAGTAAACTAGCAAAGTACTCGTAATACCCGGTGATGATAACTAAAAGTTTTGACGAATAGCTACATAGCCAGATAGTCAACAAAGTTGTTTGTTATTTATTGGTTCTATTTTCTAGTGTTTCATCACAAATAAGCACAATGGATCCCTCATAAAATCTCCTTATTGTCACAAATATTTTTCTCGGAGTTTTCCTCGCTTGGTTTCACGTAGTTGATTGAAATTTGATATTTTTAAATGAAGGGCTTAATTTTTGAGGGTCATCGTGTAAGATACCAATTAAAAGTTTATTAATAGAACTAGGCCTCGTTTGAAATCCATTACATTACAGACGATAAAATTAATTAGCTAACAACAACATAGGTGGATTTGCCGTAACTAATATTGAAAATCCTATTAAATGTTTTTGAAATGAATTTAAAATTACCAGATATCATAATTTAATTATTAATTTTACTTAATATTAGCTTTTTTACTCGCAACCTCGTCCAAAGAGAACTTAAAAGAAAAAAAACTGCAGATCTTTAATAGTGGTTTATGGGCAAGTGGTTGAATTACTGAAAAACCATTTTGAATTTAGCTTTTTTTGCTACTATCACGAAAACAATGGGGTTCGATATGGGACCATAATATAAAATATAAAAATTGAAAAAATATTAATTCCATGTAAAAAGATCTTCTTACACTTGTCAAACGTAGTGGATGTTAAAGTAAGAAAATGTTATAAATCGATTTTGTATTACAATTTTAAGAGATAGAAGATAAAGTTGAGTTATGACTTATTACGTGTAATACATAAAATTAAACAAAATGTTTTGAAATTTTTACCTATCTCCTTTAAATAGTTTATGAGATAATCATGAAAACCATTTTATTTTATTTTATCAGTTTTTGATTTTACAAAAAGTCCTGCATATTTTTCGGAACAAATATAACCTTTACCATTCCTGACATCGCTTTTAATCTGGTCATGAAGTAGTAGTTAGGTTGTACCAGTTCTGGCGCACTAAGTCAGTACTACTATACTAGTAGTTAGGTTGTACCAGTTCTGGCGCACTGAGTCAGTACTACTATACTAGTAGTTAGGTTGTACCAGTTCTGGCGCACTGAGTCAGTACTACTATACTAGTAGTTAGGTTGCACCAGTTCTGGCGAACTGAGTCAGTACAACTATACTAGTAGTTAGGTTGTACCAGTTCTGGCGCACTGAGTCAGTACAAATATACTAGTAGTTAGGTTGTACCAGTTCTGGCGCACTGAGTCAGTACAACTATACTAGTAGTTAGGTTGTACCAGTTCTGGCGCACTGAGTCAGTACAACTATACTAGTAGTTAGGTTGTACCAGTTCTGGCGCACTGAGTCAGTACTACTGTACTAGTAGTTAGGTTGTACCAGTTCTGGCGCACTAATTCAGTACTACTATACTAGTAGTTACGTTGTACCAGTTCTGGCGCACTGAGTCAGAAGTGATACAAGTACGACGTTCGTCGACTCACGACTCTAAAAAAAAAAAAAAAAGGTTTTGGCATGCTCTGATCACGAATCTGCGGTCCATTTTTGCGTAGGATGCACGGTTCCGGATATGTGCAGATCAATTAACTCTTATCTAATTGATATCCGGTGTAGCCCTCAACCGTCATTAGCGCTCCATTGTCCTTATCTACTTATCTATTGTTCGTTCAATACCGTCATTATCCATTATTCGTCAGCGTGTGGGTCGGCTTATGCTATTATATTATATACTCCTTGGTTCCTATCTACAACGGTAATCTGAATCATCAATAAAATACATTACCTAATTTTGTTACAATTTTTATTTACGAAATACAAAATCTTATTACTTATTATCTATAAAATAGGTGCGAAACATCTCATCCACTAAAATATCGTTGTACAATGTGTTTCCCATAAATATACTCGTAAAACTATGCATTGATCATCCCTGAAACTTATATAGCAAATACATTAAGCAATATTCGCCACAAACTAAAGTCCACTCATTCTGAATCCTATCAACATTCCAGTTCCATCTTTTAGAACTCTTTTTTAAAAACTCTAGATGATATCGTACAGGTGCTCGTCTGTATGAATCAAAATATTGACCGACGTCATTCGTATCGACATATAAAGCTACCCAATGTGACCCTGGTTTATCATCTGTACCCAAATTGCATATTACCTAGTCAGGTCATAAATTCTATTACATGTTTAATATAAAATAAATGAAACAAATTTATTCGTTATGTAACCATTTATATACCAAAATGAACTTAACAAAACATAGATTCCTATGACACTATAGTTTATTCAAAATGACCTCCGTGATTTTGAATACAGGCCTTCAATCTGCGCGGCTAGTCGTCTATCGCACCACGAACGAGGTCCATGTCAATATCGGCGGCTGCCTTAATCAAGGATGTCTTGAGTGACTCCAAATTGGGATGAGGCTTTGAGCACGCCTTTTCCTCCAAGTGTTGCCATATCTTGTAATCTAACGGATTCAAATCTGGACTGGAGGAGGGCCAGTCTTTGTGTCGGATGAAGTCGATTTCACGCGCCGCCAGCCAGTCTTGTGTGCTCTTCGCTCTATGAGCTGACGCCAAATCTTGTTGGAATACCCAGTGCCTGTTATTGAATATGGTATGAGAAACAGGTTACACAAGGTTCGTCAGGACTGTATTTTGATACACAACTGCATTCGTTTTTACATTTTTCTCACAAAAATGTACCTCTGTTAAACCCCAATAAGAAACTCCCAACCATACCATGAGCGAGGATGGAAAATGACCTCGTTGGACACGCGGAATACGGTTGCTCGCTTCTTCACTACTGTGTGCGTACACCTTATCATTTTGTTTGTTGTAGCTCTCTTCTACGGTAAAAATTTTTTCATCCGAAAAAAGAATTTCCCGATATTTTTTTCCCGCGTACCGCTTCAACAAAGCGCGGCATCTCTTCAGTCTCAGGTCCATTAGACGAGCATTCAAACGATGTCCTGTTTTTCTTCGATATGCCCGAAGCCCTAAGTCTTCATTTAACACCCTTTTCACCGTAGTTCTGCTTAACCCCATCTGAAGGGCCAACAGTTTCTGCTTACGTTTGGGATTTCTTTGAATTCGCACCTTTACAGCTTTTATCACTGCTGGAGTCCTAACAGACCGAGGGCGACCACTTCTTGACCTGTCATCTACACTAGAGTCTTCATTGTATCGTTTGATGGTACGATAAATGAATCTTTTGGTTATATTCAAATTTTTTCAGTATATCAAAAAATTTAATTGGCGCGTAATCGCAACGATGCAACGCAATAACTGCAACACGGTTTTTTTAAGCGTCCACTCCATATGTAAAAATGAGTAAAATTCTAAAAAGTATACAGTTTTATTTTCATGAACAATTCGAATTCAATAAACTTTTTTGTGGCCAGCATTCTAAAAGAAAAGTTTTTACTGTGTGACAATACTTATGACCTGACTAGGTATATACGTTGGTACGTGGATGTACATGGGCAGTCTGCTAGCAGCATAAACATTATTTTCTAGACTGGTGTGAATCTTTTTCAGATGTTGTTGTACATCTAGTGTATCCATGATATTACTGCTATTAGTAGATTATTACAGTACAATCTACTCAATGACTAACATAGGAATGATCAATTATGTGATTTCTAAATATTAAATCGCATTTTTTTCTGTTATACAAAACGTATTTGAGTCATCAATACACTGAATAAGACGCAACAAGAAGTAAGGCTGAGATAAGCAACAGAATGTGAGATAAGGTTGTTGACGCATAAAGTTATTATCAATTCTACTGTAGAAATTCTTTAGATTAGAATTATTACTTACTGGTACTATATAAGACCAAGCAACTGCAGTCATGGAGTTTGTGTATGGTCGTTTGACCGCAGTGTATCTATCAATACTACATTTGTGTTACTCCAACGCATCAAAGGCCATAGATGTAAGTGTTTAATCTATTGACAAACTTACTTTTCTTTCTGTTATTTTCTTACGTGTGTATGATTTAGTGTTAACAAATTATATTTAAATATTTTGTGTGTGTATATTAAGCCGTGGTAGCTCAGATGGTTAGTGCAAGCTGTAAATTTCACAATACGCGACCCGGGTTCGATCCCCGCCGGCACCAATTAAATTGTTAATTGCAATTTTAAGTGTTTATTCTATTGACACACTTACTTTTCTTTCTGTCATTTTCTTACGTGTGTATGATTTAGTGTTAACAAATTATATTTAAATATTGTGTGTGTGTGTGTGTGTGTGTGTGTGTGTGTTTATATGATTAAGCCGTGGTAGCTCAGATGGTTAGCGCAAGCTGTAAATTTCACAGTACGCGACCCGGGTTCGATCCCCGCCGGCACCAATAAAATTGTTAATTGCAATTTTAAGTGTTTATTCTATTGACACACTTACTTTTCTTTCTGTTATTTTCTTACGTGTGTATGATTTGGTGTTAACAAATTATATTTAAATATTGTGTGTGTATATGATTAAGCCGTGGTAGCTCAGATGATTAGCGCAAGCTGTAAATTCACAGTACGCGACCCGGGTTCGACCCCCGCCGGCACCACTAAAATTGTTAATTGCAATTTTAAGTGCTGATTTACCACGTGCTCGGCGGTGAAGGAAAACATCGTGAGGAAACCTGCATGTCTGAGAAAATTTCGAAGGCATGTGAAGTTCGCCAACACGCATTGAGACTGCGCCGCGGACATTTCCTAGCCATAAATACAAAGACAATAGCAGAAAGTAAAAAGTTAAAAAATACTTTTTTAACAATGACAGTCATTAGTTGATCATTGGTGAATGTGATTCTGTTTTCTTAAATTACAGGAAGAAAAGAGCAGAAGGAAGAAATGGGATGATGGGAAGTAATGAAGAATGAATTGTTATGTGAAGTTTGTTGAAACAAACATATTTTAGTCACGTGTAAATACTTTTAACATCTTGGTTCAAAATGACACAAAATATAAAAAATATTAGATACATCATCGACATGGACGGATTTTACATTACATATCCTCATAAACATTTTCAATGTAGAGAAATGGCTATTCTAGACGTAAAACTATCTAATAAAAATGATTCGTTTACCGATCATTATTTGTTTCGGCCAAGTTATTCTTTCAATCATTTGTCGCCAAAAGACAAAAAAACTGTTCGTTATTGTGAAACACACGTGCACGCCATATTTTGATGTGACCGAAGAATTAAAATGTGCCTACAAACAAGAGAACATCATTCGCATATTAAATTGGTATATTAGAAATTTGTGCAAAGACGAAGTGATCGCATACAAAGGTGGTTCAGCAGAAAAACAATTTTTAAAAATGTTGTTAACAAAATAAAATTTTAAATTAATCATAAATTTTGTTTGATTTCCCAAAAACATTAGTTATAGTATACTATATAATACAAAGGTGGTTCAACAGAAAAACAATTTATAAAAATGTTGACGACGAATGACAGAATTTTTAATATTGAAGAATACAAATGTCCAAAATACAACGATTTGGTAAATGTCATAAATTTAAACAAACGTTATGTGTGTAATAATCATATATTTGCAAAAAATATTCACAAAATTTTACATTGTTCATGTGACGAAGTGTGGGTTTTTTACAAGTGGTTATTGCTTGAAAATAAAATTTTAAATTAATCATAAATTTTGTTTGATTTCCCAAAAACATTAGCTATAGTATACTATATAATACAAAGGTGGTTCAACAGAAAAACAATTTTTAAAAATGTTGACGACGAATGATAGAAGTTTTTAATATTAAAGAATACAAATGTCCAAAATACAACGATTTGGTAAATGTCATAAATTTAAACAAACGTTATGTGTGTAATAATCATATATTTGCAAAAAATAATCACAAAATTTTACATTGTTCTTGTGACGAAGTGTGGGTTTTTTACAAGTGGTTATTATTTGAAAATAAAATTTTAAATTAATCATAAATTTTGTTTGATTTCCAAAAAAATTTTGTCATACAATGACTCATCATCAATCAACTAATGACTGTCATTGTTAAAAAAGTATTTTTTAACTTTTTACTTTCTGCTATTGTCTTTGTATTTATGGCTAGGAAATGTCCGCGGCGCAGTCTCAATGCGTGTTGGCGAACTTCACATGCCTTCGAAATTTTCTCAGACATGCAGGTTTCCTCACGATGTTTTCCTTCACCGCCGAGCACGTGGTAAATCAGCACTTAAAATTGCAATTAACAATTTTAGTGGTGCCGGCGGGGGTCGAACCCGGGTCGCGTACTGTGAATTTACAGCTTGCGCTAACCATCTGAGCTACCACGGCTTAATCATATACACACACAATATTTAAATATAATTTGTTAACACCAAATCATACACACGTAAGAAAATAACAGAAAGAAAAGTAAGTGTGTCAATAGAATAAACACTTAAAATTGCAATTAACAATTTAATTGGTGCCGGCGGGGATCGAACCCGGGTCGCGTACTGTGAAATTTACAGCTTGCGCTAACCATCTGAGCTACCACGGCTTAATCATATAAACACACACACACACACACACACACACACACACACACACACACACACACACACAATATTTAAATATAATTTGTTAACACTAAATCATACACACGTAAGAAAATGACAGAAAGAAAAGTAAGTGTGTCAATAGAATAAACACTTAAAATTGCAATTAACAATTTAATTGGTGCCGGCGGGGATCGAACCCGGGTCGCGTATTGTGAAATTTACAGCTTGCACTAACCATCTGAGCTACCACGGCTTAATATACACACACAAAATATTTAAATATAATTTGTTAACACTAAATCATACACACGTAAGAAAATAACAGAAAGAAAAGTAAGTTTGTCAATAGATTAAACACTTACATCTATGGCCTTTGATGCGTTGGAGTAACACAAATGTAGTATTGATAGATACACTGCGGTCAAACGACCATACACTAACTCCATGACTGCAGTTGCTTGGTCTTATATCGTACCAGTAAGTAATAATTCTAATCTAAAGAATTTCTACAGTAGAATTGATAATAACTTTATGCGTCAACAACCTTATCTCACATTCTGTTGCTTAGCTCAGCCTTAATTCGTGTTGCGTCTTATTCAGTGTATTGATGACTCAAATACGTTTTGTATAACAGAAAAAAATGCGATTTAATATTTAGAAATCACATAATTGATCATTCCTATGTTAGTCATTGAGTAGATTGTACTGTAATAATCTACTAATAGCAGTAATATCATGGATACACTAGATGTACAACAACATCTGAAAAAGATTCACACCAGTCTAGAAAATAATGTTTATGCTGCTAGCAGACTGCCCATGTACATCCATGTACCAACGTATATACCTGGTCAGGTCATAAGTATTGTCACACAGTAAAAACTTTTCTTTTAGAATGCTGGCCACAAAAAAGTTTATTGAATTCGAATTGTTCATGAAAATAAAACTGTATACTTTTTAGAATTTTACTCATTTTTACATATGGAGTGGACGCTTAAAAAAACCGTGTTGCAGTTATTGCGTTGCATCGTTGCGATTACGCGCCAATTAAATTTTTTGATATACTGAAAAATTTGAATATAACCAAAAGATTCGTTTATCGTACTGTGACGGCTCAATATTATTATTAATAATTAAATTCAATATAAAGGGGCGTCAAAAATAGTTTTAAAACATATATATTAAGCAATAAAGTTAAATTAATAAACATAAAGTTAATATATTTCAGACATTATCCCAATAACATAGCAAATTAAAGGCAAAATTATTGTTTCTCGTAATAAGTAAATTTATTATAAAAAACTTGTAAAAATATTTAAAATAAAATAAATAATAGAAATACAAGTCAAAAAATATTATAAAATTAAGTTAAATAACGTTTATAAGATAATTAGAAAATTTGTTAAAAATTGTTTAAGTCATGGGAGGTGTTCGTGTATAAAAGAAAATTTTTCTAAGTTGTGGAAGGAGTTCACGTATAGACGTCTTGTATGGATGAGGTGCCGGAGATATGTACATACCTGCAGTTGTACATATATATGGGGTGGTGGGGAGCCCGACTGCCTGAAGTACTGTAGCACAATGACTAGTCCTATATTAGGGACTTATGATATTAAACTCAATGATACAAAAGCAATACTATAGAAGGTCTCCATGATGAATTTGCATTACAATAGTAGGGTCGTGGGTTCGAACCCTATATATGAATGACTTATAAAAGTAAGGTCTATGATTCAAAAGCAATACTATAGAAGGTCTCTGTGATTAATATGCATTACAATAGTAGGGTCGTGGGTTCGAACCCTATATATGAATGACTTATGAAAGTAAGGTCTATGATTCAAAAGCAATACTATAGAAGGTCTCTGTGATTAATATGCATTACAATAGTAGGGTCGTGGGTTCGAATCCTATATATGAATGACTTATGAAAGTAAGGTCTATGGTTCAAAAGCAATACTATAGAAGGTCTCTATGATTAATATGCATTACAATAGTAGGGTCATGGGTTCGAATCCTATATATACATGACTTATGAAAGTAAGGTCTATGATACAAAAGCAATATTATAGGAGGTCTCGTTGATGCATAAGCATTGTATGGGGTGGTCGGGTGACTGACTGCTCCTAGTACTGTAGCAAAATGACTAGTCCTTATTAGGGACTTGAAAAGGAATATTATGGTGGCGTGTGTGCTGCTTCACGAGCAATTGGTCCGAGGTAAACTTGGACTCACTAACCGATGTGTCCTAGACATATCATCTTAGTGTCGGTGGTAAGCGGGTTTGTTGTAGCAATACGGCTTTCCCGTGGACATCGCACACCCATACCGTTTGTGGGCGGCGTCGTAGCGCATAGCGATGCGTCGTCTATCTTTCGGATGGGGATGATGAGTGTGTTTGGTAGCACTTTTAAATGTAACAGGCATACTCAGCTTCATGTCTTAGTGCATTAGCGCTATGATACGTGGAGTTTTGTTCATTGGCGTCTTAGTAGCGTGCTACTATGATACGTTGGTGACATTTTTTATATAACATCAATACTAACTTTGTTGCCAAAGTCGATAGGAGTCATGTGGGTGTGTTGTGAGGGTGCGCCGCCCGTATGATAGTTGCATTGATGCTTACTGCTACTTGCGGTATTGCGTCTTGTGATGGATCTGCGGGTGTGCTGCGCCTGATTCGACGCATTCCTGTTGTTCTGGTCGATGGAGGTATACAATTAACATCTTAGTGTCGGTGGTAAGCGGGTTTGTTGTAGCAATACAGCTTTCCCGTGGACATCGCACACCCATACCGTTTGTGGGCGACGTCGTTGCGCATAGCGATGCGTCGTCTATATTTCGGATGGGGATGATGAGTGTGTTTGGTAGCATTTTTAAGTGTAACAGGCATACTCAGCTTCATGTCTTAGTGCATTAGCGCTATGATACGTGTAGTTTTGTTCCATGGCGTCTTAGTAGCGTGCTACTATGATACGTTGGTGACATTTTTTATATAACATCAATACTAACTTTGTTGCCAAAGTCGATAGGAGTCATGTGGGGAGTGCGCCGCCCGTATGATAGTTGCATTGATGCTTACTGCTACTTGCGGTATTGCGTCTTGTGATGGATCTGCGGGTGTGCTGCGCCTGATTCGACGCATTCCTGATGTTCTGGTCGATGGAGGTATACAATTAACATCTTAGTGTCGGTGGTAAGCGGGTTTGTTGTAGCAATACGGCTTTCCCGTGGACATCGCACACCCATACCGTTTGTGGGCGGCGTCGTAGCGCATAGCGATGCGTCGTCTATCTTTCGGATGGGGATGATGAGTGTGTTTGGTAGCACTTTTAAATGTAACAGGCATACTCAGCTTCATGTCTTAGTGCATTAGCGCTATGATACGTGGAGTTTTGTTCATTGACGTTTAGTAGCGTGCTACTACGAAACGTTGGTGATATTTTTTTTATATAACAACAATACCAACTTTGTTACCAAAGTCGATAGGGATCATGTGGATGTGTTGTGAGGGGGCGCCATCCGTATGATAGTTGCATTGATGCTTACTGCTACTTGCGGTATTGCGTCTTGTGATGGATCTGCGGGTGTGCTGCGCCTGATTCGACGCTCTCTTGTGGTTCTGGTCGATGGAGGTATACGGGTGGTGATGTCTGCTGGGATGTATGGGGGACCTTGTAATGGTGTAAGCCCGACGATAGTCGTATTGATGCTTGTTGCGTTCTGCAGCATTGCGTCTCTGCGATGGTTGTTTGGTGGGACGCTATTCTCAATGGCGCTCTCTGCGTCTTGGTTTGACTCACACCTAAGTAGCTTTGCCCAAGTCGGGTCCCTTCATTGCGGGGCTGCAGACTGTCTGCCCTCCACGATGTTTTATATAACAACATAATATTATATCTCTGTAACTTTCCCACCTTTGAATGATTGAAGGCAACTTGTTGGTGGGTGAGACAAACATGATCGAAAATGCATTTACTCAACGTCAGTGACACAAACCCTTTCTGATGGCGAATTATTACTCTTATCTTATAACTGCCTTTTGGCTATATCTGCTGTTGTATTGGTTGGTGGAGCATATGTGTCGACCTCATGCGGGTGGTAGCTGGCGGGAGGATCTGAGGAGACTCTCAAGGCTGCGGCCGAAAGCCGCACAACGTGGGACCCCATTCCCTTGAGGTGAGCGGTAGACTCATGACACGCTCTGCGGCTAGTAGCCGTGCTGATCATGCAATTGGTGGTGATGCCATACACTTACATCACGTCTGCAGGAGCGGCGGTCTGGCAGGTGGTGGCGCTCACGGAGGGTTTACGGCCAGTGTGCCTATTTGCCTAAACCGTGTGACGTACATTCACTGTGGCTGGATTCGTTCGTATTCTGTATGGCGTTTACACGCATTGACATGCGCGACTTCGGTCGATGTTTGTGCTTACGCACTAACAAGGGGCCAAGCCTCTTTTACTGGTTCGCCAGTTATTTTGCTGTGGACTACGGTCCAGTTCCCGAATTAGCGTTCCCTTCGGGGGGAGTGCATCAAAATGGTTGGCGCTCACCGTGCACGGCGTGTGTGGGGCCGTGTACCTCCCCTACATTTTTTTAAATAAATGTAGGAGAGCGAAGCCCTTGTATCGGGTATTTTTGTATAAATATATTGTGAGCCTTTTCCAAGCGGGAAGGGATAAATAATAATAAATTAATAATGTAAACCTGATACAAGTGGAATAGGGACGTTTTATGTTCTTAACCTTTTTCGAGCCCTGTCTTCGTGAACGGGGTTCACTTAGCTTATTAGGCACTACCAACAGCTTTCAATTGCTCTAGTGAATATTCATTCTTCCAAAAGACACCTAAAAGAACTAAGTTACAAACAAACACAACGTAAATAAGGGTCCTAATTAAGACGATCACGCCAAAAGATTACAAACGGCCTATTATTAAACCTTTAGAGAGATCATTTTAGAAAGATCTAAACATAGTTTATTAATCCTGGTCACATATATATAATGTTATTGAAAAGGGGATATTTTTAATATTATAAAATTTTTATTTTATATACAATAGAGGGGTGGGGGATCGTTACAGTACCATCAAATGATACAATGAAGACTCTAGTGTAGATGACAGGTCAAGAAGTGGTCGCCCTCGGTCTGTTAGGACTCCAGCAGTGGTAAAAGCTGTAAAGGCGCGAATTCAAAGAAATCCCAAACGTAAACAGAAACTGTTGGCCCTTCAGATGGGGTTAAGCAGAACTACGGTGAAAAGGGTGTTAAATGAAGACTTAGGGCTTCGGGCATATCGAAGAAAAACAGGACATCGTTTGAATGCTCGTCTAATGGACCTGAGACTGAAGAGATGCCGCGCTTTGTTAAAGCGGTACGCGGGAAAAAAATATCGGGAAATTCTTTTTTCGGATGAAAAAATTTTTACCGTAGAAGAGAGCTACAACAAACAAAATGATAAGGTGTACGCACACAGTAGTGAAGAAGCGAGCAACCGTATTCCGCGTGTCCAACGAGGTCATTTTCCATCCTCGCTCATGGTATGGTTGGGAGTTTCTTATTGGGGTTTAACAGAGGTACATTTTTGTGAGAAAAATGTAAAAACGAATGCAGTTGTGTATTAAAATACAGTCCTGACGAACCTTGTGTAACCTGTTTCTCATACCATATTCAATAACAGGCACTGGGTATTCCAACAAGATTTGGCGTCAGCTCATAGAGCGAAGAGCACACAAGACTGGCTGGCGGCGCGTGAAATCGACTTCATCCGACACAAAGACTGGCCCTCCTCCAGTCCAGATTTGAATCCGTTAGATTACAAGATATGGCAACACTTGGAGGAAAAGGCGTGCTCAAAGCCTCATCCCAATTTGGAGTCACTCAAGACATCCTTGATTAAGGCAGCCGCCGATATTGACATGGACCTCGTTCGTGGTGCGATAGACGACTAGCCGCGCAGATTGAAGGCCTGTATTCAAAATCACGGAGGTCATTTTGAATAAACTATAGTGTCATAGGAATCTATGTTTCGTTAAGTTCATTTTGGTATATAAATGGTTACATAACGAATAAATTTGTTTCATTTATTTTATATTAAACATGTAATAGAATTTATGACCTGACTAGGTAATATGCAATTTGGGTACAGATGATAAACCAGGGTCACATTGGGTAGCTTTATATGTCGATACGAATGACGTCGGTCAATATTTTGATTCATACAGACGAGCACCTGTACGATATCATCTAGAGTTTTTAAAAAAGAGTTCTAAAAGATGGAACTGGAATGTTGATAGGATTCAGAATGAGTGGACTTTAGTTTGTGGCGAATATTGCTTAATGTATTTGCTATATAAGTTTCAGGGATGTTCAATGCATAGTTTTACGAGTATATTTATAGGAAACACATTGTACAACGATATTTTAGTGGATGAGATGTTTCGCACCTATTTTATAGATAATAAGTAATAAGATTTTGTATTTCGTAAATAAAAATTGTAACGAAATTAGGTAATGTATTTTATTGATGATTCAGATTACCGTTGTAGATAGGAACCAAGGAGTATATAATATAATAGCATAAGCCGACCCACACGCTGACGAATAATGGATAATGACGGTATTGAACGAACAATAGATAAGTAGATAAGGACAATGGAGCGCTAATGACGGTTGAGGCCTACACCGGATATCAATTAGATAAGAGTTAATTGATCTGCACATATCCGGAACCGTGCATCCTACGCAAAAATGGACCGCAGATTCGTGATCAGAGCATGCCAAAACCTTTTTTTTTTTTTAGGGTCGTGAGTCGACGAACATCGTACTTGTATCACTTCTGACTCAGTGCGCCAGAACTGGTACAACGTAACTACTAGTATAGTAGTACTGAATTAGTGCGCCAGAACTGGTACAACCTAACTACTAGTACAGTAGTACTGACTCAGTGCGCCAGAACTGGTACAACCTGACTACTAGTATAGTTGTACTGACTCAGTGCGCCAGAACTGGTACAACCTAACTACTAGTATAGTAGTACTGACTCAGTGCGCCAGAACTGGTACAACCTAACTACTAGTATAGTTGTACTGACTCAGTGCGCCAGAACTGGTACAACCTAACTACTAGTATAGTAGTACTGACTCAGTGCGCCAGAACTGGTACAACCTAACTACTAGTATAGTAGTACTGACTCAGTGCGCCAGAACTGGTACAACCTAACTACTAGTATAGTAGTACTGACTCAGTGCGCCAGAACTGGTACAACCTAACTACTAGTATAGTAGTACTGACTCAGTGCGCCAGAACTGGTACAACCTAACTACTAGTATAGTTGTACTGACTCAATGCGCCAGAACTGGTACAACCTAACTACTAGTATAGTTGTACTGACTCAGTGCGCCAGAACTGGTGCAACCTAACTACTAGTATAGTAGTACTGACTCAGTGCGCCAGAACTGGTACAACCTAACTACTAGTATAGTTGTACTGACTCAGTGCGCCAGAACTGGTACAACCTAACTACTAGTATAGTAGTACTGACTCAGTGCGCCAGAACTGGTACAACCTAACTACTAGTATAGTAGTACTGACTCAGTGCGCCAGAACTGGTACAACCTAACTACTAGTATAGTAGTACTGACTCAGTGCGCCAGAACTGGTACAACCTAACTACTAGTATAGTAGTACTGACTCAGTGCGCCAGAACTGGTACAACCTAACTACTAGTATAGTTGTACTGACTCAATGCGCCAGAACTGGTACAACCTAACTACTAGTATAGTTGTACTGACTCAGTGCGCCAGAACTGGTGCAACCTAACTACTAGTATAGTTGTACTGACTCAGTGCGCCAGAACTGGTACAACCTAACTACTAGTATAGTTGTACTGACTCAGTGCGCCAGAACTGGTACAACCTAACTACTAGTATAGTTGTACTGACTCAGTGCGCTAGAACT
Organism: Parnassius smintheus behrii; assembly: GCA_036936625.1. Taxonomy (NCBI): domain Eukaryota; kingdom Metazoa; phylum Arthropoda; class Insecta; order Lepidoptera; family Papilionidae; genus Parnassius; species Parnassius smintheus. The sequence continues at coordinate 41,009,686 of JAUPFT010000001.1, read as the reverse complement.
GGTGCAACCTAACTACTAGTATAGTTGTACTGACTCAGTTCGCCAGAACTGGTGCAACCTAACTACTAGTATAGTAGTACTGACTCAGTGCGCCAGAACTGGTACAACCTAACTACTAGTATAGTAGTACTGACTCAGTGCGCCAGAACTGGTACAACCTAACTACTAGTATAGTAGTACTGACTCAGTGCGCCAGAACTGGTACAACCTAACTACTAGTATAGTTGTACTGACTCAGTGCGCCAGAACTGGTACAACCTAACTACTAGTATAGTAGTACTGACTCAGTGCGCCAGAACTGGTACAACCTAACTACTAGTATAGTTGTACTGACTCAGTGCGCCAGAACTGGTACAACCTAACTACTAGTATAGTTGTACTGACTCAGTGCGCCAGAACTGGTGCAACCTAACTACTAGTATAGTTGTACTGACTCAGTTCGCCAGAACTGGTGCAACCTAACTACTAGTATAGTAGTACTGACTCAGTGCGCCAGAACTGGTACAACCTAACTACTAGTATAGTAGTACTGACTCTGTGCGCCAGAACTGGTACAACCTAACTACTAGTATAGTAGTACTGACTCAGTGCGCCAGAACTGGTACAACCTAACTACTAGTATAGTAGTACTGACTCAGTGCGCCAGAACTGGTACAACCTAACTACTAGTATAGTTGTACTGACTCAATGCGCCAGAACTGGTACAACCTAACTACTAGTATAGTTGTACTGACTCAGTGCGCCAGAACTGGTGCAACCTAACTACTAGTATAGTTGTACTGACTCGTTTCGCCAGAACTGGTGCAACCTAACTACTAGTATAGTAGTACTGACTCAGTGCGCCAGAACTGGTACAACCTAACTACTAGTATAGTAGTACTGACTCAGTGCGCCAGAACTGGTACAACCTAACTACTAGTATAGTAGTACTGACTCAGTGCGCCAGAACTGGTACAACCTAACTACTAGTATAGTAGTACTGACTCAGTGCGCCAGAACTGGTACAACCTAACTACTAGTATAGTAGTACTGACTCAGTGCGCCAGAACTGGTACAACCTAACTACTAGTATAGTAGTACTGACTCAGTGCGCCAGAACTGGTACAACCTAACTACTAGTATAGTAGTACTGACTCAGTGCGCCAGAACTGGTACAACCTAACTACTAGTATAGTAGTACTGACTCAGTGCGCCAGAACTGGTACAACCTAACTACTAGTATAGTTGTACTGACTCAATGCGCCAGAACTGGTACAACCTAACTACTAGTATAGTTGTACTGACTCAGTGCGCCAGAACTGGTGCAACCTAACTACTAGTATAGTTGTACTGACTCAGTTCGCCAGAACTGGTGCAACCTAACTACTAGTATAGTAGTACTGACTCAGTGCGCCAGAACTGGTACAACCTAACTACTAGTATAGTAGTACTGACTCAGTGCGCCAGAACTGGTACAACCTAACTACTAGTATAGTAGTACTGACTCAGTGCGCCAGAACTGGTACAACCTAACTACTAGTATAGTAGTACTGACTCAGTGCGCCAGAACTGGTACAACCTAACTACTTGAAGTTTCACTATTATCGGTTTAACCAAGGTTTAACTATTCTGAAGACAGAAACAAATTTGAAAAAATCATGTGTTAATAGCACGCAAATAACTAAGCTAAGGTTGATAGAAACTAGTTACTGCGATATTACAAACAAACTATATTTATAGGTATTTTATTTAATGACTGCCTCGTTGGTTTAGTGGTTGTAGTAGTGCGACTGCTGATCATGAGGTCCTGGGTTCGAATCCCGGGTCGGGCCAAAAAATTATTGAGTTTTTCTGTCAAGAAATTCTCAGTCTCAGCTGCCTGGCGTCAGGAAGTTGGCGGTGTCTTACACCCGTGTCTCGGAAAGCACGTAAAGCCGTTGGTCCTGCGCCTGATGTCTTTCCGGTCGTGTCGGTTTACGATCCCATCGGATTACTAGAATTAGATATGATACACTTGATGATACACTTGGACACTATAATCCTGTCCTGCGCCGATGGCTAGCCTCCGTTGACGCAGGCCGCCATGGCCGAAATTCAGTCCGGAGGACATTATTATTATTACTTTATGTAATGCTCAAAATTGCTGTTCCGCACCATATATCTAAAAGTATTATTGCAAAAATGGAATGTGACCATGATTGTGCGTAGTCCGCAACTCACCAATTTCAATTCTGAACTACGCACGATACGTTAATCCAAAAACCGTAATAAAGTTGTTCGTTTCAAAATTTTTGTAATTTGTTAATAAATAGAAAAGAGCACGTGTAAAAATGACGGTTAAATAGGTTTTTACGCATTTCGCTCATCGCTATAACGATAACAGTGGCCTGTTTTCGCTTTCATATGCATATTACAAAGTAATTATATTTTGCATAGCTACATACATTTCCTACAAACATTTTATCTATACGCACTGCAACAACTTTAGAAAATATAGCGAAAAACTACCGCAAAATACTAGGTCTGCGTTCATAAATCTACATAGGTACCTACTTGCCTAGCTTGGAATATTCTCTCGAAAATGTTTGGTTCTTGCCACAGTTAGGTGTACTACTATTATTTATCCTGTGGCACATTCTCGAAAGAGTCTATATATTTAGTAGTGAACTTTCTACAATTTGGTAAAATCTGTTTATTAAATATTTAAAAATATTATTCACATTTGCATAATATATTGAGTTACAATGTCCAAAAATATACAGTCTATTAAATCAATGTAGATGAAGTCTGTGTTTTAAAGTTCTTCCTTTTCTCCGATAATCCGTGACAGTCTACTGTTGGATATAGGTTTCAGCCATTGTAAGGAGAGCTATCATTAATCGTAACGCCTGGCAGGCTAATTGACGATCGCTATACTAATCATCTCGCACCTTAGACTCTGCCATTCGTCATACGTCCATCGAACTATATTACTAGCGTACGTAGTTCAATGCATCCGTCTGGGCATGTTACGTCTAGTGTAAATAAGATGATTACCGACACCTATCAGAAATCATAATTTTCTGGTATTTTCCATAGTTGTCTCTTAAGCGAATTACGAGACGAAATGGGGTTATGGATTCCATTACATCTGAGCTACCTCACTGCGACACATATATTCGGGTAATACACATGTACTTACCAAATAGAAGATAGAATTTAAATTTCTTATAAAACAATCGCACAGCGAACGCCATGCAAATTGCTTTCTGTTCATCAAAAAACCGACAATAGGCGGAGCACAGTTGAGCACGAAACAAACGCTCGAGGCGCGCTCGTTCGAGGCTTGTAAGTCGGTCCATACTACAGGAATTTGTGCTCGGCTCATGCTCCCCTCGTGCTTGGCTCCTCTAGCGTAGACCGTTATGTATTGGTCCGAGGGCAAGCGATGTTTGGATTCCTTTGAAAAAAAACCTAACTAAACACGTTTAAATATAATGTTTTACAATGACAATTGGTTCGCTTTTATACAATATGTAAGAAACAGAAATGTGTTTTGGGTCTTTAGGGTAAAGACGGAACTGGCTGAAACGTGAATGGATCGGCTCGACCTTGGAAGAACCACGCTTGTTCAGAATACCAACGTACAATAGCAGCTTAACACCGCTGTGTTACCTATGGTCATTCATGGGAAACGGGAGCCCTTTTATTGGTAACGAGATATTTCATCTTGATCTTTGGAATGACCGCAGTTACATTTAGATGGAGGATAGATGTCTTTCTATGGGCCGCATCTGTCATTTATCAGCAGATGGACTTTGTGCCCGCTGGTCACCCTTATTTAAATCACAAATTGTTATTATTATTCTCGCCTTGTGTGAGAAATATCATCAATAAAGTAGTGCACTAAAGTTGACAGATGCTAAAAATTATAGGAATTGCAAGATGCGAAGAGGGCTAGCCTACTAGAAACAACAAACAACTGCGTCCGGAATTACCCGGTGTCCGCAATCACCCCACTCTCCCCTCCGTAACAGACATAGCGTTTTTACAAAACACGCCCAAATTATAAAACAAGTTCTAAGTGAGTAGGACAAGATCCTTCTAACGGCAAGAAAGTGAACCGTCCACATTCCGAATTTTAAGCTTGTAACAGGCTGAGGTGCTTAAAGTGACTGGACGATGCGTAGATTTTAATCACAAACACGTCCTTTGTTTACTAATTGTTTTACTACATTAGGTAATTAGTAGTTATAACTTAAATCCTTTTTGCAAGGTTGTCTCTTTGTTAGACAGTTGAACATCATATCAAATTCAATTTACTATATTATATTTGTGTAGGTATAATTAAATATTAAGCGAATAAAATAACACACATTTTTATGTCGTGTTTGGTATATAACATGCGTATTTTCCCCTGCGGATCCTAACCCCAAAATAATTTAGTACAAATAAAGTTAAAAAATTAAACCGTGTTTTTTGTTGTAGCTAGGTTGTAATTTGTAGCTTTATTTTTGTTTAATGCGTACAAGCAATCCATCTGGCGAAGCAAGCATTGCGATCGAGGCTTTTACTTCACACTTGGACACAAGAACTTTCCTTATTAGGATTCTGTAATCCTTAGCAGGATGATGCTTAGTATATCGTACTACTTGAAGGATCTCCTGGCTTAGTTATACTCATACTCTAAATCCACATGACCATCTCTGGCGAATCTCTTAAATTATAATTATCTACAAAGCACTCAAAATGTTTGTAATTATTCCGCTTTTAATGTAATATAGTTTAGTATCAAACACTTAACTAAGGGACATATCTATTAAAAATGACTTACTCTTAATTATGAAATAAGATTAACATCGCTTCGTTAAACTTTAAAAGATGCAAAGAATGAAGAGAAATGCACAAATGGCATGTTGCTAGTTGCTACTTTCTGATAACGTACCCATTCACATGTCGTAAGTTGCCAGGGCTGCATCACAGCAACATGAATGTAGGGAATTGAATTACACAACATACTACGTGGTAGAGCCATACTGCTGTTATATTATTAGTATAGTTGTAGCACGAACGGGTCGGCTCGACCGGGGAAGGACCACGCTCTCACAGAATACCAGCGTCAAATAGTAGCTTAATGTTGCATGTTTCGTATGGTGAGTGTAGACAACCGGAGACCCTTTTTACTGGATACGAGGCATTTCGTCTTAGTCCTCACGGGTGACAAAGCATCTGCATTTTGATTCGTAATCGAGGAAATATGTAGATGTCTGTGGGCCACAGCAACAACTTACCATAAGGTGGACTGTGTGCTCGTTTGTAACCCTATCCTATATAAAAAAACTACAGCCCAGAGAAGAGAGCCCAGCCCAGGCCTTTAGTGATTATTAACTCCCTCCAAATTTAGGAAAAGACCATCCGTAATGACTTTCGGATGATTAAAGTTACAACCTATATATTTCTCACTGCTGGATATAGGCTTCCCCTCATATCTGAGAGAGTTTTTAGTGCAAGGAAATATCACGATAGCAGTTAGTTTGTACCAGTTCCGGCTTATGAGCCACTTACTACAAGCCAGCCCTCATCGGCTGACGGTGGGTTGTCAAAAAAAAGTTTTGGCATGTTATGATCACGAATCTGTGTTCCTTTTTGTGTAGGATGCGCGATTCCGGAGATGTGCAGATCAATTAACTAATATGTAATTGATATCCGGTGGGCCTGAACCCTCATTAGCGTTTTGCATTGTGTTCAACCTTTTTTCTTATCTATTGTTCCTTGAACACCGTAATTGCGCTCTTATCTATTACTCGTTGTACAACCTGCATAATCAGTGCTATTGTATTATCCTTCTTTGTTCGCTAACCACCACTCTATTCTGAATTACCAATAAAACACATTCCTTAATTTTGTTACAACTTTTATTTCCAAAATTTTATTGCTTATTAGATCAGAAAAAAAGTTGTAACAAAATTAAGGAATGTGTTTTATTGGTGTTTCAGAATAGCGTGGTAGTTAGCGAAAAAAGCAGGATAATACAATAGGACTGATTAAGTAGGATGTACAACGAGTAATAGATAAGAGCACAAAGACGGTGTTCAAAGAACAATACATAAGAGCAGTGGTGCAGGCCCCACCGGATATCAATTAGATATTAGTTCATTGATCTGCATATCTCCGGAACCACGCATCCCACGCAAAAAAGGATTTTCGCCGCAGATTCGTAACCAGAGCATGCAAAATCCTTTTATTTTTGGGATCCGTCGACCCACCGTCAGCCGAGGAGGGCTGATTTGTGCTACCAGTTCTGGCTCATGAGCCAAAACTGGTGCAAACTAACTACTCACGCCACCCCAATGAGTGTTTGCGAACTTCGCATATCTTCAAAATATTTTTTTTGTTTTTTCTCGGACATGCTTGCGTGCAGATATCCTCACGATGTTTTCCTTCACCGCCAAGCACGTGATAAGTGAGTACCAATTTCATTGGTGCCGGCTCAGGTTTTTAAGTCGAGAATTATTAAATAAAACATTTTGGGAAGCTTGGTAAAAATATAGAAATTTCTTGTTCATGAACACATAAAAGTCCACCGCTGGTCATGGGTCTGCCTCGTTGCATGGAGGATTTGCGTTAATCGTCGTTCATGGAAGGCGGTCCGACTGACGATCGTAGGGAGCACCAGACCTTTGATGATGGCTAGGCGTTGTCAGTCTAGCGTAAAAAGATTGTTTCCCACTGTCGCCACTTCGTTACTCATGGATCTAAAGGGGTACTTTGTATATATAAATATGTATGACAGTCCGATTTAAAACAAGAGTGCACGATTTGTTTATAGACACGGTTAGTTTATAGTTGAAGTGTTGGTGTTTGCCTTATGTTTGATAAGGTGATTGGCTAAGGTTTTTCCTTTTAACTTGAGAGGGGCATAATAATGTGTTCTTTACAAAAAACTCTCATATCGTTCGAGTTTATGTTTCCGATATTGGCAATAAGTAGTAAGGAACTCATGGGTTTACATTTCAAAATAAAATAGTACAAAGTCATAGAATCATACTGACGCTTGCGTCCCAGCTACTTTGCGTTGCCAGCATAGTGTGGCTGATTTTAACCTACGCCTACAATGTCATTGTCTTGTAATAAAGCTAACCAAAAGACGACTACGAGCAGACTAAATAGTCTACAAAGGAGTACCTGTTTAATGGCAACTGGAACTCTCTATACTCTTAATACACTTCTTTGCCTAACGCCCTTTGTCTTTATTTGGACAAGGAGGTGAGGGTTATTTTGTATAAGATTAATGCCCAAGGCGGTCAGAGCTTGCTTTCCTAAAGATTGAGATCCATGCCGGACTCAAATAAGGAAACACCGATTTTATGCATAATCTCAGATATCATGCGTCCACCATACGCCTTTAATAAAAACTAACTGGAATCTTTCATCAATAGCATCTGTTTATACATACGTAATAGGTGTTTTTTCATTAACCCAATCACAAAATATCTCCCAATTACGAAATTTAGCTTGACGAATTAAGCTCTGTGTGTCTCTAATTTTGTCTTGGAATATAGATAAATTCTGAGGTGTCGAGTTACGACTGAACCTAGTGTAAACTGGTGGAATTACACTCCAGAAAAGACTGGCTGAATGGACAAGTTACCTGTGAGGTCGGTGGCCTTATATGGTGTACCGATGGCTCAAAAATGAGCCCCGACTTAGGCTTTGGAATTTATGGGGAACATCCCAAATTCAAACTTAGTGTGAATTAGGGTAAATTCTCGCCTATGTTCCAGGCAAACATTTTCGCCATATTTCGAAATCAATCTGCAAAAACACTACATCAATATATATATATATATATATATATATATATATATATATATATATATATATATATATATATATATATTATCTATATAAACTCTCATAGTCAAGCAGCATTGATAGAGATGAGATCAAACTTAGTGAACTCGAAGCCAGTTGGAGAGTGCATGAACTGTCTAAATGCCCTGGGGTGTAACAACAGGGTCGTTTTAGATAGGTGTCATGCGGGTACTGTAGGTAATAAATTTGCCGACAAGTTCGCACGGGAGGGCTGAAAGAGTACACAAGTTTGACACAAGCCATTTTGTGGAATCTCAATAAGCCTAACTCGATTGACCCTTGAAACTCTTTATCACAATAAATAACGTAACATCTGATCTGATACACCAGAGTGAAGACATTCTAAAACTTTTGATCGTAAATTCGCTTCAAAAGCCCTGTGATTAGGTAAGAATAAACTGCGTATTCTGACAAGAGCCCCAACTGGACACTACCGTCTAAAAAAGCACATATCCATGTCCCAGACTAAGCAACTCAAGGAAACAACTCCTTCTATTCATTGAAGACAGGGGGCTTAGCAGTGAACTATAGCCATAACAGCGATCACAATAGATTTTATAGGTCACAGTGTTACTGGTCTTCTTAGACCTGTATAGCTGCTCGCACAAAAAAGTCACAGTCAGAACATTTCAAATATGAAGAAATTAGTGACTGACGCGTTTCGTAATTTCTGCAATTTATCTTATTTACACACAATAGCAATTTATTTAGAAGCAAGCAGCGCCCTCGTAAATGACCTTAATACTTATACTGTTTCGTATAACACTAATGCGATGGTATTGTGATGTAAAAGAAATCGAAGTTTTAATGAATTGTAAGGCAACTCGGGCGGCAAATTTAGCAATTTACTCTTGCGCATGTTTATTGCGGTAAAATCGTCGTTGACAGCGAGCAAGCGGGTGACTTCGGTGGCTGACGCAAGATATGACAGTTGCGGCTCAACACCTTGTGAAATGGTCGTATCTGAAGCTTTAAATCCATCCCGTCTCGATGAATTCGGTTAAATGGAAAAACAAATGAATACCGTGCGAGTACGCTCCTAAATCGATTTTTTATATTAGAATAAACCAGTTGGCAATTATAACGGTTTCGCAATGACTTTTTATTCGAGTTAAGGTGTCCTTTATCTTTTGTAGATTAGAACACTTATTAATATAATTTAATCAAGCATGAAGTGGACAAAATTAGTGGTGTTAATAAATATTATTGTGTTGGAGTGTCAGGCTATGACTCGCAGTGAATTGGAAGAGTTCAGTGATTTTATAGAGAAAACGTCGCAGTTGGATCTCAATTTAAAAAGTAAGGATTTGCATTTGTTACGCTGTTGATCGATTTATGGGGTTATTGTTATGGTTTAATTAGTTCCAATTTTGATCTGATAACGCATTACTTTTGCGGTTATCATTTCTTATTTGAAAAAAGGTTTAGCGTATTAGAGAAGAGCACTAAACCGAAAATACTGCCCCCAACACCACAACACCAGAAAAGATTGCACAGCACGTTTTGCATCTAAACGAGGCATCCTTAGGATTAATAGAAACTGCGATGGCTAACTATTTAGATCATAAGAACATACTTATTAATTTAAAACTTCAGCTTTTAATAGTTTCAAGCCAAACCGGTTTGGTTAGACAAATGCACGTAAATAAAACTTTGCAAATTTTTTAACTTCCATCTTTTTTATGTTTTCAATTAAAATCCTCAGAAATTATAGGAAGGAATCTTCTCCTTCTTCAGCATCAATAGTATATACAGCTGTACTCGTATACCTCGTGGGTCTAGTGATCTTAAGCGCGGCTGCTCATCATGACGTTCCAGGTTCGAACCTCAAGTTGAGCCAAAATCAAATATAGGATTATTCTGTCAAAAAATTCTTGTTATCAGCCTGGCATCATGAAGTTGGCGAGTTTTCATCCCGGTGCCCCGGAAAGACTTCAATCCTGCGTCCGATCTCTATCCGGTCGTGTTGATTTGCTGTCCCATTAAACTATCAGAGTTATGGAATAGAGAATGCACCAGTGTACACTCACTCTTGCACTATTTTTCTTAAAGATAGGGAGACAAATGTTCACACAGTCCTCGAGGGTTACGAATCAAAATTCTGGTGGGTGGATCTCCGATTCTCTACACTCACAATACGAAACCTGCTGTGTTTCGTATTGTGAGTGTAAAGAACCGAGAACCGTTAAGCTATTATTTCAATGTAAGAGCGTGGTCCTTCCCTGGTCGAGCCGACCCATTCGTGCTATAACTATACTACTACTATAGCTGCAGCTAGACACTACCACATATAAAATATGTCTGTCTCTATGATTCTGTCCGTCTATAATCCCTCACTATAATCTTGTCCAGCGCAGATGGTTAATCTTTATTGAGACTGGCCACTGTGACCGAATTCTGGTTGAAAGACATCACTACATGTTACTAATATTACAGCTGCCTAATTACATGTCATAATTATCATGACCGTAAAATACTATAATTACATACTTAATAAAACGGGGGAGTGGGCGGAGCCCTTGTAGGCACTAAAATGTCACTAACACGTCAATTCACACGTATAAATGTCAACAAGAGATGTGTTTGGCGTTACAATCGCTTCCATATTTCGAATGCAAATTATTTAGAAAATGCCAAATTGCACGCTATTTACAAATAAATATATATTAAAATCTGTCTGTCAACATAGCGAATCGGGTTTGTAGTAGTGATAATATGACGTAATTTCTTGTATGTATGCTTCCGGCGACGCCTATTCTCGTACAAAATAGGGTTGATAGCCATTGTGTATTATAGTATTCTATGATTATGACTATAAAAGATGACGACTGCAATACGGTATTTTCATGTAAAAATTACGCTAAAAATGCAGTCGAAATTAAAGAGCTGTGTCAAAATTGTACACTGTCGAAATTTATAATATCTACCTGTCTCTTTGACAAACAGGCGTGACATGATAATGCTTAATATGCAAGATGTGTGATAATGCTCTCTTTTAACTTTTAAAGGTAATCCTGATCTTGATGTGGACGAAGACGAAACGGTGTCAGAGAATGCTTGGGAGGAGAGTGGAAAATTTGAAGGTGATCTGATTCTTAATGAAAGGCAAAGGCGATTGATCGTTGAAGATGTGGCCGAAGGATTAGCCAGGAACGGTCTTAGAGACATTACTAAGAGATGGCCAGACAATGAAGTTATCTATTATATTCAGCGGGAACATTTCTGTGGGTAACACAAAAATATTAAGAGTACTTTTTGAAGTAAAACTTCTTTACGCACGCTTGACTTGGCGAGTAAGCTGGGAAACGCGTGACGAAAGCGTTACGAAAAGTGTGATCGGGCAAGGCAAACGGGAGTTGAGTGGGGGATATAAGCAAGAGAGAGCAGTGCGCGCGCACAAACATCTTTCTCTTTTTCTCTCATAGCCAGTTATTTTTCGTAATTTTGTTTCGTTTTGAACAATTTTATGAAATAATATTTTGTGCAATATATTAAATATTTTGTGAATTTTCGGGTGAATAGTAACAAATTATGGTAGGATATATATACATATATATATATATATATATATATATATATATATATATATATATATATATATATATATACAGAAGTAGCTAAAGAAGTTTTACTTCAGACGTGTGGTCATAAGCACACTAGTTTTTAGTTATTAGTTTTCACGGCAGCGGTAGTTATCATCAGTATGTACCATTACATTTTTTAATTATAAACAGTATTTGGATATTCATTAATTTATACTTTCATTACAGATTTTCGAAAGCCCACGGCTGAACATGGCGCTCCCCATAGTTTGCCTCATAGGCGAGATATATTTTATAGTTGCCACGCTTGGCAAACGGATTTGCAAACGTAGTTTTTGATCCTTCTTTTTCTTTTTTATCTTCTTTCTATGTATTTATGTTTTAATTTATTTTAGGGCAGTTAACAAACATAAATTATACAAGGACAAACATCCAGACTCGGAACGATTATTTGTAGTTCATACAAATACTTGTTCCGTGCGGGATTCGAACCCGCAGCTCTCAGCGCTGCTACTCATTGCTAAGCCACTGTGCCATGGAGCCGACAAATATTTTTTATAGGATAGGGTGACACAGTCCACCTGATGGTAAGTGGTTGCTGCGGCCCATGGACATACATCTACATCTTTCCTCGATACAAATAAAAATGCAGATGCGTTGTCACCCGTGAGGACTAAGATGGAATGCCTCGCTTCCAGTAAAAGGGTCTCCGGTTAATAATAATAATTAGAAAGTTTTTTAATTATTTTCAGTTTTTATCAATTCAAAATTGCTTTTAAAATAAACGCCGGCTTATGGTTGATTTCCAGCCGAAGACCAATTGCAAGCTATAGAAAATGGAATAGACGATATAACACGAGCTTCCTGTATCAAATTCCGACCATATAAGAAAGGAGACAGAGATGCTGTTGTTATACAGGTATGTGCTAAAGAAAATAAAATGCTTAAATTACATATTTTGGTTAGGGAAATCTTTTACCTAATCAACATTGTGTGTATTGAATGTATATAAGCAAAAATGACAACAATAGTGGGTTTAAACATAATAATTCTTAAAAATTTTAAAAGTTCATGTCAATTTTACACTTTCAAAATAAATATTAGGACTGAAATGTCACTCACACCTCACGTGTGAGTTCATAATCATATTCTAGTGTTGCAATATGGTATCTGTAGGTATCCTAATAAAATCGAGTTTCTCGCACGCGTGCGCAATACCAAAGTACGGACGTGCTAGGCATCTAGGCACGCCGTACCCTACTAAATAGTGATGTTAAACACCAACGTAACAGTTGACAGGTCTGATTCCTTTGTCGTTATTTAAACCAGTTTTGAGTAAAGCTAAAAAGTTATTTTAAATAATAATTTAATTTTGTTCATTTTATTCCATGACTAATTCATGTTTTTACACCTTAATAAAGATACTCAAACACAGACGGTAGCACCCCGCTATCATTTGCATTAAAATTTTGATATTTTTTTAGCAGACTGCTCGAGAAGGAAGTTAATGTTTTTTGAATGTATGTGTGTCTGTTTCTCTGAAGCCTAAACGGTTTTATGGAATTTTGCATATGGGGTTTCGTTAGATTTAGTCGTGAAAGTGACATAGGATATAATATTTTGATTTTCCTGTTTTCAGTAGACTTTGTTTAAACTGTTGGGTTATTTCAGTAACTGTTTTAGCCTTAGAGCTTATTAATTGCACTAACCTCGCTAATCATCCTTTGTAAAACTCAGTGCCCTGTTACGGGGATTCGTGGTTTATTAAATCAGTAACGGCCCCCGCCATTACAGATTTGATAAACGATCTAAACACAGACATGTGAAATAAGTTTCTAAATCCGTGGTCAAAAACATTTTTTTAAACTTCCTTTTCATCGTGATGTGAGGACATACAAAGTCCGCTAAAATGGACTGGAGTAGTGCGGCAGGCTAATTCCTCCATAATCCTCTCAGAAAGCATAGCAACTTTTGCTCAGTTATGGTACGTACGCGGTACTAAGTTTTAACATTAAGTTTTCAAATTATTACAGATAAAGTTATTACAACACACTGTTCGGTTTTACATCTAAACCTTAAAGTTTATTTCAGGGTAGTAGACGTGGTTGTTTCTCGCAAGTTGGTTACCAAGGCGGCTATCAAGTATTGAATTTGTATGGACGACATCCTGTTGGCAGAGGTTGTTTTAGGCACGGCACTGTGGTCCATGAGTTTCTGCATACCCTTGGCTTCTACCACATGCAGAGTAGTCCGGACAGGGATGATTATATCGATGTAAAATGGGAAAATATAATTCAACGTAAGTTAGAAAATCTCTTTTCTGCTATCGCTACTTGCCATCAAAAGAATTAAGTTAAACAAAACAAGGTTTAAGTAATAATATTCTAAAAAAGCGCTATCACTTCTTCATTAATAGTAAATATGTTATTATATAAATTAACAATTGAAGAAATAGAATCCTATAAACAACAGTAAAAAATTACATAATTGTATATAAGACTTTTCTAATAGTAACAAAATAATCGGTATCTATGTAAGTCGGTCAAATAAAAACGGCAAGATTTGGATTTATTTTAATGTCGTTCATTTCAAGGAAGTCTTTAAGTAATAATAATTATTAAAGTTAGTAATAATAGTTAATAATACTTTTTAACAAATCTAATAACAATGCGAGCGAAATTGTGCTTTGATTTGAAATTATGTATACGCCATAAAATTTCATATTTAATTCATTTGCAGCGGCAAGGCATAACTTCCGAAAATACAACACATTCGCCGTTTCTGATTTCGGCCTTGGATATGACTATGATAGTGTATTGCATTATAGTAAAAAAGCGTTTTCTGCAAATGGGCAGGACACTCTAGTACCAAAGCAGGTAAGAAAACTTATCTCGAGTTTGTATTTACGTATAACATAGAATAATAATTAATTATTGTTATTAATTAATTATTATTATTAATTAATTAATTATTATTCCATGTTATACAATAAATTCATTAACAAGTAGCAAGTCGTGTAGTGACGGTGTAAGAATATCCACAACCTCATATCCTCCCGTAGGTGTCGTAGAGGCGAAGAAGGAGAAAATTTACTAAACCAGAGGCGGGCACCAGCGACTTTATAACAATAACTAAAATTAAAAAACTACAATTGCCCAACCGCCTGTCGAGCGTGGCAAATACAGGAAATATTTGCCATGCCATGCCACTAATTTGTTAATTGAGGTCATGATTGAATGAGGGGGATATGTTGCCATTTGTAAACATTGTGAAAATGGGCCATGAAGTTTGTTTACTTCATTTTTAGATAATATAACGCTTTTTAGATTGCTTTCTTATAATAACCAACTGTGCATAAAGTATTTTTAATAACTAATTATGCAATTATACCTTTATACTGATATGGAGAAAAAAATCTATATGAAAAACATGTACTTAACTCTTCCATTCATCGTCTAAATTACAAATCTAAAGTAATATATGTATGAATGTGATACACACAATATTTCTATTCTGGTATTGATATTCTGGTTCCACAAATTTTAATACTTCTAATATTAGTTTCCTTTTTTTTTCAGAAATTGTTCCATATTTTCTACGAACACGTTTTCTGCTTGACCTCTTTTTTAATATCCAGCTTTGTAAATTTCCTCTCATTATCATCATCATCATCATTACAGCCCTTCACAAGACCTCTGCTCAATATGGGCCTCCCCCAAGGAATGCCACAAAACACGGCCCTGAGCCACCTGTGTCCATTGACTTCCTGCATATCTTACCAGGTTGTCACTCCGAGGTTACCACTCGAAAACCTTTCTTACTCAATACTCAATAACTTTTTTGCATTCCATAGGTTACAAAGGATGTTACATAGTTTTATGATATCAACCCTGATGGGCACAACAATATTGAAGGAGGAACATTTATTTCGTTTTATTATTATTATTATTATTGTTAAATAATTATTTAATATTAACATTTATTATATTATTTAAACATAGGTACACACATTGAATTTGAAATACGGTTATTATAATTGTTATTATTTATTAATGAATTGATTTTGGCATTTATGATATTATTATAATTACAATAGTATATAATGATTTCTTATATTTACGCGAACACTACACATTGAAATAATACTAGTTTTTACGGAATTTATCGCGTATATTTAACTTTTTAATACCCGACGTTTCGAACGCTTTACAGCACTCATGGTCACGGGCGGGACTGAGTCAGGGACTCATGGTCACGCTTTACAGCACTCATGGTCACGGGCGGGACTGAGTCCCTGACTCAGTCCCGCCCGTGACCATGAGTGCTGTAAAGCGTTCGAAACGTCGGGTATTAAAAAGTTAAATATACGCGATAAATTCCGTAAAAACTAGTATTATTTCAATACAATAGTATAGTTAGGACTGTTGAATTTTTATTCAATTATTTGAAGTATTTTAAATTTTGTTAGAATGTTTTATTGTAATTTATTTAGTAGGATGGCATTCCATTATTAACTAACATATTTATATTTACATATCTATATTATATTATATTTTTATCTTCTAAAAATTTTGAAGTCTTAATACTAGGTTGTCGGTTCCTTGAGCTATATGGTCGGCTCATTGCCACTTAAGCTTACTAATTCGACAGGCCTGTTGGTCTAGTGGTTAGTGACCCTGACTGCTATGCCGGAGGTCGTGGGTTCGATTCCCACCCAGGACAAATGTTTGTGTGATGAGCACGATTGAGATCTGGGTGTAATTTATCTATAATATTTATGTATTTAGAAATATATAAGTATGTTTATCAGTTGTCTAGTACCCATAACACAAGCTCTGCTTAGCTTGGGACTAGATGGCGTTGTGTGATGGTTGTGGAATATTATTATTATTATTATAAATCTATTGAGCTCTGTCGATTACTTTAGTTCTTCTGCAGATATCCTCATTTCTAAGTTTATCACGTAGAGAAACTCCGAGCACAGCCCTCTTCACAGCTCGCTTAACGACCTTGAGCTTCCTCATACGGCTAGCAGTAGGGGACCACGTCTTAGATCCCTATGTCATCACTGGCAATACGCACTAGTTGTATAGTCTTGTTTTCAAGTTTTGGGTTATACCTGACAAGGAAATGTGTCGTAATCTCCCGAACGCTGCCCAGCCAAGTTGATTTCGCATCTCTCGGTTAAACTTGGACTTACCTAGTCAGTCTATTTGTTCTTGATAAACATACTCGTTGACAACGTAGTGCTTCCAACGACTACCGGCATTGGTGTGACATTGATGTTACACATGGCCTTTGTTTTGTTTGTGTTCATCTTAAAACCTATCCGTTGGGAGACACTATTAAGTTCATTGAGCTTATTGCTTAGATCCTTCAGCGAATTCTGTCATAAGGTATATTTTGTTGACAAACCTAAGATGAATGGAAATGGAGGACAAAATTGCTAAACTTCTGAAGAGCATCTGAAGGACTTCAAGTACCGGTTTTTCATCTGGTTTCAGAAGCTCCGCTGTAATTCCACCTTCGCCAATCAATCCTGTTCAGACTGACGTCCGGGATATCAGCGATATAGTGTCGGCTGAGACTTACTCTTGGATCGTCACACTTAAGTTTGGATCTCACGATGACGTGTACAGCTGCCCGTAGAACCTCTCAATCTTACTCGCGATCACCGTGACATCACTGAACAATCATAATGAAGTCAATCGCATTTTTTGTAGAAGCGTAGGGGCTTGACCATGCCCACTTTTTGTGGGGCGTTTACATAAAAAATAGAGTTCATCATGAGGAGTCCCTCCTTCTTCGTGATATCGGCCGGCTGTTGACCCCTTTGGTTCCGGTGCCCTATTCAGAATTTTCCTATCTTCAGATCACCATTCTCTCTTGTCTGGTTTTTCGTTATAGTCTCCCGTTTACATCGTATAACGGATTTTGGTGGAATGCATGACTCTGGAGATATCCTTATTCTGCGTATATATGCATACAACTTCTTTACCCTACGTCGTAGCAGCAAACTATTTGTACAATGTATTGTTTCTATTCCTGAATGTAGATCTAGAAAAAACTGAACCTTATTTTAATAAATTTTAAATACCTCTCTATATAAGGGAAAATTGTTCACGGGCAGAGTAAAATACGTAATTTATGTAGAATTTTGCGGTCAGAAACGACATTATTTTGTCGTTTAAATCATGTAAAATAGAATAGGCTACTACAGATTCTAGAAGTTGTCTAGCTCTTGACATTATCGAAACATATAATGAACGAATGAATGAAAAAGATAAGGACAGGACATAACACGTGCATGCATAACATTGAAGTGCTTCCATTTTAGAACAACATGTATTAAAATAATTTTAAATTAAGTATAGTACGCTAAGTTCCCATATAACTTTCATTCATGGTAATTAGCATTTATTTCTTTGTACATATCTTTTTTGTCACGTGTTATTTCTAAAATCAATCTTTATTTACGCTGTTTTAAGGTCTTTTATGGTCTGTATGCACATAGAACCTTCATTTATAAGAAAAAAATCATTAAAATGCTACAGAATCCCTTCATCTACTCATGACTTTAATTCATTAATAATTTGAAATATTACATTTTGTTTTAGAGTGGTGCGTATATCGGACAAAGAGTTGGTCTTTCTCATAAAGACACACAAAAATTAAATAAAATGTATTGTGATACTGATTCGAATAACAATGATATCGGAAATCACGTTCCTCAAAGAATACCAAACAAGAAGAAAAAAAATAAAAATAAACCCTTTGAAGGGCATGGGATTGGATATCATCAAGGTAAAGCTATGGTTATTAAGCTTCCAGCGGCAGAAACATACCGATTGCCTGATTTACCAACATTTCATACGTTTGATTATTTTAGTACAGCGCCGCAAGCAGTGTCGCAAACACTTGCCGAAAATCGTGAGTTTAAAAGTGGAATAACATCTACATATGATTTAGTTACGCCAGTACCCGATAAAATTGTGGAACCTGTTGTATTTAATACTGAACTACCAGGAAATTATAACAGTAGTGACGTGGTGTCAGAAAAGTTCCACGACGATATTTTAGAACCAATATTCAAGGAAAACAATGACACATACGGACAAAGAAATCAAGAAAATGTCCAGAAAAATTTATATGAAAAAGAAGCAGATGGTAAGGACTTCGAAGATGCATTTGAAAGATTGAATAAAGTCATAAAGTCTCATGTTTATCCTGCCGTAGGACAAAGTGATTATGTAACAAAGAATGATGACGACAACGATTATACTGCTAAAGACAATTTTAATGTTAGTGACGATGACGCAACAATGAAAACTAAAGAACAATACTTTAGTTACACAACTAATGACAGAGATATAGGACTAAATGAAAAGAGTTATGACGTTGAATATCCACAAAAAGTGACCCAAGAAAATTCCCAAAACAAAGAGTTTGTAGAAGAAATAGATTCCTCATTTAGAACGTCTTTTCCTAGAACGAGTCAAGACTACATCATACAGGTAACAGATTCGAAATCCATAAAAGATAACCTTAATCATAGAAATGAATATGAACATTTATACATACCCAACGAGCACAGAGAAAATATAAGGCAGCACAGATTATTTGGTGAAAACGTACCAACTAATAGTGAGTGGAATCACAATGGTAAATTGAAAAAAACATACTGGTGATTATGACACAAATTCATATTTATATAAAAAAGCAAACAGAGAAGTATCATTTATATTATATTTCAAAATTACCTATAACGATCAAAATATAAGAATAGCCACTATTCAAACAGTTGCCCTTTACTTGCCGTAACAGTTCCATTAACAAGAAACCATGGTATAAAATAAGAAATGAAGATGTATGAGAATCCGAAAGTTGATCTAAGAAGTCTATTGAAACTATAAAGGATAATATCAGACTATAAAATAATAGATAGAAAATATATGACACACCTAAGATAAAAGATGCATTTACGTTAGATAACTTTTATAGAAAAGTAGATGATTGCCTGTAAACATGCAGGCAGCATTAATATGAAAACATTAAACGAAATTAAATGTTCATAGTATATGAAATATTTCAAATAAAAGCCGATAAGTAGGTATACATATAAATGGCATTTTATTCATAATCATAATAAGATTTATATTGGCAGTCTCTTCAGCCCTGAAAACCGAACGTTCATATTATATTGCGTTCACATCGATTGTCAGCCCTGTATGACACGACTACTATTAAATTAAAATTTAGCTAAATATATGTATTGTATATATTATATTCTTCTTGTCTGCAAACAGAATTTTCTCTCTACATACAGAACTTTTAAGAAGAAAAAATTCTTAAAAATTCTGCCCTTTTTATCTTTTAAATTCAAAATGCGTGGTAATGCATTATTTTACCTGATTTTACTACGCACGCACACATTCGTAAGGGTCGATCGGTAGGCAAAAACGTTGTGAATTGAATCGCACCACAGAATAAATAATAGATCGCACATAGAGAAGCGCGTGTACGCGTAGTTGTTGCCCATAATACACACTAAGTTTGGGATAATTTCAATTAAAAGTAGAAGCCTTATTTACTTGTATTTTCAAAATCTCCAATATCGGTATATTATTATTTATATACTTCAACATAAGTTTAAAATTTGGCTGCTCTTTGAAAAATAACCCTGTAGAATAAATAAATAGTTATAATACATTGGTGCTTACGCTTAATAGTGTGAAAACATCATTAAAGTTGAAAATAATCCACGACTATAAATAAATAATGTATAAATAATATCACTCTTCAAGAAGACTTGACTAGGAAAAAATTACTGTACTTACAATAAGTGTAATGTTAAGCTACTGTGAAGGTATTTATGAAACAAATTATAATAGTGGTGTAGCCCATGATGCTAAGTGGGGATTTACTCGAGCTTCAGGGGCATAGAATACTATAATACATACATAATAGAACGGGGGAGTGGGCGGAGCCCGCGTAGCCACTAAAATGTCACTAACACTTCAATTCACACCTACAAATGTCAACACGAGATGTGTTTCGACGTTACAATCGTTTCCAAATTTCGCATGCAAATTATTTAAAAAAATGCCAAATTGCACTCTATTTACAAATAAATATGGACTAAAATTTAAATGATTTTTTAATGATGATCTTGAACATTAATCAAAAGTCTAAAATATGTAAACTTATTCAGTCTGTCAACACAGTGAATCGGGTTTGGCGACACCAAACCTCATACAAAATAAAGTTGATAGCCATTCTATTGTGTAATATAGTATGGATACTTATTAGATTAGTAGATTAGTTAATAGGAAGAAGAAAAATTTGATAATGATTCCTCTTCCAGTTGTGTGGAAAGCTTCTACAGATTTTGTGTGTAATGTATGTACTAGGGCACACTGAAATGATCGGGAATAGAATATTTCGGATTGAGTTACAATAAAACCTTTTTTAGAATTTGAATACTGGCCTTTTAGAATCTTAATGACGTTCAAACAATTAAAAAATGAATAATAACAAAAATTATGTTGGTTTATAGTTGACAGATCGTTAATAGAAATGGAGCTCACGCGTGAACATTTCCGTGCCATAATTTATCACAATTTTCGTAGCGGCTTATCTCAAGATAAATGTCACAGTGAACTTGTTTCGATTTATGATGTTGAAGCACCGAGTCAAATGACAATATACCCGCTGGTATGCCGAGTTCCGGCGCGGTCGTGTGTCACTCAGCACTGTTTCCTCTGCAGGTCGACCAAGAACAGCGGTCACGCCTGAAAACATCGCAGCTGGGCGAACTATTATATTAGATGACCATCATGTGACATACGAGCAGATTCGGGCTGTTATCAGTATCGGAATAACTACAATTCAGTCTATATTACATAATGAGCTGTGTATAAAAAAGCTAGTTTCCCGCTAGGTTCCCCACAATTTATCCGAAGAGCAAAAGGCGGCTCGTGGAGATTGGTGCCGGAATACTCTGCAACGCTTCAATGGAGGGAAGTCAAATGCCGTTTCTAATATCGTCTCAGGTGACGAATCATGGATTTCTTTATACGAACCTGAAAGAAAACATCAGTCAGCAGTTTGGGTCTTCGAAGTCGAAGTCAAACCAACGAAAGTGGTTCGCTCCCGCAGCGTGTCAAGGTCGCTACAATTCCAATATCACGGTTTGTTTGCCAGAAATGATAGCCGAACTCCGAAAAAATAACCCGAAACGTCGCATTATTTTACATCACAATAATGCGAGCTCCCATACGGTTCAGAAGATAAATGATTTTCGAAGCAGGAAAACGTTGAGCGGATGAGCCATCCTCCGTACTGTCCTGAGGTGAGCCCAAACGATTTCTTTACATTTCCTAGAATGAAAGATTTATTATACGGTCAACGGTTTGAAGAAAACCCGAAGCAGCTGTGGAAGCGTACTAATCAGCCATTTTGTCAACATCAACTTCAGACTGGATTTACTGTTTTAATGATTGGTTTGGTTTGGAAAAGTGCATTCAGTTGAACGGAGAATACTTCGAAAAACAAAAAAATACGATTGAGCTATACCGTGCATGTGATTTTTCTTATTCCCGATAATTTCAGTGTTGCCCTCCTAGTCTAAAAACTAAGTACTACAAACTACTACAGATGTTCAAAAATTTAGTCCAGCACGTCAGATATTTAAACCCTAAAAATGCTCCCAGTCAAAAGACTGGCGATTCGGAAGTGACGCAAGCTCGTAGTGAATTTTCGAAAATGCGAAAAAAAAACACCATATTTAAATACTCGAGCATGTCAGATTATTATACAGAAGGTTCGGCTTGATGTAACAGTTATGGTAGCTTAAAATCTGACGATTAGTTTGAGGGATATTCATAATCTGACTAATAGAAATATTTTTTTATGATTTTTTATAAACTTTTTTCTCAATTACCATAAAATGTGACTGTGAATGGAAGGGGATGGCACAAGAGAGTCTAACTGTTAGATACAAGGAAAAAGCAAAGGAGGAGGAGCGGAGTGGGCTACCTATACATGTTTTACTCCAATCACACGCTCCTATCTTCATGGTCGATTTTTAGTATTTCGGCTTGTGGAAATCGACAGATTATGTCTTTTTTTGTTCTTTTTGCATTATTCCCTTCAAAATAAAAATCAACCACGCACGAGAATGTCTAAACAACGTTTTGTTTTGCAAATTTGTAACCCTAATACTCCCTTACGTTACGCTCAAATCGTCAGATTTTCTAAATGCAGTGGTTTTAGCTCGTAATTAACCCACCTTACGTTAATCGGACGCGCTTTAGTAAATCCAAAAAATCGCCTCTTGGGCTCCAGTACCATAACAGGTAGGAATGGTTTATTCAAAAAATGGTTCATCCTTATTCCCTGCCGAGAACGTTAAGCAAGTTAGTTCAAAAAATTACGAAGATATTTTGCTTATTTTTTTTACAAATTAAAATTACATGAATTATAAATGAGACATACAAAAACCTACAAAAACCGTAATAGAATCTTAAAATATAACATTCCGTAGATCTCAGAAATCAAATTCTTTATCTGATCTATGCGTATGTACAACAACATCGAAAACTATGTTAGACACTACCATGATGAGTTTACCTGATCAAACGTCTTAATCTGATCTAAGCATATGTACAACAACATCGAAAACTATGCTAGACGCTACCATGTTGAGTTTGCCTGATGAAACGTCACTCAATGAAGGCGTGATACGAGTGAACTCAGATTGAAAATTATATTTGCGTAGACATCGTGAAAAACCAAATGAAGTTTTGGTAGCAGCTTACAACGAAATAGATACCTATTTTATTTATTACTATTTATCTCAAGATACAATTAGAAAAATACCAACATAAAAATAGTAGAAATGTATAAAACAATTGGGTATATTTATAACAGAATATCATCATTTTTATTCAATATATATTACAAGTAATTCTTATGGAAAGACGTTTTCTACTTTTAACACCGGTTCGGAAAAAATCTGTCTTAGGAAGAACCAACGAGAGACCCGGCAGCACTTAAAAAAAAAAGTATATTATACAACGAGAACACAGGTTGATACTATGTACTACTAAAACTATTTAGAAAACTGTTCGTAGACGAACAACTCATTCCCAGGTGTTATTCATCATCATCACCATTACAGCCCTTTATAAATCCACAGCTGAATATGGGCTTCTACCAAGGAATATCAGAAGCACGGCTATGAGTTGACTGTATCTATCGACTTCCTGTATATCTTAATAGGTCGTCACTCCATCTAGTGGTGGGCCATTCTACATTCTCCTTTTCAGTATGAAGCTTCCACTCGAGAACCTTTCTTCCCCATCGGTCGTCGGTTCGTCGAGCTATATGGCCAGTCCATTGCCACTTCATTCAGTAGGTATGTACGCACACGAAAAAGATAGATTTATGCATACGTCTTGCATAGAAATGAGACAGATGATTGATATGATTGTTTGTCCCTTTCTCCGTGCCGGTTTTTTTGTTTAGCAAACTACACTTTGCTAAACAACTTTGACAGTTCGTAGCGATCTAAGAAGTTAACAAGTTGGTTTAAGTGAAAAAAAAGTGTTCTATGAGCTTAAGATTGGTGAATCTTGTTCAGTTCAGTGCTTAGAACAATTAAAAATTTTATCTAAATATGTTAAAAAGTCATAAAGATTATTGTATAACCTAAAACTACGTTATCGTCCTTTCTCACTCGAGGCCACGCTAATCATTAGTCTATAGGTTTCTCTGTCTACGTTGTCTACGTTGTAATTATGAACAAATGAATGATGGGTAAAATACACCGTTAAATACATGTAAAGTTCTTTAAAATATATACATGTATTTTATATGTCATTTACAACGCTAGTCGCTTAAACCATAAATCCGTTAAGAGTGTGCCTAAGAAATACACAACCATAATACATACTCTAGAAAACCACGACTTTTCTTCGGCTTCGGCCGCGACAGTCAGGTGAAAATATCTACATTAGGTAAAATTAACGTAATATAAAATTGTAAACGAAAATTTTACCAAAATATAATACATAACTAAGCCTTGAAATGGCATACTTAAAGTTAGCGGGTAATTGCTATATTTTGGGCATGCATTAGATTTACTACCTGATGATGAGAAGCAGATTTTCCACTATTTTCAAAAAAAAATATTATGGGCGATTAAATTTCAACAAAGTTTTAATACTATAATGGCAAAAGTTTCCGTCAAAGTGCTATAGTTTCGGCAGGAAGTAGGGTGAGTCCCTAATGAAGAGCAGTTTTTGAAGATCTGGAGGTTTCTCCATACTTACCTACCGATAAAAACACCCACCGATAAAACTCCCCATAAATCATTTTCACCACCGATGGCTTCTTCTTGGAGTACAATAATGTTAATGAATGAGTCAGTCAGTCAGTAAGTGAGTGGGTTTGTAAAACTGTAATTTAGATTTCAAATTATAATTACAAATAGATTAATATACAAATATAATAGAATTACTGTTCGTCTACACAAAAAACAATAACGTGCCGCCCGCAACCCCTCTGATTGATAGACAGAGACGCAACTATAATACTGCCTGCTTGACGAGGACAGCCTCAGAATTACGACCAGAATACGTTGAACCTTCACGTTTTTAGTATTTTAATATTATTTAATGTTGCACTCACCGGTGAAACGTGATTTTATACTTCTTGAAATTATGTTTCCTGCTATCACTACCACACCACTTTACTGCGCAAGTAGGCATGTGTTATTGCTTTTTATTTTAAAAAATTGTAGCGCTAAGGACGCAATGCTCAGGTCTGTTGTTCAGTCCCTACTAAACAGGGGTAGCACTCGTGTTCAACTATATGGGCTCCAGTTGAGTAGATGAAGTACAGAAATTTATCGCCTTTCGTTACGTGTCTCGTAGGCTGGATGGTCTGTGGTTACGGTCACAAACTAATAAGAGTACTAACGTAGGTTACGGTACTGTGACCACTGTAAGGCGTGACGTGAATTTAGTATAGTGTGGAGCTGTTCCTTTTTAGTTTGCTATACTGGTTATTGTTAGAAACGGAGCAGGTCCAGTATGCTGCCATCCCCAACTTCTTTCGACACTGTTTTCGAATGAAAAAAATTATCATGTACACGTTTTCTGTTCAAGAGGAAAAATTATTATTTAAATGTTGTTGCTTTTAAAACTTAATGTCCGAGTTTATTTGAATAACAATAATATTTTATTCAAATAAATTCGGAATTTTTTACGTGGTATTCTATTTTCATACGTGGTAGAGCCATGCTGCAGTTATGTTAATAGTATAGTCGAAACACGAATGGGTCGGCTCTACCGGGGAAGGACCACGCTCTCACAGAATACCAGTGTCAAATAGTAGCTTAATGCTGCTGTGTTTCATATGGTGAGTGTAGAGAACCGGAGACCCTTTTTACTGGAAACGAGGCCTTCCATCTTAGTCCTCACGAGTGATAACGCATCTGTATTTTGATTCGTAATCAAGGATAGATGTAGGTGTCTATGGGCTACAGCAATCACTTACCATCAGGTGGACTGTGTGCTCGTTTGTCACCCTATCCTAAAAAAAAAGAAGAAATTAATAATATCAACAATTATTCGTGGAAGCTGTTAAATCTCTCGTTGCTGTAATGTTTTTTGATCACGTGGCCAAAGTACTGAGAGCAAGTTACCTCGCAAGCGCCAGTGCTCACAGTACTAAAATGGCCGCGATTTATGATGTCGTATATTCCCTAGGGTACTGCTGCGTTATACTGGCAGTCCATAACGGCGTGAATTTTTTTTAGCAGTGAGAGCACTGAGCAGTGCTCGCAGTGTATATCGGAACATGGTCCTAATCTTTCTTACTGCATGGCTGTAGAGCTTAGTCGCTTGCTGCTAAGATGTTTTTGGGAATTTGGAATACTATCGCCATCGACTTTATGACAGCTTGAGTTATCGCTTATCGACAAAATTTTTAAAAACTGCAAAGTGCGTCATATATTGTAAAGAATTTTCAATGATTTATTACATTTACAAACAATTTTTTTTTATTTGATTCTGGCAAAAGTACAATAGCACGCCTCCATAAAAAAAAAAACTTGACAACTTGACATTGACATACGTGTAGTTTGCAAATGCAAAGTAAAATTTTATTTTGATAATAGAAAAACATTTTGCTGTAAATAATGCTTTATTTCAATATAAGAAATATATCGTTTCTTTTTTCTTATAATTTTTGTAGTAATCTTTTACTTACCACACTCACGCAGAGGTATATAGGTATTTACTGCATCTAAGTGAAAATTATTTGTTAAGTGTTAATATTGAACTTGAAACAATTTCTGAATTTTCATGGGTTGTGCTGTGTCGGGTGTGCATCGGACAACGATGTTGATGTTCGGCAAGAACTCTAGTGATACACGTGCTAAATTAGAACGTAAATTATATTTAGCTAAGGAGTCCCCGGAGCCAGACTTTGATATATCAGGATGTGAACTGCGGCATTTACCGTCTGGAATTTTTTCTATATGTAAAGTATTTAGAAAGGATAACTTGTATCTGCAAAATAATTGCTTGAATTCATTGGATCATGGTGGTCAGTTGTCTGATTTGCATCACATTAAAATTCTTGATTTAAGCTGTAATAGATTTTTACATTTGTCAAATGACATAAGATATCTAGTTAATCTAACTGAACTATATATTCATAGTAATCTCTTAAAAGCAATCCCCGAAAATATCAAATACTTGGAACGCTTAAGGGTTTTAGATGTGTCAAATAATAAGTTAACTAGCTTGACAACATCATTAGGTAAATTACAATGTTTAAATAGATTGAAGATTACTCAAAATGATGAATTAAATGAGCTTTGCCCTGAACTGTGCTTAGCTCGTAACTTAGCACATATTGATCTAGATGGAGAAAAGTTTACTTTCCCTCCCTCTGAGATTGCTATGAAAGATACAGAAACTATTATGAAATTTTTGTGTGATGCATTAAACATTGAGTATGTAGTTCCTTCATATGTAGAATCTAACATATCTGTTCGTGATGTAAATAGAACTGAAAACCTCTTTTCTAGAAGGAATACTACATCTTGGGAAGAACAAGAGATAGCAATTATTGAACAGGAGAAAAGGATACACAGAGCTAATCAACAGCAAAGAGATAAATTTCTTTCGAAAATCATTCAAGAACAGTTGAATTTAGACTCTGAAATAGCTAAAGTTCATGAAGATAAAGAAGTTGAAAGGCAGAGATTAATTAAAGCTATACAAAAAGATGAAAAGGAAATTGATGTTATTGTTAAGAAATTTATTCAGTCTGATGACCTTAAACCGGAAATTATTCAGCAACAACTTGCCTACGAAAAGGCTGAACATGATAGATTACTTGAAGTTACTCGACAAAACTATGACAATATAAAAAAAGCTGATGTATTAAGAGCAATGAAAAATCTTATTAGAAATGAAAACTCTTTTCAGTTTTTTTTGAGAAATTACAGGGACAATTTAAACAATATCAGAGAAGATGTTGTTATTCAAGAATTAGAAAATAATGTAAAGTTATCAGAATTTTTGGATGCTAAAGATTATTCACGAACAGTCTTAGTTCAACAACTTGTAGAAGATGAAGATATCCAAAAAGCTATTGTCACATCTTTGCTGGAAAAAGTTGATTCAAAAACATGGAGCTTAAATCAAGAAATATCTTTAATTTCATCCAATTTAGCAAGGTTGAGTGCTATTGAACAAGAGAAGAAAAAATTACATATTGCATATAATTACAATGAACTGCTACAGCAACGAGTACAGCTAGTGAATTTATTGGATGATTTGTTTGAACAGAAAACCAAGAGGAGGAAGCAACTTATTGACACAATCAGAGAAGTTGAGATTAAAAAGGATATGAGTACAGATTTTTGGTTAAAAAATTATCAAAAACTAATTGATTCTGCTCCTAAAAACTTGCTCGGTGTTAGTAAACAATTAGATCCTCTATTAGCAAATTATCTTCTACAGGAAGATGTCATACATTGCTTGCCTTTTCTGGTAAAATTTTTATTTTCTGATGAGTCATTAGCAAACATTACCACAGATCAATTGAAAGACAATGGTGTTACACTTTCAGTAGATAGAGATGGTATAGTTAGAGCTATAAAACTTTACATGAGTTCAAAACTTTCTGAACAGCAGGTGGAAGTGAGTGGTAGATCTAATGATTTTCAACCTACTGCTCCATATATTGATTATGTTAATAAATACAATTGCTCTGGAGTATTAGACACAGCAAAAGATCAAAATATACCAGAAGGAGAGTGTGTTGTTTGTATGGATGCCAAATCAGAAGTAGTTTTTATTCCATGTGGTCATATGTGTTGTTGTCAAAGTTGCGGAATGCAACATATTGATTTGTGCCCTATGTGCAGGATAAATATAGAAAGAAAAATTAAGGTCTTGATTTCATGATTAATGTTCTTTTGTATGTATAATGTTATGTACATTTTTTTATGTTAAGAAGATTATCTAGGTGTTAAGATCTTTGAAGTATAGGTTTTTTAACAGATCTGATTGTGTTGCAAGACAACCCTGAGGAACATACCCACTTGAACTTATTATACCTACAAAAAAGTTACAAAATTTCATATTCCCCTGTTTCCTTTTTCTTTTTTTTTATAGCTTGATAAACGAGCAAACAGTCTACCTGGTGGTAAGTGGATTCTGTGGCCCTTAGACATCCACATTTAACCTGAATTAAGAATCAAAATGCACTCTCTCTCTTTCACACAATGCTCTACACTCACTATACGAAACACAGCAGCATTACTCTGCTATTTTACGCTGGTATTCCATGAGAGTGGTGGCCCTGCCCCGGTTAAGCTGACCCATTTCTGCTACAACTATAATATAGTTGCAGCATGGCTCTACCACATACAAAGTGTTATTTGTTTTCTGGATGTCCAATAATAGCCCTATGACTGGTTTAGTTCCTTTAGGACATTTATTACATTCCTGAATGAACATAAGATGGTCTAAGATGCGAGTCGAGAGGTCTATGAAGCGGTACAATATCACTATACTCTTTTGGCATAGCAATATCATCATCATCATTACAGCCCTTGACAAGTCCACTGCTGAACATAGGCCTCCCCCAAGTAATGCCACAAAGCACGGTCCTGAGCCACCTGCATCCATCGACTTTCTCCATGTCTTACCAGGTCGTCACTACATCTAGTAGGAGGTCGCCCTACACTACGCATACCGGTACAAGGCTGCCACTCGAGAACCTTTCTTCCCCATTGGTTATCGGTTCTTCGAGCTATATGGCCGGCCCATTGCCACTTCAGCTTACTAATAGCAATATGAATTTGTATTAAAATATAGTTTCAAATTAGTTATCATTTATAATTTAAAAATGATATAAAAATAAATAAAATATCTTAAAATTTAAGTGTGTAGGTATTACATTGACAGACATATATATATTTCAAATTATCATTATAATATTCATTTGCAACACTAAAAGCAACATTTATGACCATCTAATAACTAAATAGGCTTTTTAAATTGGAATGGAATCTTCACCAAATATATTTTTTTTAATGAATTTACATATTTTTAAAATGTACATGCTGTTATGTGAAATGGTTTAGGGATAAAACAGAGGAATATGTTTGTGTGGACTAAATGCCGCCTGGATATTCTCTTAATATTTCTATTGAAAATATTTAAAAGACAATTTAGTATTATTTGAATATGTTTTGTAATATTTATTTTTGTAGGATCCATTTATTATTTTTTTGTAACAAAAGTAACTAGATGTTTGGTTTTAGATTTTTCCAAACATTATTTTGTAGATTATCATATTATAAATATTATTACTGGCATAATTATATTATTATTATGCCAGTAATAATATTTATAATATGATAATATGATATTATGATATGTGAAATAAGAATAGAAGGGGAGTTGATCGAGCAAGTAGATGAGTTTGTATATTTGGGGTGCGTATTTAGCAGGGATGGGAGATATGATAAGGATATAGAACGACGAGTGAATGCAGGAAACAGAGTAAATGGGGCCCTGCACTCTATTGTGAAGAGTCAAAATGTGTCAAAAAAGGCACGTATGGCAATTCACAATGCTGTGTTGGTCCCTACTTTAACGTATGGTAGTGAAAGTTGGGTATGGCAGAAGAAGCACGAGAGTAGAATAAATGCAGTAGAAATGCGGTGGTTAAGGAGTATGTTAGGGCTGAATCTGAATGACAGGGTGAAAAATTGTGTGATAAGAGAAGAGTGTGGTTTGCAAGATGATGTTGTGACCAGGATTAAGAAAGGAATGCTTCGGTGGTTTGGTCATGTGGAAAGAATGGATGAGGAAAGAGTGACAAAGAAAATTTATGTTGCAGAAGTGAATGGCAGAGTCGGAAAGGGACGTCCTAGGCGAAAATTTATCGACCAAATTGGCGATTTATTGAAAACGGGCCAAATTAGGAGTACCCTTAACCGACGAGCATGCATGTGTAGGTGTATGGATGTGAAGGAGGCGAGAGAGGTGTGTCAGGATCGTGCCAAATGGAAGTCTGTAGTCTCTGCCTACCCCTCTGGGTGACAGGCGTGAGTGTTTATGTTTATGTTTAATTATATTATTCTAATACATTATTTTAAACTTTTTTAATTAATAAACTGCACTTAACAGCTATTTACAAAGTATACATTTTAAATCTTTTTTTTTATAGAATAGGGTGACAAACGAGCACACAGTCCACCTGATGGTAAGTGGGTGCTGCGACCCATAGACATCTACATCTATCCTCCATTAAAAATCAAAATGCAGATGGGTTGTCACCCGTGAGGACTGAGATGGAATGCCTCGTTTCCAGTAAAACGGGTCTCCGGTTCTCTACACTCACCATACGAAATACAGCAGCATTAAGCTACTATTTCACGCTGGTATTCTGTGAGAGCGTGGTCCTTCCCCGGTCGAGCCGACCCATTCGTGCTGCAACTATACTACTAATATAACTGCAGCATGGCTCTACCACATATATTATATTTATTATAAGTATATTATATATATTATATTATAAGTATATTTAAGTTTGTCTAAACAATTTATATACAATAACAATAATTTTGTATGTGTAAAATATATTAATAATTTTTGTTAGGTACACATTATGTATAATATATAGGTCTAGGTAAATATTGTGGTATACTTGCTTTTATTTCAAATTATAGTATGTTTTCCTAATACTCTTATTACCTATGTCTCAATTATTTTTGTTATTATTTACAATATTCAAAGATTTATGAAATAATGTTAACATTGGCTCATATATAAACTGTATAAATAGTTTTAGTAATGTAATATAGTGACATGATGAAATTATATTGTTAAAAATAAATTTCAGTAAATACAATCAGTAAATACAATCAGTAAAACATACTGGTTAAATATTAGTATTGCCTGTTTATACTATATTACACATTGTATTAATTCTATACTATGTAATGCCATTGATTAGGTTTAAGTATATAAGTAATGATGTTAAAATATGCTAGTCATTCGTAAATATTTATATTTATGATACACAATATGGTTCCTGGTTATTGAAGCATTCTAAAAGAGGAACATGTCAATATAATTTGTGCCTTCTAAATTTTTGTTAGATATAAAGGTGCATTTTCAATTCTAAGCACAGTTTTATGGGTTCTGTAAAATAAACATGTCTAAGCCTGTGAACTTTACAATCAAAATGTATTTCTTTGTAAAAAATGTGAAAATATTATTATCTATTGCCAATTTTTAGTTTTTAGTTAAAATAATAATATTACCTTTGATTTTTTATTTATGTAGCATTTTACATTTTAAATTGTTATTTCATTATTAATATAAATATAGTATATAATAAAACATTTATAATAAAACGTTTTGTTTATTCATAGTAGGCACTTACCGTTACATAATAACCTGTGACTGTATGACTGTCACAAAGTTTGGTAAAACCTGCAAGTCCGATTTAAAAAAGTCCGACCAAAAATTAATATTAAAAAACTGAAGGTAGCCGGACTAACTATGACATTGGGACGTCAAACATCTCAGTCCCCCCCGTGACCATGGGCGCTGTAAAGCACCCGAAACGTCGGGATAATAATAACAATAAATTAATGTAATTAAACGCGATAAAATCCGTAAATAATAGTTTTATTCAATCTTCTCTATAGTTCTTAGAGTGCGTGCGTTAAATGTTGCCAGGTCAGGTCGTCTAAACTGGCGACAGAACCTGTTTAGGAGATTCTTGCTTTCTTAATGCACCTCCTGCTTCGCCGTTACCATGGTCGCCACTGTAGTCAAAATTAGGAAGGCCTCCGGATACTAGGGGCCGTTTGTTTGTATCTTAAGTCATGAGATATATATTGCCGTAGGTGCCATGCTTGGAAAGCTACTACTTTACTCGACTCCACAGAGTCAGTAATTCATTATTGGGGTGATGTACCTATATATTTTTAAAACAAAATCCCAGAAAATGTACAAAATCTGACTTCCGCCAAGTTTAAAAACTTTATTAAACATAGATCGTATAAAAACGTTTATTATGATATACACCTATTTATATTTCTCATTATTTATTATAGTAGAATAAATTAAGCTACATTAGAAACTTCAATATAAGTATAATACAGGAAAGTTAATTTTTGTCACTTGTAAAGTGAAATGAAATTACGTTGGAAGGTTTTTTATTAGATAGGCCTAAGGCTTTGATAAAAGAATCATAAACAAGGAAGCCTTTAACCCGCATTATTATTTTTATGTAAATGAAGGCCGTCTAATCCGAGCTTAAAAAATTGCACGTTTCGGTCTAGCGTTTAATAGGACGGGCGGCGTCAGGTTTAGCATAAATCTCGTTCCTCGTAATAAGGGGCTTGAATTGAATTACGTTATTACGTGGGGTTGTATGCCTAGGTAATATATTTCAACACTTTTAGTGCGGAATATCCTTATCAATAGTGTATAATGTCCCGTGTAGTGGTGAGTAAGAGTGCTACCCACTACCCTATATTTTCCCGTGGGTGTCGTAAAAGGCGACAGAGGGAAACTGAGGAAGAAAATGGGTAGCAGCATCTTTCTGATGCTGCTACCCATTTTCAACAGCAAAAAACAATAAAAAACAGCAGTTGCCAACCCCCTAGCCAAGCGTGGCAACAACGGAAATATACCCAACACGAGCAATGACACAAATAAACTGCCCCCAGTCCCCAGCGGCATCGCTATTACTGGGTATGGTGGCGACCATGGTTACGACGGAGCAGGGGTTGATAAGAATCTCCAGTGAAGGTTCGGCTGCCACCTAAGACGACTTGACCTGGCAACATCTAACGCACACACTCTGAGGATTGACGATAAGATCCTAGAGCTGGAAGAAGAGATAGACAAATTGCGCTGGGGTATTATAGGATTATCTGAGGTCCGAAGAGAGGGGGAGGACACGGTAATCCTCGAATCCGGCAACTTGTTCTATCACCGGGAGGGCCACCATCTGTCCCAAAGAAGTGTCGGATGTATCGTTCACAAGTCTCTCGTTAACAACGTTGTAAAGATTGGGGGTGTGTCGACGAGGGTTGTTTACCTTATACTCAGAAACACCAATGGTATTCGCTGAAGGTCATACAGGTTTACGCACCAACCTCGGCACATCCCAATGAGGAGATGGAGGAAATGTATGAGAATATCTCTAGAGCAATGCATTACTCCGAACTCCACTATACGGTGTAAATAAGAGTCTCCAACGCAAAACTAGGCATAAGAGAGCTGAAAATAGGAAAATTTGGAATAAGGCAATAGAACCCTCTTTACTCCTTATGATGAACTCTTTCATCTAATAGCGGGTCCACAGATAGTGGACCTGGTCGAGCCCCGACAGTTTGACAAAAAATGAGATTTCATTATGGAACCAGACGACAACTGTTCAGTAATGTCTCAGTGGTCGCAAGGGTGAAAACTGGCAGCGATCACCGAATGATGAGAGGCACACTGAACAGAAACGTTAAGTTGGAGAGGTCACGTCTAATGAAGTCAACGCTCCCCTCGTGATCTAATCCAAAGCCCCGAAAACTTTTAGCTCGAGCAACAAAAGCAATGAAGTGGACGATATGAATGGAAACTGTCCATGCGATCTGAGCTAGGTTCTGTCTTTAAAACTCTCCGATCACACATTTAATCGTTCAGCAGATTTGACGGCATACAGGAAACTGAACAGTCAGATCTCCAAATGCATGCGGCACGTCTTTCGCAACTTCAATACTGCTCGTATGGAAGAAGCGATTGAGCGGAACCCAGGGCTCTTAAATCTTTGTCAGAGATCTGTCCGCCAGAGTAAACTCGATACAAGAGCAAATCCAAAAGTGGGAGTAACGTCTTTTTTACACATAATATAATGTTATGGTCGAATTGCAAAAACTTCTAAGTAACCAGTTTATTAGTAAATTACTAATCTATCTACTCACTTTACGAAACTTCCCAGTGAACCTTTTCTAGACCTTCACAACTTGTGATAAATGACTTGGACAAAATTCATTGATTAATCTCTCGAGCTACTTTGATCTCTATAACGTTTTTCTGTTTGTTAATTATTTACAAAAATAAATACCATTGTTTGACTGAATTCTTATTTTGCCATTAACTTCTAATTTTAATTTTAAAAGGCGGCATAAAATTTTGTATTCTTATTAAAAACATTTTATTAGATAACAAACTGTCAAATAAGTATATAAAATTAAAACATTGATCTTTCTGTTCTTTTCCTATTATATTGCTTATAATTTATTTATATTTAATTTTGTTATTATTTACCTACCATGATATGACAAACAAAATGGCGATTTCTCAGAAAATGGAGTCACGCTCTCTAATAAGTGTTTTTGTTACGCGTCAAAATACTTGTTTTTAATATCTTCTAAAAATAATATTACCCGAATAAAGTTTAGGTTTATATTACTACTAGCTGTTCACCGCGACTTCGCCTCCGTGGAATTTATTACGATACTGCCGTCAGAGACTCACACAAACACACACAAAAATTATCATCAATATCATTCGAGCCGTTTTTGGTTTAGCGACATTAACGGACAGCCATTGGTTTTTAGATATACCTAGATATATATGGGGTTACCTAGGTATATATACCTATTTATATATATATAGGTTTTAATGTTTTTACGCGGGACCCTAATTCTTTTTCTAAAATATAAGTAGCCTCTTCTAATAAAAGTTACTCTTATAACATTAGCTTACTGCCAGTGAAAACCCCGTCAAAATCCGTTTTGGAGATTAGCTGGAACAAACGGGCAGACAAATACTTTAAAAATAGTTTATTTTTGTTATAAGTACCGTATGTAATTTTATATGCATTCAACTTCAACTTTATTTATTTGTATGGATTGTCAAGTATCCAATAACCGACATCACCTCTGTGGGTAATAAGAGCTAAAAGACATGTATTATTAATGTGGATTATCATTATCATTACAGCCCTTCACAATTCCACTGCTGAACATAGGCCTCCCCCAAGGAATGCCGCAAAACACGGTCCCGAGCCACCTGCATCCATCGTCTTACCACGTTGTCAATACATCTAGTGGGGAGTCGCCCTACACTTCGCCTACCGTTACGAGGCTGTCACTCGAGTATCTTTTTTCCCCATCGGTTGTCGGTTCTTTTGACATACCCCCAATCCGTTTGTTGATCCGGTGGTATGTCAGACACTCTGTTTCTATTGCGGATATCCTCTTACTTACCTCACTTTACCTAATTTATCCAAACATATCATAACTTATCTTTACTTATCCAAAATTTTCCTTTTTTATCATAATTCAATCTTCTATCTTATCCTAACTGATGCATTTCTGGGTGGCTGGGACTCCGTTTCTGCTAAGGAGTCTGTCCTACTTACTTTTGCCAGCAAAGAGGTCTGGCACTGTTGCGTTCCGGTTTGAAGCGTATAGAGAGAAGGATGATTACAGACTAAGAAGACAGATTACATCTTAGTCATTAGTGGTGACAACTCATCTGTAACCTACTCTGTTTACGGTTTGAGGTTGGTTACAGATGCCCAAGGACTGCGGTAGCCACTTTCTATCAGGTGGGCTGTAAATACATTACGAAAATTTCTGACAAAAATTTGAGAGCAAAGTCCGTGTAAAATATTTTTTTGCGAAAAAAGTAAATGGAAGTAAATAAAAATGATTATCCCCATATATATCTAGGTATATCTAAAAACCAATTGCTGTCCGTTAGTGTCGCTAAACCAAAAATGGCTCGAATGATATTGATGATAATTTTTGTGTGTGTTTGTGTGAGTCTCTGAACCCGGTAGGTGGCGCTGTTGTTCAGATCCAGAAATCATCCGTGCGAAGCCGGGGTGCATTGCTAGTATTATATATTACTTAATTTGTAAGACAATCAGAAAAATATAAGTACGATCTACGATGATAAAAGATAAAAAATTATGTAATACATAAAATTATATTTAACTGAGGTTAATTAAATTGTAATGCAATAAGAAACTTTGTCTAATTAATCTCGTTCCTAACTTCATTGGCAAACTTGTTAGTAAACAGCTAGTGTAGAGTTATTTGCTAAGAACAGATTAATTCGATACAGTAGCGTTCTCGAAAAATGAAGATGAAAATGTATACAGATTTAAAAAATATTTTCGCATCCTCTCATTACATCGTGCACTTTTAACTTATTATGAAAAGTTAATTTACTAGATAGATAGAAGAAAATTATTATATTTATATTATATATATTATATTATATATTATATTACATATATATTATAGGACGTAGAGACGCAGAAAAGATTCAACCGACATTTGAATAAAAAATGAGGTATATATACCGAAATAATCCTGCTTTCTTAGAATTTCAGCAAAAGTAGCCGAAAATTACTTTATTATTGTGGCAAGTGATCAAAATTTCAAATGTAAACGTTTCATATTTAAAGCCACAAAAATATCAAGTGGAAATATCAAAGGAGGCGACGCGACGGCAGTTTTTAGAGGGTGGCAATTTGGGAATGAAAGTCAGACCCCAAATTAAATTTTAAATGATGCAAAATAATCAAGTACCATTTATTTTACCCACTTTTAGTATTTTCAAAAAAATCTTTTACGTTATTCGGATGAAATATTGCCCCCCGGGCGTAATTATAATTTAACTAATTATTATCAATCATCACCACATGGTAGCGGCATTAGAGAATCGATTATCTTATATCATTCGGAGACTACTGTAATAAACTGAAATACTTACTTACTTACTTCTACTCTTGTTTCTTGTATTACTATAAATAGGTTTTGTTGTACTGCTTTCACCAAACCTTCTGACAGGGTTACATGTAGCAAAAGAATACTCATTAAGATAATTACGATACATGTCTATAACAAAGAAACTGTATAATGACACTCCGTTCAAGATATTTATTTAAATAATATTATATTTACTTTGGTGTATGCCAAAAATGATGTACAAATTATATAAAAATCATCTTTGGATCGTAATCAGGTTGCCAAGGCAATTAAAAATTGACCATAATTTATAAACACAGATAAATAAATGGGAAACACTTCATTAGGTATAAAATCTATTTTAGAATAAGCCTATATAAGCGTTATTGGAACTAGCCAGACCTGGATGGTCCATCATTAGATCAGCTCCAAGGCCACCGTATTATTGCATTGTCATCGGATGTCAGCAAATGCAGAAGCAAGCGAAAAATTGATTAATATTTTCGAACCAGAAAGACATAAGCAAGTTAATATAAAGCCCATAAAATAAAACCGGCCAAGAGCGTGTCGGGCCACGCTCAGTGTAGGGTTCCGTAGTTTCCCGTCCGTCACAATAAGTGATCCCACTTATGAGTTTAAAGGTATCCATTATGCTCGCGCTCCAGCAGCGCTCCGCGCTCCTGCAACTGCTCCCGGTAGTGGGTACGTGCGCGAACATGGAGCGTGCAACATTGCACGCTCCGCGGCAGGCGCTCCGACTTTCCATCCAAGTTCAAAATGATTTTCCTAGAAAGTCCTTATAAAGTTCTACTTTTTAGATTTTTTTCATATTTTCTAAACCTATGGTTCAAAAGTTAGAGGGGGGGGGGGGGACACATTGTTTTTTACTTTTGGAGCGATTATTTCCGAAATTATTGACATTATCAAAAAATGATCTTAGTAAACCCTTATTCATTTTCAAATACCTTTCCAACAATATATCACACGTTAGGATTGAAATTAAAAAAAAAAATCACTTCCCACTTTACATATAGGGGGGCTACCCTAATAAAACATTTTTTTCCAATTTTTATTTTACCACTTTGTCGGCGTGATTGATACACATATTGGTACATATATTCATAAATTTCAGCTTTCTAGTGCTAACGGTCACAGAGATTAAGCGAGGACGGACAGACGGACAGACAGACATGGCGAAACTATAAGGGTTCCTAGTTGACTACGGAACCCTAAAAAGAAACTTATCGTATAACTTTCGCTACTTGAGCCGCTCAATTCCGTGGGAAGAACTTTACTTTATAGATTAAAAAAATAACGTCGTATTTGTAGCGAAACGCGCGGTGAACTACAGCTTTGAAAAAGTTAATTCCAAAACCTTCTAGTTGCTTTGCTAATTAACTTAATAGTTATAAACTTAATCATATTATTTAAAACTAAATATTTTTCGTAATATTTATGCTAAATTTGCATGCCATCTATAAGAAGCAATACTTGTGCATTTCAGATTACAGATATAATCTCAAATTTTTATATTATCGTATTTTAAGCGAATAAATATATTTGTTACTTTCTCATTATGAGTCATTTACAATGAATATTTTTCGGAGTTATGAAT
Source organism: Parnassius smintheus behrii (assembly GCA_036936625.1). Taxonomy (NCBI): domain Eukaryota; kingdom Metazoa; phylum Arthropoda; class Insecta; order Lepidoptera; family Papilionidae; genus Parnassius; species Parnassius smintheus. The sequence continues at coordinate 40,970,379 of JAUPFT010000001.1, read as the reverse complement.
TTCTAAATGTTTGATAAATGCTGAATTTGGATAATTTTGACTCATTGAAAATAAATTAATAAAGTCGATGCATGCAGGTGGCTCAGAACCGTGCTTTATGGCATTACTTGGGGGAGGCCTATGTTCAGCAGTGGACTTGTGAAGGGCTATAATGATGATGATGATAATGAAAAATATATAAAGAAAAAGGATTAAATATAAAAAGATATTTCTTTTATATTTTTAGACAAAAGTTAATAATATCCCTAAGCTAAAATAAAAAAGAAATCAATTTATATAAATTTCTTTAAGTATATATTTTCAACTAGCTTTATACCCGCGTCTTCGCTCGCGTGGGGTTTAATTTATCAACATTAATAAATGTTGTTCCGTTCTAAATTTGGCAAAATTCGGTCACTATTAGAGTCACCTCGGTGCCTCTGTCTTTCTTTATGTCTGTTTAACAAAGATTTTTTTGAATTCTCAAAGACTATTAAACGTAGAGTGTTGATATTTGGCGTACCTAGATATAGTATGTTATAGGAACATGTGAATAAATATAATTTTTCACAATTTCATTTATTTATTTATTCTGAACAATACAAATTGTGTTGAATAATTCATGCAAAAAGTACAGTTGAAAATATTAACTACTAAATTTACACCTATACAAAATTACAATAAAAATATGAGATTACAATAATTAGTATACAATTAAATTATATAAAATGTCAGTAACTATGAAATTACAATAAAAATTACGAGTCGAATCTCACTACTATCAATAAAATTTAAAGTTTTAAATATCACACAAAAATAATAACTATATTTGTTACAGAAAAAAAATTCAATTATTTCTTAAAATGTTATCAAAAGTTCAAAACACATTGAATGTAATAGGGTTAGCATGTAGAAACTCGTCAACACTATAATAACATTTATCCAGTAAGAACTTTTTTAAAGTATTTTTGAAGCTACTCTTGTATAACATATTTTTTAAATCAGTAGGTAATCTATTAAACAGAAGCACTGATTGATAATGAGAAGAGTGTCTAGTCATAACCATACGAGGGATGATTTTATTATGAAAGTGTTTTCTCCTGGTGTTTTCCCTTATGGTTTTTTGGTCTATAGTCTCATAATCGCCAATAACTTTAGCAAATTGTGTAAGTAAGACCAGTATATACAGGCATGGAACAGTCAAGATTCCAAGTCTTTGAAATGCAGGCGACATGATTCTTGCTGTTTTATCCGGACCATGGTTCTGATTGCCCTTTTTTGCAGAACAAAGGCTTTGTGTACATTATATTTAAAGCTCCCTCCCCAGAATAAAATACTGTAACGTCGTCTTGACTCCACCAATGCGTAATAAACCAGTTTCAGATGTTTAAGATCCGCTTCCGCATTAATACCTTATGTCTATAATCACCTGCTATTTTTTATATCAGACGTGTCTTCTGATGTATCCATATGAAAGGTACAATTACTAAATTGTTTTAACAAAAAAATGATGAATTTCAATGTCGTCTATTAATTTACGGTATGACGTTTATTTGTGATATTTGACTCATATTATTGGTCCCATTTACGGCTTCAACGATTTTCGGGGTCAATAAATCGATCTAACTGGGATTTTTTTTTAGAAAATGTTGTTTTGTCCGTGTTTTCAGGCAATGAAAAACTGCTACAATATAAGAAGGTAAATTTTAACACTTTACTAATGATCGTAATAGCTCAAGTGGATATCGGGCCGTCGTGAATTCGTAGTGCCCTGGTTCGCGTCCTGTCTTCGGTCTGATTTTTTCCCCTTTTTTTTCAAGTTCTCTACTTTTGTGAGAAAATCTATTGTTTAGAGCCCTTTTTTAGTATTTTTTTAATAACGTGAAAATTTAAATTAAACTAATTGCATTCATGATTTTTTATACAAGTAACCAGTTCAGTTTTTTCTATTATGTCGGTAAGATCAAAAAATTTTACCTATTCATATTTCATCAGCATGTAATTTGTATCTAAATATAATTTCCAAAACACACGATTTCAAAAAATAAAAAACCGAGCAGGGCTCGGTCATCCAGGCACTTTATAATATAATAACAAAAATAACATTATACCGGATGTGACAAATAAATTTTAAAATACGAATATAAAAAGATACTACAATTTTACTTATATTTAAAGACCAATTTAATAATGAAAAGAACAATGATATACTTAAAGAAAAAATTTTTATAGAAGTAATGAAGAAAGATCTATACAATAAATTATAGAAGAAACTCTAGTAACATTCATATTAAAAATTAAATTAAATTAAAATTATTAATTCAATTTCAAGAAAGAAGATTTCAAGATCCAGAAAACATATCCCTCAATATTTCCTCAAGAGAAGAGTACAAACTTTATCAAAAATAAATATGAAAGAAAAAAGAAGAGTCCAGACGAGGAAGTCCAGGCTCAACCACACCGGTGAGCTAACAACATCTTCGAGTGCCAGAGCAGCAGAAAGGAGTCAGGAGTACATATTAAATCTACATTCTAGACTACTAGAATGTAAATTTAATACTCCTAGAGTATCATTTATTCCCCGAACCTCCCAACATTACATGGGATGGCCAATAACGCAGAATATCGTACTATCGTTGTACAATTTAAAATATAGCGTGAAAAGTTCACTATGAAATCTACTTCAATTCAGTCAGTATATAGCTGCCAAAGTATCCTTAGACTTAGTATGGGTTTCACAAGGAATAATAACAGTGTTTGTTTAACCGACATTACGTTTGTGTCACGGAACGTTCACTGAGGGCAACACTACGTTAGTTTATTTTTTTAGAAAAAGGGTGTCAAACAAGCACACAGGCCACCTGATGGTAAGTGGATGCTATGGCCCGTAGACATCTACATTTATCCTCGATTAAGAATCAAAATGCAGATGCGTTGTCAACCCTGAGGACTAACATGGAATGCCTCGTTTCCAGTAAAAAAGGTCACCGGTTCTCTACTCACTATTTAAAAATACAGCAGCTTTAAGTTGCCATTTTATGCCGGTATTCTGTGAGAGCATGGTCCTACCTCGGCAAAGCAGACCCATTCGTGCTATAACTATTATAGTTCTTACGATGGCTTAACCACGTAAAGTAGTATAGTGATTAAACAGAGGCACGACCGCCGTCTCTTTTATCGCTAGATCACAATTACCAGTACATCGATTACTAACGTATTACCCGTTTTTATCTCTGTTTTCTCGAGATATTATCCATTATTTATTAATAAAATGTAGCCAATCAAAAGTCCACTGCTGAATGTAGGGGGAACATTAGCCATAGTTCCCTCTCTTAGCAAGTGGTTTAGCAACCGTAAATTTTGTATAATTTTGAGTTGTTTTCTTGAAGATACTGTTGCCTATTTCATGTTTCATTTCTCTCTGTCGTCATTTACGATACTTACGGGATAGTATGGGTCTTATAGCTTCTGAATAATAATATATTATATTATTTGGTAGGAGGTAGTAAATTATTTTTCGCGTCGCAACACAACATTATCAGAATGCTGCCTTTTTTTGCGGATGGAAAATCATCTAATGACGCCTTTCGCTCTGGGTGGAGAGTAAGGGAGTGTCAGACTTTTACTGACTAAAAACCATCCGTGTTCCTTCAGTGCCCTTACGTTCCGGAGCCGCGGTATCTCTTTCGAACAGCCCGCAGCATGCTGCCTTACCTTCATGATTTAGAAATATTTTCATCCAAGCAGATTAAGCTTTTGAAAATATAATCTGTGGTTTATATTCTCCGCTAAGCATGTAGTAAATGTATATAAATAAAAACCAATTACCGCATGTATCATCACTTAAGAAAGGCTGGACGGATTTCGATAAACTCTCACACTTATAAGCTCTCACACACTTATAATTAGACCCGGTAAGTGGCATTGTTGGCGAAATCTAGAAAACAGTCGTGCGAAGCCGGACGGATCGTGTCAGGATATAAGATTGGGATTACAAATAGAATCTTACTCGCTCATGTAACGAGTTTCTGTCAAGACTTATTATTGATACCTCCCTAATTATTAGTTATTGAAGTTTGCGAAACGAATATTTGAAATGAAATATAATAATCATTATCAATTGATTTAGAAAACAATTTACTTAAATATATTAGGCATACAAAGTAATATAAATAAATAACTAAAGAAAAACGAGTATATCGATGTCGATTGTTGATAACACTAAACTTTATAAATGAACAGTTGGATGAAATTTTGGACGACCTATCGTTTTATCATTCGCAACATCACCGCACATGGTTCCAGCATGATGGTGCATCTCCACATGTCGTGAGGTTCGTCCGTGAGCGCCTCACCGATCTATTTCACGATCAGCAGACTAGGACCACACACTTGGATACCTCACTCACCAGATCTTACCCCGTTAGACTTCTTTCTGTGGGCGTATGTGAAAAAAAGAGTTTTAAATCGTGAGTGTGATAGTGTTGACGAAATTCGCCCAAGGATCGTGGATATTTTCGACAAACTACGTGCGGACTATGTCGAAGACCCCACGATGATGTCCCGCTTGCATGAGGAGACGCAATGCCGAGCCCAAATCTGCCTCGAAATGAATGGGGCACAATTTGAGTCGCATCTCATAAGGCCACGGAGGATTTAGATCGGTAGGCCGTTATTTAATAGCTATTTTTTTTAAATAATCTAGTTCTGAACTGATGTGAATAGGTACTTTACTACTATACCTCGGGGGAATATGTTATAACACAACTTATTCTTTTCGAGTTGTTAAGAGGAAGATGTTGCTACCCATCTTCTGGCTTTTTTCCTCTGTCGCCTCTTGCGGTACTCATGGGAAGATGCGGGATAAGCAGATCTTTTTACCCTGCAACAACAAGATCCTTTTTATACCACCACAATACGATCACATAAAAAACTAAAGTCAAAATAAAGTTAATATGTTATAAATTAACTTTTGAAGATTTACGAAGTCATTAACTTAACATAAACAACGCTGTATCGAGTCAAATAACCAGTCTATTATGGATAGAATCCGCTTTATAAAGGCTTCTGTTTCAGGCTCTAGGGATGCTTATACCTTAATGGAGTTTATAATAATACTGACTATCATGGACAGAGAGTGTAAAGTCTGTGTGATCATAGACTTAGACTCTTTATTTATAGATCGTAATACATGAGAAAACATTAATATTAAAATTTTCTTAGTAAAATCTCAGTAAAACGATAAAAAGGTTTCATGCTCATTCCAAGGCAATATTTTCGGTTCAATAAATACGGAGTTAAATTGAAAGTCTATATAAAAACTATTTTGCAAAATGAGTGGTGTATTTCTAAGAGATTGCTGCAGCAATTGCTTTTGAGCTGAGCGGTCTAAGCTTATGTTAAGCTCAGGACGTTCATATTTTATCATTAATAACATCTATATAACTTTAAACCTTTGTTATTATTTACTAGTTGTTCGTCGCACCTCGTCCGCGTAGAATTTATTGCGATTGAATTTCATGGGTTTTAGGGTTTTTTGTTTCATAAACAGTTATTCTTTACAACATTCTTTATTCCTACAATTTAGCTTAATATCTTACATATTAGTTATTATGTATCGAACTGTTTATACAGAATGTCCTGTCAATAGTAATCCAAACGACATGTGTTGATAGATGAGATCGTGCTCTATAAGAACAGCGAAAAAACATTTAAATTAAACATTTTTAATTTTTTTTTTGTTTTTCAAGATTTTATCCAAAATTTATTACCTTAATACGTATAATTTATGCCAGATAAAATATTGAAATTGCGAATTTCTACGAGACAAGATTTTTCATCAAGTTTAAGATAATGTGGTGTTAAAAAAAGAGAAAGTATTGTAGTACTTTATCTTTTTTGACTTGATCTTGGTGCCCATTGACTTGAAAAATAGTGCAATTAATGGAGTTTCAAAAACAATACAACGAAAAACAATTTTTAATAAAACATTAAAGTTATTGCTATTTCATTGCTGAAGGGCGTAATTTTACGAAAAAAGTTTTTTTGTTTTATTTCGCAGTACATTTCAAAATAATGTAACAATTTGAGATTATGGTCAAAATTAGAGAGGTGGAAGCAAAACTAGCAACTAAACGTGTTTTTAAGTTAACCAATTTTATCCACTTGCTATGTTAAATAATTTTTATTTTTGTCTATGAACGACACAGAGGTACTCGAGTTGACCTTAATGTTGCTAACTGAGCCCATCCTTAGGCCAATAAACATGGATAATATATTAATATGAATGACGTGCCTGGGAGAGGTGGTGAGTAAGCTCGGAACTTAGTTAAAGTTGAGTAAAAGATACAGGTAATCCGGTCCCTGAAATTTCCTATTTCTTTTGTTGTTTCCTATTTATTATTTTGTAATTCTCAGTACGTTATATTATTATGTCTCTGGTATATAGTGTATTATCACGCGTTTTATTTACGTCGTATGCGCTGCATGTTTTTTTCATCCCATTTGCTGTTTATGGACGATCTCATCTCTCGCCACATTTTGTTTGGACGACTATTAAAATAATATATATTTAACTCAGGCTAACATCAAGCAATATAATTTTGGATCATTCATAATTTACACGCAATTAAAAAAAAGACAATTATTGTGATATCTCGTTTATTACAATTTTATGAAAATAAATGCCATGAGCACTATTACATTTTTTATATTATAATTTACTAACATTGATGTTTAACCCTTTGCCAAAAAAGATAGAATGCATGCAACAATATGCTCAGTAAATTTAAAAAAATAATAGCGTTATATTAAGTATTATTGTGTGGTGATAGATGGTGGCGTAAGAAAATCCCAATTACATCCCGGTGGGCGTCGCAAACTTTTTAAGGTTTACCCAAGGGAGTAAGACTATCTTTGTGGATGTATGGTGATGTGACGATTCTATTGTTACGAGCTTGAGGTTGGTGACAATAAAAACCGCCGATTGAAATACCAAAATTTAAACCTTTATTACCGAACACCAATTAAAACTTAAAACACTACTAATTAACCACACTGATTCACTTTATTTTGAAGCTTCGCTTGTCTCGCCAAATTCAATACTGCCCCGATGGAGGCATGCAGCGGGTTTAAATACACTTTTACACCGAAACATCCATAACATTCTCGTAGATACGGGCGCCGACCGACCAGACGCAGAAAGTTCGAGTGTGGGGCTTCTAGAAAGCTTAATTCTTCTGTTCGATACTAGATGGCGCTGTTGGTCGAAAGTCAAGATTGACATTTTCTAGGAAGCCCTCCTCGCTCTTTTCCCCGACACTAGATGGTGCTAGTGCCAGGTACCTGACGTCAACTTAGGCGAGCAACACTGCCCCCTCCCAAGACATACTCGTCCCAAGCATTATCGGCCCCATAATAACACGCCAGGCGATCCACATGGACGATCTTAGGAGTCCCTTTTGCGCCTTTATGTATCCGGTAGGTTACATCGTTGATCCTCGTCACAATCCGGTACGGGCCGTCCCATTTAGCTTGAAGCTTAGGAGATTTCCCTTTGCTGCGGACTGGATTGTGCAACCACACTAGTGAACCTTCGTCGAACCCTTTGTTGTTCATTTTGCGGTCATACCGAGTTTTCAGCTTTTCAGACATTTGCTGACCCGATTGTCTGACGTGCTCATAAATGTCATTCATTTTGTTCCGGAACTCATTTGCATAATCGATTATAATGCGTGGGGCATCAGGTGGTATCCCGGTGATCAGGTCTGCAGGCAGCCGTAATTCTCTTCCAAAGTTTGCGAAAGCTGGTGTCACTGATGTACTTTCGTGAACAGCGCTTCGATATGACAACAAAAACGGTTGTATGTGCTTGTCCCAGTCCCGTTGCCCATTGTCTACAACTTTTGCTAGGTACCTCTCCAATGTCTGATTAAATCGTTCTACCATTCCATCAGATTGCGTGTGATAAGAAGTCAGTACCTGTAATGTGAGTACCCATAACTCGGCAAGTTTCATGGAATATTAGAGACTCAAAATTCCTTCCTTGATCGCTGTGAATCTCTAAAGGTACTCCAAAACGACAGAAGACTTCATGAACTAGTTTATCTGCAACTGTTGAAGCTTCTTGATTAGGAATGGCGAAGACTTCTGGCCACTTAGTGAAGTAATGCATCACGACCATGAAATACTTGTTACCGCTTTCACTCTCCGGAAACGGCCCCGCAACGTTAATGGCTATTCTCTCTCATGGTGCACCAACATTATATAACTTCAATGCACCTCTACTACGAGTCTGAGGTTTCTTTATAACCGCACAACTTGTACATTTGCGACACCAGACCTCGACATCGTTTCGACAGTGGACCCAGTAAAATCGTTCCCGGATCTTCAGTAGAGTTCGTTTAACATCATTATGGTACAGCTGTAGAACATCCCGTACCTTAGCTTTAGGGTCAACCATTTGCAAATGACAGCTGTCTCCCCGAACACTTTCCCATTTACGGCACAGAACTCCATCCTGAAGCAGCAAGCTGTCCCATTGGGCCCAATAGCTTTTAGTGGTCGAACTCATCGCTGAGACGTCGCTCCACTTGGGCTTGGGAGCACTGGCCTTCATCCATTTCAGAATCGGCTTGATGTCCGGATCTTCCTGCTGTGCATATTGTAAGATGTCCTTCCACTCGTTGCTGAGGTGGTCTGTCCTGAGCATCCTCACGGATACCACTTCCTTACTCTCTTGCCTAGTACAATGTTTGCAATCTTCAGGACAAGGTCTTCTTGACAATGCATCTGCGTTGCCATGAGATTTCCCGCTGCGATGTTCGATCTCAAAGTCGTATTCCTGCAGTAGTTAAATCCACCTCGTAACTTGTCCTTCTGGATTTTTAAACTGCAATAGCCATTTTAGTGCAGCATGGTCAGTTCGTAAGTGAAATTTCCGCCCCAGAAGATATTTGCTAAAATGCTGCAACGACTTTACCACAGTAATTCGCGTCTTGTGACACAATAGTTCCTTTCCGGTTTTGACAACGACTTGCTGAAGTACGCTGTCACGACCTCTTGGTCACCATTCCGTTGAGACAACGCACCGCCAAGTCCTATATCACTTGCGTCTGTGTCAACTATAAATTCTTTGCTTGCATCAGGGTATCCCAAAATAGGTGTTTTGCACAGACGGTCTTTGAGCTCATGGAATGCGATATTGCAACTTTCATCCCAGCAGAAATGCTAGCTTGTGCAGAGGTTTGGCAAAGTTCTTCACAAATCGCCGATAATAGTAGCACAACCCCAAAAATGCTCTAACCTGCGTCTTGTATTTTGGAACCGGCCAATCATTGACAGCGGCGATTTTCATAAAATTCTTCCGAAACTACATACCCCAAGAAGTTGACTTGCCGTTTGAATAGTGAACATTTCTTCGGACTCAACTTAAAGTTGGCACTCTGAATCTTCATGCGCACACGTTCCAGGTTTTGAAGGTGTTCCTCAAACGTACGGCCTACGATGATGATGTCATCCAAGTAGACCAGACAGGCATCGCCAATTAGCCCGGTAAGTACAAGTTCCATCAGCCTTTCAAACGTTGCTGGAGCATTGCACAACCCAAACGGCATTACTTTAAATTGCCACAGACCCTTTCCCGTCGAGAACGCAGTTTTCTCCTTGTCCTTAGGGTCAATTTCAACTTGCCAGTAGCCACTTTTTAGATCCAGCGTGCTAAACCACTTTACTCCTGTAAGCATGTCCAGCGTGTCATCAATTCTTGGCAAGGGATAGCTGTCCTTCTTCGTAACGTCGTTCAGACGGCGGTAGTCAACACAAAACCGCATGCTGCCATCCTTCTTCTTTACCAGCACCACGGGTGAACACCATGGACTAGAGGAAGGTTCAATAACACCATCCTTTACCATTCCTTCAATCATGGTTTCTACTTCCTTTTCACGTGCTACCGGCAATCTTCTTGGCCACTGACGGATAGGCAATTCTTCTCCTGTGTTTATTTTGTGTTGAACTAAGCCAGTCTTACCTATTGAATAAAACTATTATTTACGGATTTTATCGCGTTTAATTACATTAATTTATTTTTATTATTATCCCGACGTTTCGGGTGCTTTACAGCGCCCATGGTCACGGGGGGACTGAGATGTTTGACGTCCCAATGTCATAGTTAGTCCGGCTACCTTCAGTTTTTTAATATTAATTTTTGGTCCGATTTACGCAAAACGAGCTTATAGTATCATGAAGTCTTGCAGTGGTATGCTTGGGTTTGGGTTTAATTTTATTAATTATAGGATCCCAAGCAGATGGTAGCACCCAACCATCTTCTCTATTGAAATTTGGATGTTTTTTAATTTCAATAGCCTCGCGTATCATCCTAGGTAGGAATCGGTGTTCTTTTGCGAGAATTTGTGGTTTATCAAATCTAATGTAATGGTGGGGACGATCTTGAACATGTTCGCAGACTGCAGACTTCCCGGAGCGTCGGTGCTTCACATCAGCTATATGTTCCTTCACGCGGGTTTTTATAGATCTCTTTGTTTGACCTATGTAAGAGAGACCACATTCACAATCTAGCTTGTACACACCTGCATCTTGTAGAGGAATATTACATTTGATGGATGGTAAAAATTGACTAATCTTCTTCAGCGGCTTGTAGTATGTCTTAATGGACGCTCGCTTCAAGATGTAGCCAATCTTGTCCGTGACTCCTCTAACATATGGTAGTAGAGCAGGCGCGCGCTCGACTGTGGCCGGCTTCACTCGTTCACTGTGACGTAGGCGCGGGACCCGAAGCTTGTTGTCTTGCAATACTTGCTTGACATGCTGAAGCTCCGCAGCCAGATGTTTTCTGTCACAGATCCCTCGTGCTCTCTGAAACAAAGATTTACCCACGGTAGCTAACTGTGAAGGATGATGGTGAGATTCACCATTTAGATATCGGTTGGTATGGGTCTTTTTCCTATACACAGTGTGACCAATAGTGTTATCAGGATTTCGGATGACTAAAACATCTAGGAAAGCTAAAGAATTATTTGCCTCTAACTCCATTGTGAATTGTATTTTAGAGTTTATGGAGTTAAGGTGGTCTAAAAATGCAGTTACTTTGTCAGATGGTAAAATTGTGAAAATGTCGTCTACGTACCGCTTGTAGAACCTTGGATTTACAGGAGCAGTAAGAAGGGCTTTCTCCTCAAAGTCCTCCATGAATATGTCGGCGACTATGGGAGACACAGGTGAGCCCATCGCCACACCATCTACTTGCTTGTAGAACTCCTCCTTCCACAATAGATAGCCAGATGTGAGGCAATGTTCAAGTAGTTTTGCATATTCTTGAGGCATGTTATTTTCTTCTAGCTTCCTAGTTACAATTGAGATGCAATCCACAATAGGTAGGCATGTAAATAGTGACTGAACATCAAAACTGACCATAGTTTCATTGTTAGCGAGATGTAGGTCTTTTATCTCACTCACAAAATGGTATGAATCCTTTGTGTGTGCTCTGGTATGTCCTCTCAGTGGTGATAGTATTTTTGCTAAGTATTGTGCCAGCTTATAAGTTGGTGAATCAATCTGGCTCACTATGGGACGTAGTGGAGCGTTTGGTTTGTGTATCTTCGGTAACCCATACAACCTCGGTGGTTTGGCACATGATGGTATTAGCGAATTCACGTCGAGATTTAATTTTTCGGAGTATTTCTTTATTAAATCGCTAGATGTTTTAAGGTCTTCGCACATTATAACAACTCCACGCCAACGCGGCAGCAACTCTACTCACACTCTCGATGAGTAGTCAACTAGTTGATCCACCCAATGGTCACTAGTGGACAACGCGGTGTCAAGGAGTGGCCAACGCGGTGCCAACGAGTGGGTTATTCAACAGACAACTCGTCTAACCTCAGTTTTCGGTTAAATTTTGTCCAAAGAAGTCGTGTTGCTTATGAAATGTCGAACTTTACATTCAGTGAACTGGCGATTATAGCTATTATATTTGATAATGAAAATGAACGAAACAGCAGGAAAAGAAGATATTGGGTACATGATTTGTTGCGACAAAGGAAATCAGAAGGGGAATATTGGAATATCCGGAAACGTCTGCTAGATGACGAAGAAAAATTCTATATCTATTTCCGTATGCCGAGATACTTGTTTTATTATATACTTAATATTATTGAGGACGACATCTACAAAAGAAACACGCGATTTAGAGAAGCTGTATCACCGGAAGAAAAGCTGGCAGTGACATTAAGGTAAGCAATAAGAAACTTTTTTATAATTTATATGTATTTATTTATATATCAAGTTAAAGGATAAATCAAAGCAAAGCAATTTTACTTTAATTGTGTTAAGAAGAACCATCAACCCTCGATTCTTCCATAGGCGTTGTATTTTGCTGTTGGGTGCTAGCGGTGCTACTACCGGTAGTACCTGCATTTAGGTTTTGAGTTGTGTAGCCAGAAGTTCCTGGTGCAAAAAAATCATCATAGTAACAGTTTCGATTATTTTGCAGTTCTTGTATTTCAGCTTCCGAAACTAAATTAAAAATTCTTGACTTTAAAAGTGCTTGATTATAGGTAGATAATTTTTTTACTGTGCTAGAAATACTTAAAAAAAATTTATCCATTTCGTCATTCTGCTTTCCATCTTCATCGTTTTTTTTTTTAATAAATATTCCATTAAAACCGCCGATGCACTTGTTTCTTGCAATTTCTTTCGTTTTGTCGTTTTTGGAATGTCAGGAAACACTGATCTAGATGAATCGTACATAGACACCGAAGATTCAGGACGCTCCGAGATAATTGACGAGTCTTGAGATTCTTCATTATTAGTCACATTGGCAAGAATTTCCGCAGCAGATAAGCTATTTTCATCATCACCATCATCTGTGTTGTCCACTGACGTCACTGTAGACCGTTCTTTATAATGTGGTAATAAAAAAGACATTTCAGTTTCATATTGCCATTTTTTATTAGTATTAGCACTCTGACCACTTTTAGTTGCTTTCTTTTTAATGGCTCTTCTATGATATTCCCTTAAGTTTTGCCATATCTTCTTACATTCTGACGCTGTAACAAAATAATATAAATATAAAGAAAAATTGGTTGTTTCAGGTACTTGATTAGTGGCTGTTCATTTAGGACTATGAGTTCAAGCTTTCGGTTAGGCGAAAGTACCATCCGGTCGATATTAAAAGATGTGTGCAATGCGATTATAAATACAATGAAGGGGAAGTTCATGCCCACACCTACTACCGAAGACTGGAAAAGAATCGCAGATGGTTTCAATAAAAAATGGAATTTTCCAAACTGTATAGGTGCCATCGACGGCAAACATGTAAACATAATTGCTCCTCCTAGCAGCGGCTCGCTATTTTTTAATTATAAAAAACACTTCTCTATCGTCCTCATGGCTGTCGTCGATGATAAATACAGATTTATAGCTGTCGATATAGGGGCCTATGGCAAGAATAGTGATGGCGGAATTTTGGCATCGTCAAGATTAGGAAGAGCGATTGAAATGAATACATTTAATATTCCAACTGACACACCATTACCTGGTACTGAAATAATAATGCCACATGTTTTTGTAGCCGACGAAGCGTTTCCTTTAAAAAGGAATTTATTGCGACCATATCCACGTTCAAGTGGCATTTCAGAAAAGGAAAGAATATACAATAATCGCTTATCGCGAGCTCGCAGAGTAGTTGAAAACGCGTTCGGCATCTTATATCAAAAATTTGGAATTTATAATAAGAATTTGCATTTACACCCAAAATATGTTGATATTGTGGTCTTTGCGACGTGTATTTTACACAATGTCATGCGGTGTTATAATATAACATCCGATGATGAAGTCAACACAAGGCAGAGTTCGGCCAATAATGATGATGAACAGAGATTACTAAGTAATCTAAGTACAATTCCAGAAGATATAAGTGAATCTTCGGCATCTGCTTTTGAAACTCGTGATATGTTTGCAACTTATTTTCAATCTCCCGAAGGACGAGTTGCGTGGCAGCATTTAATATAGATCATGTATAATTAATATGTAATAATCGTAAGAAGTTGGTTATAATATTATTGGCTTATTAAGAATATTAAACAAGTTTCTATACTAAGCTGGGATTTTATTACTGATTACCTATATTAAATAAACGTAAGGCACTTTATTATAACATACAGAAACCCAAACTAAAAAAAAATATATATGACGTAGATTTAATATTTTATATCAGTAAATTCTGGGATTTTATATTACTGTATGTGAAAAAACTAATTTTTACGATAAACCAAGATTTTTCGAGTGTCCAAGTAGAAAATCGTAGGTACTGTTAACTGTACAATAACATACCTACTTTTTGGATGTAACAGGTTGAATTAAATTTTCTCAACAATGTACTTTAATGAAATGACTTATAAGTTTTAACATTATTATTAATATCTATTAGAATCACACATATTTATTTGTTCGATAGCTGAATTTCTGTAGATTATGGCAAAATCAATAACTCAAAAAAAAATAAATTCTTACCTGGTTGCGACAATACAATAGCGATTTCATTCCATGCCTTTTCCTTCTTATGTACGTCACTATATTTCGGATCACGAAGGTCGTATAGTAGCGGATATTTTCGCACTTCTTCTATCAACTTTTCTTTCAGCATGATTTTCGAAAAATTATCACCGTGTACCGCCAACGTGCACTCCGTCCTTCGATTCTATAGTGAATGATGGCGGGTTGGCGGGCGGGGGGAAGGCACGGGGCGGACGGGTGGGCTGGCAAATGGTTGCCCGTCACGCGTCAGTCGCAAACGCATAGTCGTTACGTGGACAACGTTTGGTCGTTGCGTGGACGACGTATGGTCATTGCGTGACAAACGTGTCGGGGTTGACCTCTAGTGTACGATGCGTAGGCCACTCGTTGTACACTATTTTATAATCATTTTTTGAAATTGAACCTTGAACATATGATACAGGGCTTAAATTTCAATGTCTAGCATAGAGTCGAGTCGCCGGTGAGTTGTTATAATGTGCGAAAACCTTTAAGCGTGTTAGTTGTAGGGTCTGTTTTGACCTTTTTATATGTACTTTCGTCCGATAAAAGTTGTTGTATTTTAAAATTATATTCCGACGCGTCCATTACCACCGTAGCATTTCCTTTATCCGCGCGGAGAATCGTGAGTTCTGGTCTGTTCCGTAAGCGTTATAAATTCGTCTTTGGGAAGGTTTGGTTTCGGCACTGAACTACGACGTAACAAGGACGAAATATCTTGACGTATGGCCTCCAAATCTTCCTTACCGATATTATTCTTAAACAGACAATCCTCAACACTGCAGATAATTTCTTCGTACGGGATTTTTCGCGTAGTTAATGCGAAGTTCATTCCCTTCGCTAATACTTTCATTGTCGGTTCGTCCAGTGTATGTTTTGACAAATTATAGACAGTGCGTTGTTTATAGTTTGTGTCTATGGTCAACGGTTGTTTATTGTTCTGGCGTTGACTTGGATGTTTGGCATTTGATTTGATCGTTAATTTTTGGTATTTTTCTATTTGTTTATTTTTGCATTCATTGTATTTTGATGTTTCTCGTTTGTTTAAAGTTTCGATGCAATTATTAAAATCAAATGTCGTTAAAATTGTCTTTAGTTCACTGGACAAATTGTCTATGGTGTTGTTTATGAAATGTAAATCGAACCGTTTCTGCTGAATCACCGTCCGTAACAACTTTTTACTTGCCTGATTTAAGATCTTAGCGCTTCCTCGAATGTCCTTTTTTGTTAATATTTTGACACACGTAGGAATGAGATTATGGTCTCTGCATCTCTTCAAGAAATTTAAAGATGTTATATATCTTGCGCGCTTGGTTTTAAAATCTTCTAATCGGCGAATTTTATTTGCTATTACCAGTCCGTACTGGTTCACATAATGATTTCTTAAATTTACGGGAACACTACACATTGAATAAAACTATTATTTACGGATTTTATCGCGTTTAATTACATTAATTTATTTTTATTATTATCCCGACGTTTCGGGTGCTTTACAGCGCCCATGGTCACGGGGGGACTGAGATGTTTGACGTCCCAATGTCATAGTTAGTCCGGCTACCTTCAGTTTTTTAATATTAATTTTGTGACCCCGTGACCATGGGCGCTGTAAAGCACCCGAAACGTCGGGATAATAATAAAAATAAATTAATGTAATTAAACGCGATAAAATCCGTAAATAATAGTTTTATTCAATGTGTAGTGTTCGCGTAAATTTAAGAAATCATTCAGTCTTACCTATGTCAGTATCGTTTGATGAGAATACATTGGCATACTTGAGTAACAACTTCTCCGCCTTGACCATTTCGTTCGGGGAGAGAACGCTGCGACAGTCTTCCAAAAGTGTGGTCACTCTCGTTTGTACATCCTTGCTGGGGGTCTCACTCGATAGATATTGGCACGGTCGTAACCAATCCACTTCCTCAAAGTACCAACCAGCGTGCCTCTTTGTATAATGTGTTCCCGTTCACAAAGGTTCAGCACACGTACTACTGAGATGTCAGTGGTTCTGACCAAGGTTCGAGCCTCTTTCCATGGAGGGTCATTGTTTACCCTTTCCACAAGTACACAACGGTGAGCTTTCCCAGGGTTTCGAGGAAGACTAACCGGCACAATCGTTTCCGATCTCGGCGGAAGAACAATCTTCTTAATGCTGTACACGTTCCCTGGTAACGCACCTTCCATAAAAAGTTCCTCCTGCCCACATTTCAAAACACCTTGCTTAACGTCGATCTCACAACAATTATTCCTCATAAAGTCTAGGCCCAGGATGCAGTCGTCCATTATATCAGCCAGGATGACATTATGCAGGTAGATCATGTTGCCTAGCTTCAACTCCATCCTGTCCTTAGGTAAAATCGGCATGATTTTTTCCCACTTCTGACACCAATAGTTACGAGCTTGAGGTTCGTTACAATAAAAACTGCCGATTGAACCAAAATTTACACTTTTATTACCGAACACCAATAAAAACTTAAAACACTACTAATTAACCACACTGAGGCCCTATACACCAGGAAAAACGTGATATCAAGGTTGTGGTCACGTTATCGCTGTACTGTGGGATGTGGCTCAATGGCACACGGGTAGATATTGTGGTACTACGCAGAGACACGATCGATTTCTCCAAATGATCGCTAAAAGACTAGAACTCGGCTTTTGGAGAACTCCGGGGAGAGTTAGACTTCTACGGCACTTTCAGGAGGTATACTCATACCAAGGCGGGACAATCATGGTGTAGGCAGGAATACGTCTTGGCGGACGAACCCAGCTCGTTTACGTCTAAGGCAGCATAACTGCACAAAAATATCACGGGGAGGTAGTAGAGCCTATTATTGTTCCACACAGGATCCAAATGGGTCAGGAATTTCTATTCATGCACGATAATGCTCCTTCCTATACGGCGCGACTGGTGTCGGCGGCTCTCCGAGACCACGATATTCAAGTTTTGGATTGGCCTGCACAGTCGCCCGACTTAAATCTTTGAAAGCTTTGAGAGATTTCAATATCTAACTATCAACTTATCTAACTTATTAAAACATAAACTTACTTCTACAAACTTATGCAAACTTCTCTTAACCTATCATAATTTCTCCAAACTTATACAATCTTCCCCAAACTTATTCAACACACTACTTCAAAATGTATGCGCGACTGATGATAAGAGGGTTGACTTTTCTCGCTCAAAGGCTAAGTACAGATTTACTCTGTGCTTTCGTGCCCACAAGAAATAAAATCCTAAAGTTCAAAAATCGATCTTGACCAATGGAATGGAATGGAAATTCATATTCGCTAAAATAGGCACGTTAGGATACATTTGCAGCTTTATTCAAATACGTTGCCGATATTGCTATCCTCTTGAGACTGACTCCTTTATTAAACTTCATCGTACTATTACCCTTTTCATATTTTGCTGTTTTAGCGTTCTGAATGGACTACCTAAAAGTTTAATATATCTTTTAAAGTTAACGGTAAAGCTACACTGAAATTGCAGAAAGAATTTATTGGTACTACCGAGGACGGACCAAGTTTCCACAAAACACCAGACAAATTATCTGAGGGCACGGAAGTGCCCCCGCCAAGTCGAGCAAAACAGCGGTACGGCCGTACCATACTTTTCTCGAAGCAGTTCAGGCCATTTTCGACTCCCTATAACTTGGTAGTGAATAAAACTAGAAGCCGGAATTTTCAGTAACCGAGTAGACATTGTATGAACATGGATATTTCAAATTTCACTCAATTTGAACCAGTAGTTTAAGAAGTATATCTGGTCAAAGTTTCTTAATTTTGTCACTCACTAACTGTCCGATCATCAAAACTCTAAGGCACTTCTAGCAGACATAGAAGCTTTAAATTTGGAATACAATTAGCTTTTAGTGTATAAATCAAGGAAAAATTAAAATATTTTTCAATTTCGGTTCAGTTTTCTAGATACACCAACTGCATAAGTAACTTTGTAATCCCATATAAATATATAGAATTACAACGATACATTTGCAGTGAATGAATCAGTGTACTTGTATACGTATAATAGGTATAGATAGGTACGTTGTACGGTGTTCAAGAAGTAGATGGTAAAGGAAAGGAAGGTAGGAGGAAAGGAGAAAACGTAGGACTATCTTATCTACAAAAAGAAATGAGATGCCATCAAAAACATTACTTGTAAAAAAAAACAAGTCTCGCAACTCAGTTCTTCTACCGTAAAAAGTTGTGAGATCCATGTATAGTACGTTTCTAGGGCAGGCGGAAAAAAGTACATTGACCTCAAGTATTATGATAGCATCGAAACAAAACGACAGCTATTGCTTCCATACATTTCTTTATAATTATTTTTTTTTTTTTTTATAGAAGAGGGGGCAAACGAGCATGCGGCTCACCTGATGTTAAGTGACTACCGCCGCCCATGATCAACCGCAACACCAGGAGAATTGCGGGTGCGTTGCCGGCCCTTTAGAAAGGAGTAAGCTCTTTTCTTGAAGGTCCCCAGGTCGTATCGGTCCGGAAAAATCGCCGGTGGTAAACTATTCCACAGAGAGGTTGTACGTGGAAGAAAACTCCTTGTGAAACGTACAGTGATGGACCGCCAAGCATCCAGATGGTGTGGATGGTATCGGGACGTTTGCCGTGTAGTGCGTTCACGAAATTTGACGGCTGGGATTAATCCGAACAATTCCTCAGAGCACTCCCCTTTTAATTAATTATATTACGTAGTGTTATGCGCTAAGCGTGTCTCATGGTACGGGGTAGGGTCGAAGGTAGTTGAAGGAAGCGGCCATTCAGAGATAATAAACCTGTGTCTCACGCCGTGCGTGATGAATTTTTATTAAATTTGTTTTGTTAATTGTATTATTACGTTTTGTATTAAGGAATTTGTTACTGTTTTGTGACGTTTTGTATATTATCACTATTATGAAATCGGATCCATCAACAATAAAATCTCATAAAAGACTTTACGTCACCACGAAAGAAGCGGAAATTGTCGCATATTTCATTAAATAAAATTGTAAACATCTATAAATATGTAAAAGAAACGTGGTCTAGTAACGTATATCCATCCAAAACGTATCTGAAATATATACAGATGAATAGTCTGTCAAGTGTCTCTGACAATTTTTTATGAGAAGTTTTATGTATGTTTCAAGGTTGGCTGCTGAAGAATGCTTAGCATTAAAAGTTCGTCTTTTTACCTACCTACCTACTTATTAAAGTACTTACCTACTATTAACGTAATAATGAATATTGTAATAACTCATGATTTATAAATAATAAACTTAAATTAATGTTAATTTGATTTATAATTCATTTAGATACAGGATAATCTTCTTTCTTTATTATATAATAATAGACATACTTTTTACGAAGTTGCGAGACTTGGTTTTTTTACAAGTAATGTTTTTGATGGCATCAGTATATTCTAACGTGATTCTTAATTGAAGATACACAGATCTCAGAATATAGAGAAAACCAGAAGCTGCGAACGCGCTTTTAACTGAGGCAACGAAAACTATTCTTAAATAGTGTAGTTTCACGTCCAGGCGAGTAGTCATTACGATATAATATTACTTTCCTCTAGGAGTCACTCTATGAACATCGTATGGCGTGACGTATTTTGCCAGTGCCAAATTAAATTAATTTATACCATCTTGTGCCATCTCTGCCTATAAAAAGGTGTTAGGCTCCAAAAGAAAATAAAACAATAGGATGGGATCACATTTTTCATGTGCAAGTAGCGCATTCAGATGTTGTTTTATTTGTGAGTTGAATTGTTTGTTCTGTTAGTAATTGTATTAAAGAATGATGGGTCCATTTTGTTAGTGTCGCAATTTTACCTTTTTTGTTTTTCCCTACTTTGACTTCTTTTTAGCTAACTTTGAGCCATGTCAGTGGGGATTAAACGGCATTAATCTAGTTTATCAAAAACTATTTAACTACTTTCTTATGTAGGCGTAAATATTTTTTCCCTAATTTTAATTACTAATAGCGAGACTATAACTACTAAAGTAATAGTATCGAACGGAGCTTTAATATAAAATATATATGTAAATAGTACTTTGATTAGTTATTTTTTTTAAACTAATTAAAGTAAAGTTTTTCCAGAAAAATAAGAATATGTGGACATTCCATCGCTTAACACTTTTTTGGATTACGAAATAATACATTTTATTTTTGCAATTGATTACATAGAAAAAGGAAAACAGAGGGGGCAAGTATAATACAAGGAACACGGACATAAGAAAGGTTTGAGAAGACTTAGAAAAAGGAGCTTTTCATTATTTATCTAAATGTATATTTCTGATAATTAGTTTAAATTCTAAAAGACAATATTTAAAAAGCTTACTCATAAAAATTTATTGTTTAGGTACCTTACCGAAACCGTGTTTTATTTATTGTACTTACTTTTATTTCTTGATATTATAATTTATATAAAATAAATGCGTCATGATTTTATCATTATTACATTACCTACACCGTTTACCCAAAAAGCGGTAAATACTGTATAAACTTTTTGAGCTACCAATAGTACGTGGGTGGGAAGCCCGTCCCGGGCGCGGGACGTTTCTTTTGTTTTTGGACCCAGTGTGCGGCATGTGATTACAGCTGAACGCGACTTCTGGTTTTTTCTGTATTCTGAGACAAAATGTAATATCGATTTGATAATAAACATTATACTTTTAAAAATATCACAAATTTAATCATCAGCTACAAAAATTGGACTTCCTGCCATCATTAAGAAATGTAAAGGAGGATTGTGATTTGAAAGAAACCGAATCAAAGTTACAACGAACACGTATATAACAACATAAAAACGAGTGCGCGTAACCTTTTCGCGCGGTTGAAGTAAACATTATATGAATTAATTAAAGATACACAGATATAGGTGTTTATGGGCCATAACATCAACTTACCATCTGCTAGATTTTTTTAGAATAATGATGACTACTGAATACTGGTGCTAAGTGAATATTGGGGCCTATATCTACATTGTACAATTATCCTCATTTACGAATCAAAATGCAGATGGCTTTTCAGGTGACACAGGGGTCTGTGGAATAAGATGGAATATATCGTATACAGTAAAAAGGGTCTCTGGTTCTCTACACTCACCATGCGAACTAAAGCAGCATTAAGCTGCTATTTGAGCGTGATCCTTTTCCGGTCGAGCCGACTTATTCATGCTGCAACCATAATATAGCTCTGGAACATGGCTCTATTTCGTACAAATGATTTTACAGTCGTTTTTCATTTTTAATTCTAAAAACAAATGTACCTAACCGTTTTATCACTTTTTAAAGGTTAACTGATTATAGCTATAAATCCACCGTTTATTTCTACACAATATTATACTCAATATGGAAAAATATATCAATAATATGATCTCGATGACAAAAGGTTTATTTGTAATAAAATCAAGACCCCGAGAAAGCTTCTACTTCTCCACGGAAGGAAAATTGCTCCTAATAAAGACAACGTAAATAACAGATTTACATAAACGGTTTCCAAGACATTTCGTAGCTTAATTGATAACAATCAAGGTTTCATGGCCAACGATTCATGAAAGGCACTTTGAAATAATTTAATTCAAAATTTGTGAAATAATGTTTTTTTTTAAATACATATTTTTTTCTTAGAACAGAATGATTGAAATAAAAATATGAATAAGCAAATTCGCAATGTTCCGTTCTTTTTTGCTGCAATTACTATTGAATTAACCCATTGTGTTGGGTGAGTGACCTTTCTAATGACTCCTAAGGCAGTCATCCTGTTTAATTCTTCTAATAATTTATCACGTAATCCTAGAGGTACTTTTCGCGGAACACAAACTACAGGTTTAACTGATTTATCAATAACTATATGGTACTCACCAGGTAAGCATCCTAAGCCTTCAAAAAGATCCGAATTTTCTACCAAATTAATGCCGTAAACACGTTGAATTAACCCTAGTTCCGAACACGCTTGTCGACCCAGCACACTTTCACAATTAATATTTGCTATTGCAAATTTTAAAACATACATTTCACTTTCTAGTCCTATAAGCTGCTTTCACACACTATAATATGATTCTGTGAGAGCGTGGTTTTTCCCCGTCAAATCGACCCGTTCCTGCTACCACCATATCATAGCGGGGGCCAGAGCTCTACCACGAAACAAATATCAGTCAGTGAAGTTCTTTTTTTTGTAGTTATATTATTGTATATAAGTATATAACGTGGTTTTTATTCTCTTTCTGGTCTCTTCCTATTCAAGATGTTTACTTTGGTAAACGAACAAATTCGCAGTTTAACGAAATGTAAAAGTTTTTCGATTATTCACCTTATAAATACTTCAAAGAGTCTCAAGTGGCGTCCTTAATGAACCATTTAATAAAGCACTTACGATTTATACGAAAAGACTTCAAAGAACAAAATACGCTTAATTTAGAGTAGCTCATATTTAATTTTTAAAAGTTATTTTAAAGAGATTTTTTATTATAAATATTGGTGGTATACCTTCATAAGTATTACTTGTAATTAAACGGCAAAGAACAGATTTAACCAAGCAGGAATCTTACCAAACTAGTCAGCTGCCAGATGGCAATACTCAAACGCGACTCAATTTAAAGATGTCGTTAAGTCTCGTGTTGTCGCAGTCACTTTGACTTAAAGTGATAGAGACAGCACGAGACTTAGCAGTGTCTTAAAATTTAGCTGCGTTTGAGTATTTAAGCAAGAGTCACTTAACGTTTGATTTACCACCCTAATTAAAATGTCACTTATCATCACCATGAGTCCCCGGGACTCATGTTTTAATTTTTTAAATAAAAACTAAACGAAAGATGTTATTTATGTTGTTATTCATTAGACTTCTAGCAAACGCAGTAATTCGTACATATCCGGTAACATTTTGTGATAAACTCAAATTAACATGCATTTTACAAATACTTTAAAATTAACAGTCATCAAAAATCGTCCGTTACGACTCACAGAACAAAAAATAAATGTTGTAGCTCTTGGACAAAATAAAATATTTTTTCTTATAGAAGACATTATGAGGTAATTATAAATAATAATAATTGATAATGGCACTATACAAAATTTCAAAACGTGCCGTAAGTTAACATACCAATATGTTACACATTCTTGGCATATCTTTTTGGAACAAGTAAGGCAGATTGGCTTCTTACAGACAGTACAAAGATAAGTAGTCTGTGTTCATTTCTTATGATAGCAATTTATGCGCTGATCTCTCGGTAAAATATCATCAGTTAACGTTGTACTTGATTGATCAGGAATGTCTAAGGCATGGTATGTTGTCCTACTTACTAAGGATAGTACAAAAGTTCAAAAGAACAGGAAAGAAAAGAAGATCAGGATTTCTTCAGTCTCGGAGCATTCGGAATTGGTGTCGTGATCACTCACAATATAATTGGCGTCCTAGTTATCAGAATGTGACTCACGAATACATTCAGCTGCATAGCCGCTGCCATCGCCAATCTCCTCATCTTTGCCCAGTAAATCATCTTCTTGCAGCCTCATTCAAGAAAAGAAAAGAGCTTACTCCTGTCTAAAGGGCCGGCAACGCACCTGCAAATCCTCTGGTGTTGCGGATGTTCATGGGCGGTGGTAGTCACTTAACATCAGGTGAACCGTATGCTCGTTTGTCCCCTCTTCTATGAAAAAAAGCCATTCATTTATGATTTCTGAGGCTAAATCATCTGCAATGTTTACCGATTTAATCCTTCTACGTTTAGATGCCATAGTAAGAGGCTACAACAAAATTAACATAGATAAACAAAAAAGTCAGTGAATCCATTTTTGTCACACAACACTCCACCATGAGACCCTAGGACTCACACTCGACCATATTTACCTTTCCGAACGACGTGCGCATACGTCCGCTCACCTCTGGAAGCAGGAAGGTGCTAGAAAGCGCAAGTATAAACTCTAAAAAATAACCTATTTTTTTGTTGTTTTTAAAGTGGTGGTGAGTCCCTTGGACTCAGGGTGGTGCATTAAGGGTTTATATAGAATGTGTTTTAACACATAGTTCATGGAAATAATTGTGGTAATCATGTTCTATAAATTAAATATTACCCACAATAAGGTCTATAAAAAAATTTACACACATTTAATTGATAAATAAATACTTCGGCCCATAAACACTAATATTTATCTTCGATCACAGATTGAGTTGCCAACGCTTTTACACCTCTGCGGAAGATGGAACAGAGTCAGTAAGTTAGCAGTGTTTTGTCCCCACGCTTTAAAAAGCAGGTGGAGCCGTTGTTTCTGCGATGACCTATCACCGTCGTGCTGTCCCATTGAAGTTGAGTTGTGCACTATACTACATATCAGATAATATACTATATTTCGTCCTGCGCTGATGAATAGTTTCGAAACGGGTGGCTGCCATGATAAAACTAACTAACTAAACTGATAAAACTATTGTTCATAAAAAATGATATATTATCCATTTCATTTTAATATATTATTTACATCCATATAAATTGCAACTGGAGAAGATTTCAAAATGTGGAGAGAGGCTGCAAGTGATTTTTAACATAATATATATTCAACTCGCAGGTCGCAGCGTATTTTTAGCGCTACTCTACTGAAATTTTCAGTCATTTTGTGCACAGAAAATAATTTTCTACTTTTCGTACTTTCGTTTTCTTTTGAGTTAAGTGCAGTTCAAAAAGTTTGCTTCTTATTTTAATTATAACTAGCAACTTTCCCATGCGTCGCCCAGATAGGGTCTGTTATTGTTGCGTTATGTTCTATTAAAGAAAAAATCAAAGGCCATTTATTTTAGTTTTTTCAAAAAGAAATTCTTCAAGTTTTTCGGATAAAATATAGCCTAGATCTCTCCTCAAATGGTTCTGTATATGTTTGTAAAGTTTCATCATAATCGTTTTAGCCATTCTGAAGATTAGCCCGGACAGACATACAGACAAACGAAAATTTTAAAAATGGTTGTTTACGTCTCAATAGCACGCAATTAACACCCTGAGCTTTATAGGAGCAAGTTCTTTCAATATTGCAGACAAACACTTCAATTTTATTTAAATGTTGCAAAGACTAGCTGTAACCATTGAGGTATTATACTACTACGTATAGAGAAGACAACGCCTTGAATGATTTTGCGCCATCTTTGCGGTACACTGTACCGCAACTGTTTAGTGAGTGTCCTACGCCCGCACAGACGAGTCGTGTTCGCTTCGCATAAATAACAACTTCAAAATGGCTGGTTGTGTTCTTAAAGACTGTAGTAAATCCTCCAAAACATAAAAAAGTGATAGTTTAACATTTCATCGGTAAGTAGACATTAAAACTTTTAAAACATAAAAGTGTTTCGAGTTGACAATGCTCAAGAGAATCGGGCAAAATATAAAATCTATGGGAGCGACTTGTTGTACACTACGTTAAACGATATGCGTTAACGCCATGAAATTTCTGGCGCTTATGACGTTTTGCCCGCAAGAAAACTAATTCCTAATGCAAACTAGCGCTGCATGTTTAATAGTTTGGTTAGACGACGTAACTATTATTTTTGCGCTGCAGCGAACTTTAGTTCTAACTGTTACTCTTTTTGTTCGGGTGTCTGTTCTATACGTTAGTGATAAAGTTCGATGGCTGTAACCCGCCCGCTTCGCTGCGCGTAAATAACATTGAAGTAGGCAATTATTGTCAATCGTCGTATAGTAACTAGCAGCGTTAGAGAATCGATTACACGATATTATTCCAAAGGTACCGTAAGGGGCGACTAACTCTGTCGCCCGTTACGATACCTTTTACTAAACTACTACTACTACTACTAACTAAAACAGGAGATGAATTTATGTATCATTTCTTGTTTCTTGTATTACTATAAATAGCCTTTGTTGTACTGCGTTCACCAAACCTTCTGACAGGTTACATCCAGCAGAGGAATATTCAGGAAAATTACACTCGATGACACTCGATTTAAGATATTTATTTAATAACATTGTGTTTACTTTAGTATATGCCTGCAAATGATACTCAAATTATACAAAAGTAATTTCTGGATCGTATCGAGGTAGCCAAGGCAATTAAGAAGCGAGCAAAAAGTTGATTAAATTTTTTGAACCAGAAAGACATACTATTACAGCAAGTTAATATTAAGCTTGTTAAAATTTAGGAACTTTGTCGTTTTACTTTCGCTACTTGAGTCGCTCCATTCCGATTCCATACTACTCGATTGACCCAAATAACGTCGTATATGTAGCGAAGCGGTTGGTGAACTACAGCTTTGAAAAAGTTACTTCTAAAATCTGCTAACTGAAAATTTTATCATATTATTTCGATACTAAATATTTTTTTGTAATATTTTATGTTAAATTAGCATGCGGTCCATAAGGAGCAATACATGTGCATTTCAGATTATAGATATGACGCAGCCAACTAGCTTAATTAGCCGTTAAATCGACAGCCTAGCCTTTTTACTAAACAGCGCCGATCAACTAGCGGCCCGGTTGACTCGTCAGGGCTGGAGGCACGCAACCCCCGGTTCAGACGGCAGTTAGATAGCTCATCTACCTGCACTTTCAACTGTCGTAGGCGAGCATTGTTACGCAAGTAAAGATGCAGATAGATGCAGACATTTCAAGTTTTATTTTAAGCTTGCGGCCCTCAGGCCGCAAGTCCTGAGGCCAATGACACTGTAAGAGCTGCATAGGCTAATAGCACCAACATCATCGGAAACAGACAGCAGCACGAATGAAATGCCATTTAATCAAACAACTAGGCAAATTACTTGGATCGATGACGTTTCATTACTTGCCTCGCCTGTTCATTTCAATTTAGTTCCATTTTCTGTCACCTAGCGCCGAAAATCTTCAAACTGTCAATATGGCGTCAGCAAACAACAAATTTGATGGTAGGTATGGTAATGAAAAGCCGCGTATATTTGTGTAATATAGCGCATAGTGCATAATTAGACATGAAATGTTGTATTAGACGCATCGGTTGAAACGTATGGGCTGAATATCATTCAGGCCGCTAGTTGAACGACGCTGTTTCACCCTATCGTACGAATGGTCTAAGCATTAGCCAGCCAGTTTATTAAATGTTGTAACAAACGCTACGTCTGAATATCAATACTACAATAATAGTTGCCCACCTATTATCTGTCGCAATAAATATATGTGTTACTAAGTAATTCTTAATAATTTGACCATTTTATACTTATATCAAAGACTCGAACTTTATACAGAGAAATTTGCCGAGTACTATAAATTCAAATTGAGCTGAGCTCATTCCAAGTTTTCACTACTTTGTTAAACTTTAATCATTTCTTTCTATATTCAAAAAATCATTAGTTTAAATTTGGGACTCGAATATGTGCCAATGTAATGCCAAAATCAATAAAGAGCAATAATATGATAAATATCCATCATTCAATACAACCAGTCAGTCTACTGTTGAACATTATCCTCTCCATAAATTGCTTCACAAAAGACATATTTGCCATACATGCCTTTCTTGGAAGGCCATTTGGCAACCACCGTTTTTTACTTTTGTTTTATTAAGAGGAAGATGTTGCTGCCCATCTTCTGGCTTTTTTCCTCTGTCGTCTCTTACCATACCCATGGGATGATACAAGGTAAGCAGATATTTTTATCCTGCAACTACAAAATCCTTTTTATACCGCTACTATACGATCACATAAAAAGATACAAAATCGAAATAAAGTTAATATGTGATAAATTAACGTTTGACGATTTACGAAGTTATTAACTTACCATGGACAACGCTGTATCGAGATAAACAATCGGGGATAAAATGAGCTTTATAATAGGCTTTTGTAGCAGGCTCTAACGATGTCTTTATTTAATGAAGTTAATAATTAACGACTATCGTGGATAGAGAGCGTAAGGCCTATGTCACATAGACTTAGATTCTTTATCTCCGGACCTAAAACGGATTCTACGAACGCGTAATGCAGGAGAAAGCATTATTTAATAAAATATAATAACCCTTTTCGTTATAAAATCTCAGTAAAACGGACGAAAAGGTTTCATGCTAATTTCAAAATTAGTAAATGATTAATAAATAAAGATTAGCGAATGAGTTGCCTTATGCCAAGTTTCTTGTAATCTTTCCTTGCCTAGAATATTGTTCTATTAGCTTAATTTGTCGCCCAATTTAAAGAGTAGGCGAGCATGTTAACTTCTTTGCTTGAAGTCAGCTGCAGCAGCCACTTATCATTAGGTGGTCTGTTAGCACGTTCGTATTTTAATGTTTTTTTTTAAATTAAAATAATAAAAACCTACCTGCCAAGTGTCGCAACTACTACAAAATGTGACCTGTGTTCAGCAGTGTAATTCCGATAGGCTGTAGCAATGATGATAATAAGGTATTATAAAAAACTGAGCGAGCGAATAAACTCTTACCCCTCCCCCATACATAAGGTACGCACGCAAGCGTAAGTTGGCGTGTCCCATAACTTGCCAACCACTTTAATTTCGCTGTCATACACTCTCAGTTCTCACAATTTCGTTTGAGATGTTTAACAACATTATTACAGCTAGAGGCTGTACTTGCCGCGAAAGCATGGTGGAAATGGCTCTTTAAGCCATTTCCACCATGATTCATTCTATAGTGACGTCATTTCTTGTGATAAAGGGATTACCCCTCTACTTTAGCCAAAGAGCAATGGCAGTACCCAGCAGTAGATAGCATTTTCGACCTTTTGGGAGACCGTATGGAGAGAGAAGGAGCTCCATGGGTGGTTCTACAAGGCTCTGCATGAGCCTTACATAGATACAGTCGCCTCCCTCAACTGGTTACGTTTCGGTGACTTCTTCGGGGAAACCGAATGTTTTGTCTGTGCAATACAGGATCAGGTTATTAAGACCAACATCTATCGGAGATACATGCTAAAGGATGGCACCGTCGACGTCTGTCGGGCTTCTCACCATCCCGGTGAGTCACTTTGGCATGTCATTTCCGGTTGTTCTGCGCTTTCTAACTCTGGGTACAACCAGGAGCTCGCTCGAGCTGATAAGGTATCGTGGATCGGAAACTGCCTTATTATAAGAACTTGCCGGAAGCCGTGCTCGAAAATGACCGCACCAGGCTCTACTGGGACCGGGCTATTCTTGCGAATAAGCCTGATATTGTGCTAATGGACCGGGCATGGTCAAGGATATAATATAACAGAACGTTATTACATCTAACAAGTAATTAAAAATGAAATACCTACGGCGGTGTAAAAATTACTAACATGTTTTTATTCTGTAAAAGGCCTTTATTGGTTTTGAGTTTGCAATTATCGGGTTCTTTCTTTATTTCACTTTGCTCACGGTCCGACTGTTTACCTTTCCGTGTTTGTTGAATAAAATTAGAGTATCCCGTTCGTAACATAAATTCTATTTCAGCCTTTGTTGTTTTAATCTGTACTGTTTCCTTTGTAATATTATATATTATATAAAATATTCGATAGTTAAAACTAATGTATACATTTTCAGTTTACCGTTACTCGCGATACTTATCAAGTTTAAACTTTGTTTACGGTAGATCAATGCTAAGTCTAGCACGCATAGGTCTGCACCAGCGTAAAATATCGTTCGTTTTATAGCAGCATAATGTTGCTGTTTTCCGTTTGAGGAATGACGAGAAATGAAAACCCTTTAAACTGGTAACGCGGTATTTAATTTATTCCTCAAGGGTGATTGCGCATATTTGTTTTGATTAAGCGCCCGAGACTTATGGAATTAAAAAAGGGCAAATTAAACGTGATAAGATTAGTTTTATTTAATAAATGTATCTATGTGCGATAACATCCACTTACCATCAGATGGTCTGTGTGATCGTTTGTCAACTTTACATCTGTGAATAAACTAATTAGTTATTTAAATCAAATTTCAAAACCAGAACCTATAAATCTTAAAGATTATAATTTATGTCAAATGACTTATTTAAGTATTAAGTATGTAGTAAAAATTATATACCTTCGAATCAGCTAAATATGGGCTTAAATTGAAAGCAAATATAGGCCTTCTACATACATAGTAGCACATTGATGTATGCACTACCGCACTTCACTCAATTATGAGCATCAGTATTTATGTTCGTATTGGAGTGATGTAGCCATTGTGAATCAGAACAAAGGCACTTTCGCACATTGTTACTTTACCAAAATTTATACAACGAATTTTATACAAATATTAATAAAAAAATTTTGCTTATTATTAATATAAGCCTTTCGAATTCTTTTCGGGTTTACGTTTTACCTAAAGATAGCTGGTAGTAGTCTAGAGATGTCAAGAGAAAATAAACATTTTGGAAGTTTTGCTTCCACATGCTGCAACTTTAACAAACCATAGTAAGTGGCTTTGGCTTCTAAATAGAAGTAAGTATTTATATGTGATTGGTTTTTATTTTTTTAAACAATTTGGTAGCTCTTTAGTCCATCTAAAAGTGAACTAAAAAATATAACAAGCCCAAAGTAACAAATAGAGTGTCGTTAAAACAGATTCAATAAAAACCAATTGACGAATGTGTCGCTTAAGATACATCACACAACAAAAGAACGTCGTAGTCGAACCAAGAGTCTCCTCCTTTTTCAAAGTCGATTTATAAGCAAATCACTTGATAATAACTTGAGAAAATTAACTGCTATGATTAAATATGTAAAATATGGAAGGAGACATATGTGATCTGCAGTAGATTATCTATAAGCTGTTGTTACTTTTATTTTAAATTTAGAAATGGTTTTCCGGATTTGAAAATAAGTTTCTTTCTAAAGTTTGCCGTATTCTATTCTCTGTTCAGTCTTATAATTTACGGTAATTCGAGTAAAAATTAATTTTTTTGGGTAAAGTCTGATTGTTTGCCCAATAAGGGTCCGACATCATAATATAAGGATTGTTTACATTGATGTGGGTTTTACAAATTACCATTTTTTGTCAATATGTTAGCAAATGATATTGGTAAATTTTTTAACCTGTACGTTTATTATTTAATCGTTAATAAATAATACAGTAACTTCCTCCATTGAATGTTAATGTATAACTTAGACTATTGATTTTTAAAAGTGTTTAACAAATGATTGCAGATTTATTTATTCCTTTAATGCTATTTACCCCTGTCTGCTTGAGGCTACTACAGCCAATAAGCCAGCCGGCTATAGTATAATATACTGCGCATATGAGAATACATACCTCGTCTCATTATTATGGGCTCTGATAGGTTGCGGTGATCAATTCATGTTTTACTAGATATTACATACAAAGGTCGGTGACGGGAAGCGTTCAAGCACGTGATTACCGCAAAATTCTCCTTACAATAAAAGAGGCTCATTCTAACAGTGGGATATGCATGCTAGTAAACGGCAAAATTGGAATCATAAAATATCATTTTATGATTCCAATTACATAATAATTTCATAATACGGAAAATTACATAATACGGCAACAAAATTAAAAGAAAAAAAAGATATCTTTCAGGAAATAATGCTCAATCGTGCTTCTATTAGTCAATTTAGAAAATGACGTAGCCGAATAAAGCGATAAATCAAAGGACTTTATTCATTTTATAGAATTGAAACGGAATTTCGTCAAGTTGACATGTTTAATAACCGCCTTATCTGTTTTTGTAAAGAGTAATATTATTTATTTTAGTAATTTTTAAATATCGTAATATATCTTTTCCTTCTGGATCAATAAACCCCTCAAATGCCCACTGTTATACATGGGTCTCTACCGTTATACAGAGGACTTGCTTTATCGTTAGGCTTCAAAAAGGCGAATTAACGATCACAATACCAGTTCTTTGTAGATGGTAATCGTTTACCTGTTTCGGATTTTGCATTTGAAGCTGATCCCCGCCAACGGTCTGGGTATTTCACACCTAGAGTAAATGAGATAGTTTTACTGTCTATAGGAAGTCGTGGAAAACGAAAAAAACCCATTGCAACCCAAGGATTGAAATGGGGTGTAGGATTCTCTTAACCCGCCATCAATGGAAAATCACAATATATAATAGTATAATATGATATTTTATATTATAAAGCAAGTGACTCTAACAAGTTATGTGTATTAATAGAGTTTCAACGAAATGTGCTTTTGTAATTGTTTATGATATATATACTTATACACCAGTATATTCCAAATTTATGAAGAAAACATATTTTTGAATTTTAAAAAAGATTTAGTTCTTTTTTTGAGAAATGACGTTGACGTTGTTATGTCAATTTTTATTATAAAAGGCACTGAAAATATAGTTAAAAATATAAACCAAATTAGATCATACACTGTTGCGGATCGTTTTATTTACCAACAACCCTTCTAGTGTATCAGCAGGACAACAGGTCAACTACATAGGTCAACTAGTTAAGCTAGTAAACAGTAATAATTCTCAGAAAATTGTATTTAGTATTACGATGTTACAGAGTTCCGAAAGTGCCTTGCCTATATGACTTGAATGTTTAAACCATGTAAGACCGGGTACACATTTGATCATGTGATGTACCTTGATTAAGTGTATCTTATCAAGTATTTGTTTCTTAAGTGTGGATGCCCATATCGTATCACTAGCCGTATTTTGTCAAAAAGCGCGCTCTTATTTAACCATATTTGTAACGTGTTAAGTGTATCTTATCAAGTATTTGTTTCTTAAGTGTGGATGCTCATATCGTATCACTAGCCGTATTTTGTCAAAAAGCGCGCTCTTATTTAACCATATTTGTAACGTGACTACGTTCTTTATATGTAAATTTTATAAAAGGTACAACCCTAGAACACTCTAAAACTAATCATTAAATATCTCTAAAACTAATCTTTTTTTCGGCGGTAGGTGAAGAAAAAGTTAACACATACGTAAAATTTTAATTTGTATTTTAAATTAACTTATACAATATTCTACATAACTTGTTACATATTTGAGTGCTAATTAACACCATTTTCTTGGTAATCGCATTTGTACAACTGTGTATATGTGAATTCATTCCATCTAAATACACCACCTGCCAGCATATTACACACACTTGGATTTCGTATATATCTTTGCACAACACAATGTCTCAACTTGATGAGATTAGAACTGCACAGAACAGTTTGGAGGAATGCTTTTCAAAAAGGATGGCCGAACTGGAAGCACAGTTACACACGGGGGGATCCGCCAAGGACACGGTTGCAAAGGTGGCTGAGGAGTTTCGAACCTTCCGTGAACTCATGTTCTCCATGCTCGGTATGCTCCGTAAACAAATTAATGAGTGCTCCCATATGGTTGACGCTATTGAGACCAGGCATCGACGAAAGGCTCTCCTTTTCTTGGGTGTTGCTGAAGAGGAGAAGGAGGACTGCAAGGCTACAGTGCTAAGTATAATCCACAAAATGGAGTTGAAGGACATCACAGCATCTTGCATTAGTCTGCCACAGGATTGGAGTAGCCACCAAAAATCGTCTCAGGCCAATCCTAGTTCGATTTCTTAGCGTTGACTTCAGGTCATCAGTATGGAGGGCGAAGTCTAGACTGAAAGGTTGTCCAGTTTCAGTAAAGGAGTTCTTGACAAAGTCTCGGCAAACTGTTTTTGGCAAAGCCCGTCAGCATTTCGGCATGCGTGCATGCTGGACCCAAGATGGAGTAATTGTGGTGAAAGTTGCAGATGGATCCCGGCATAAAGTCACTACCTTAGATGAGCTGACTACTCTTACGCAAAAACACCCTAAGGCGACTGCTGAATCCTCATCTGGAGGCGAGCGCATTGCAGGAAGCAATTCTAAACCACGTAAATAACTACGCAGTATTGCGTTTTATTGTCTTAATTCTCCTTTTTCCTTTTACTACAACTTAAAATTTATTCAATATTGCAGAATTACTTAGTATAATTTATTATTACTTTTTATCCACAGTATTAAACCCTGTTTTGCTTTTATGTAACCTTAAGCTTCTTTCTTTCTCATTTATTTACATTTTTTTTTAATTAGTTAATTTCTAATTTTAATATTGTTTCTCGTTTTACATCATTTATTAAAACTTGTATATTTATTACATTTTAGGTTAAGTTCTACTTTGTTTTGGTATTAAGTTGTTTTGCTTTTGGTTATATTTTGTCCATAGATTAATAGATTCGTAACAAGTGCATAGTGCAATTTAACTTTCGGTCGCTGGGAAGTTTTTTTTTTATTAATACATGATCATGGATAGAAAGTCCTTTGGACAGAGTATATGTCGTCTATGAGACACTTCTCTATGATCCTTTTTATTTGTTCTAAGTTCTGCTATTTATTATTAGTAATCTTAATGTAGTTTAGTTGTAGTTGTCTTGCAAATCATTTTTATTTTTATTGTTTAGTGCATTATATTTGTCTTTTAATTTTTGAGTGTGTTAGCTGGCGGGTGGTGCAGGGATGGCAGTTTAGCAATCGAAATTATTACTAATTTTTTACGTTATATAATTTTAATTATACTAATTTATTTATTCTTATAGTTATAGGTCTATATTATTTATTTATTTTTATATATTCTATTACATATAGATGAGTTCCGATGATGATTCTTTTCTTTCTGCCAACGAGTTTTCTTCATCAAATGACAGTTATTGCTCTATTACTGAAACGTTAGGGGATTTTGTGCGACATAAATTCGATGAATCCCGCTCTTTGTTTAATGTTTGCCACATTAATGCACAGAGCGTACCTAGTCATTACAGTGATCTGATTGAGGCTTTCTCTGACGCAGATGTTCATGCCGTCTTGATTTCGGAGACTTGGCTTAAGCCCCATCTTCCTTCTACTTCTTACCCTCTCTCTGGCTTCAGTTTGATACGCAACGATCGAATTGATAGAAGAGGGGGTGGGGTCGCTATATATCTTCGTTCTGACTTTTCTTATAAAATTCTTGCTTCTTCTTCCCCCTATTATACTGCATCTGCAGAATTTCTTTTCCTTGAAGTTTGCGTAAAAGAAGCCAAATTAGTACTTGGCGTTGTCTACTGTCCTCCTTCTGTCGATTACTTCTCCAGTCTTGAAACAATTCTGGAATCCTTGGGGTCGGAATACTCACATCACGTCATCATGGGCGATTTTAATACAGATCTCCTCACTCCGCACCTAACCCGTTCCTCCAAGCTCCTTCAAATTGTCGAGTCGGTTGGCCTCCATATTTTACCTTTACAAGCCACTCACCACAATATTGATGTGGAGGATACCTGGCTTGACTTAATCCTTACCTCTGCTCCTTCTCTTGTCTTCTGCCACGGTCAACACTTTGCACCTGCTTTCTCCTATCATGACCTCATTTTCCTTTCTTACGTCCTCAAACCTCCTAAACCTCCAGCTAAAACTCTACACATGCGTTGTTTTGGTCGCTTGGATATTGAAAAGCTCTGTATGGATGCATCCAAAATAAACTGGAACAGCGTGGTTTCTGCACCCACTGTGGATGAAAAAGTTGGGGCTTTGAATGAAGCTATCCTTAAATTATATGACGTACATGCTCCCATCAAAAAAGTGAAGCTCAAGCGTCCACCTGCGCCTTGGATGACGATTGGGGTTCGGATTACGATGAGACGTAGGGATCGCGCTTTCGGCAAATTTAGAAGAGATCGATGTGATCACAACTGGACGCTTTATAAAGTTGCAAGGAATCGGTGCAATCAGATGATACGCAACGCCAAACGCCGATTTATTCTTAGTAACATCTCATCTTCTTCCCCTGCTAATATCTGGAAGTTCCTTGGAACCATAGGTATCGGTAAACGACACCGTTGTGACTTTCAAAGGACGATTGGTCTGCATGATATCAATTTTCATTTTGTCTCCAACAGTCCTCTTGATCACCAGACCAAGCGTCTTACTGTTGAACACTTAATGGGTTTACCTCGTCCTGACATTAATCTGTTTCAATTTTCTCCAGTAGCTGTAGATGAGATCAAGAAGATAATCCTTTCCATTAAATCTAATGCTGTAGGTTACGACAACATCAGCCGACGGATGATTATCTATATACTAGACCATATCCTTCCAGTCATCTCGCACATCATTAACTTCTCCTTGGATTCTGGTAATTTTCCCTCACTGTGGCGTAAGGCTTACGTTATTCCCTTACAAAAGATCCCAAATCCCACTTTACCCAATCATTTCCGACCTATATCCATCCTTCCCTTCTTATCCAAGGTCCTTGAGGCCTGTGTCCACAAGCAACTTTCGCAGTTTATCTCTCGTAATAACTTATTAAGTCCCTTGCAGTCTGGCTTTAGGCCCGGTCATAGTACCGTTTCCGCACTCCTGAAAGTAACTGGTGATATTAGGGCAGGCATTGAGGACACTAAAGTCACTGTGTTGGTTTTGGTTGACTTCTCGAACGCCTTTAATACCATTAGTTATGACATTCTAATTTCCATCCTCTCCCTTTCTATGATCTCACCCGAAGCACTGGATTGGTTTTCATCATATCTTCGAGGGCGCCAGCAGTCGGTTCGCATCGATGAGCTATCATCTAGCTGGCTTGACATACATGCTGGTGTCCCTCAAGGCGGCATATTATCTCCTTTATTGTTTTCTATATTTATTAATCTCATTACTCAAAACCTTCAGTCTGCGTATCATCTGTATGCTGATGACTTGCAATTGTACACACAAGCGAGTATTGACGATATTTCTACAGCGGTGGACACACTTAACAAGGACCTTGAGTACATTAAGAACTGGTCTGACAGGTTTGGCCTAATGGTCAACCCTTCGAAGTGTCAGGCCATAATAATTGGTAGCCGTCCGATGATCCAGAGATTGAAAACAGTAGCTGTACCTCCTATCTTTTTTAATAGTACTGAGATTCAATTGTGTTCCACTGTGAAGGATCTAGGTTTATTAATTGATTCAACTCTGAGTTGGAAATCCCAAACAACGACCGTTAGCCAGAAAGTCACTGGTACCCTGCGTTCTCTCTATCGCCTAAAAAATTTTCTACCATCTGAAATTAAGACAATGCTTGTGCAGAGTTTAATTTTTCCCCTAATCGACTATGGTGATGTGTGTTATTTCGACCTGAATGCAGACCTTCTCAACAAATATGACCGTCTTCTGAATAACTGCATTCGATTCATTTTCAATCTTCGAAAGTA
Organism: Parnassius smintheus behrii; assembly: GCA_036936625.1. NCBI lineage: Eukaryota > Metazoa > Arthropoda > Insecta > Lepidoptera > Papilionidae > Parnassius > Parnassius smintheus. Next base: position 40,932,789 of record JAUPFT010000001.1, on the reverse strand, counting down.
TGACCATGTATCCACGTATCGATCACAATTAAAATGGTTACCTATTCGTCAACGCCGTAGTTTGCGTGCACTCACCACACTTTATTCTATCCTGATGTCTCCAACTTCCCCTACCTACTTATCTCCTCACTTTCAGTTGCTTAGTGCTAGTCATGAGAGAAACCTCCGCTCTACGAACAACCTTCTTCTCCTATGTCCATCCCACAGCTCTGGACTTGTTCATTCTTCTTTCCACATTCAATCTATTCTCCTTTGGAACGCACTCCCACTCGAAATCAGGACGGCTAGCAATCGGTACGCGTTCAAGATGAAGGTTCGGGAACACTTACTTAATAAATTGGCAGAATCATCATCCTCATCATTGGCAGAACCAGCGTCCTCATACGGCCAGCAGTGAAGGACCACGTCTCTGATCCATAAGACATCACTGGCAACACGCACTAGTTGTACATGTGTATATGTATGTATATGTGTATATATGTATGTATGTGTGTGTATGTATGTATATGTATATATATGTATATATGTATGTTTATATGTATATATATATATATGTATTCTTATTGTTCTTATTGTAATTATGTATATTATATATTTTATATACATATATGTGTATGAATATTAATATAATTTTATCTATTTTTTGCGATGTACCATTTATATCTTATGTATTTTATTTCCATGTATTACATTTTTTTTTGTTATTTTATTTTAGTATTCGCATATTAACTTTTTATTACACCTACTTCATTCTATCTCTGCATCATCCCAAGGTAGACTGGGAGAGAATGCCTTAGGCATTAAGTCCGCCTATATACCACTTGTGTATATGAAGTTTTAAATAAATAAATAAATAAATAAATAGTGTAGTATAGTTATACTTGGTACATAAAGATAATCTAGACGTATTTCGTATTTCATCAGTATACTTATCAGCTTTTGTCGTTTCTCATTTTTCTACAAACACACAAGTAACCGTTTCATCACTATTTAACGGTTAACTGATTTTAGCTATAAATCTACCTTTTATTTCTCTATAATATTATGCTCAATATGGAAAAGATATGCAAATAATATAATCTCGATGACAAAAGGTTTATTTGTAATAAAATCAAGCCCCCGCTGAAGCTTCTACTTCGCCACGGAAGCAAAATTGCTCATAATAAAGACAAAGTAAATAACCGACTTACAAAAACGGTTTCCAAGACATTTCGCAGCTTAATTGATAACAATCAAGGTTTCATAGGCAACGATTCATGAAAGGTCGTCTTATTCGTTTGTTTGAAAATATATATACTTTTCTTTCGACATAATGATTGAAATAAAAATATGGGTAGCTTAAATTCGCATTGCTTGTTTGAATTTTTACCTGATCTCGCAGTGACCCACTGTTGATGTGGTATTGTGGTGTGACGTTGAATGTGAGCTCGAACTAAGGCAGTGGTATGAAAAACCATTCTTATATAAAAATGTGGGTTATGTTGGGCGCGTCTATCAGTCTCGGGCTTAAAAGACTAAGGGACTTCTTTCGTTTCATCAGCCGCGGCACCAGTCTATGGAATTCGACATTTTCACTATAATTCCATTCTTCTCATTTAAGTTCGCATATTTTCAGACTCTAGTTTAGCCGTGAGATTAATTAAAACTACATTTTGTAATCTGATGTAAAGTGTTTGTATTCAAAGAAATATATTAAAATTTTTAGGGATCTCAAACCTATATAAATCGACTTAGAAAGTAAAACATTACCTAAATACAAAATTTATTAGAAACATTTAGGGCCGTTACTTCTCTGTTTGAAGTTGTTTGCAGATGTCTATAGACTGCAGTAGCCACTTTCCATCAGGTTGGCTGTTAATTCATTACGATTTTTTTTCCAAAAGTAAAATCTGTGGAAACATATTGTTATGCGAAGAAAGTAAATTAAAATAACTTATTTTAACATCACAATCTGTATTCCTGCGCACTTCACTGAGGTTTATGCTAACTCCTTCACAGTTCAGGCAACACGTCTATGCAACTCCTTGCCCGATGGCATCAGAAAAGCACCCAATAAATATGCTTTGAAAAAATTGAATTGTGATTATCTATTAACGACATCGCTTGTTACATGAATCATCCAAGTATATCATATACTATGTACTGCTAAACAGACAATTTCTTAATTTATAAGACGATTAAAAAAGTATACGAGCTTAAGATATAAGATGATAATTATGTAATACATAAAATCATAATATTTAATTCGGGTTAACTTGTAATGCTCTTTCATAACCTCGTTCCGAACTTCATTAGCAAACTTGTTAGTAAAGAGCTAGTGCAGAATTATTTTCTAAGAACAGAGTAATTCAATAAAGTAGCATAAGCGAACTATAAAGATGAATAAATGTATAGAGATTCTTAAAATATATTTCATTAATACTGTTGCAATTTTAATCATATTACATCGTACCGTTTCAACTTATTATAGCGACCCCAGATATATAGAATAAAATTGGGTGTAGATTACGCAGAAAAGATTCAAATAAAACGACAGTTGGATCAATAATAATGAGGAAGCAATGGATAGGCAATTTATTAATGAACATTTTGATCTATTTAATTCTTTCAAAGGACCAAAATTCGATTTTGTAAAGAAAACATTTTAAAATATGGGCGCATTTCTTACGCGATATATTGTAGCGAGGGCGTATGGAATGTATAGGACCGAACGCTCAAGGTCGTTTGCTAGGAAAGTAAAGTTACAGTCTATATAGAAGTATATGCACAACTGCTAGGCACAGGCTGCCATTTTCGGGATATTTGTAGGGCAAGGAATGTTCCGCCACGCTGCCCAATACCGCATTGGTGGACTTCACATGTCTTCGAAATAGAAAATTTTTTCTAATTTCTCTGACTTGCAGGTTTCCTTATGATGTTTTTTCTGCACCGCCCAGCACGTGATAAATCAACACTTAAAGTCGCAATAAGAATATCATTCGACCCGGTTTGTTTGCGCTTCGCCTCTAAGAGCTATAAGATTATTGAACGAATCATTATTTTATTTTTGTTTTCTAAACTCAATCCTTGTTTAAGATCCTTAGAGGGATTGATTTTTCCGAATCGGTCAAGTATTTTTTAATTATTTATTTCATAAGTTCCTAACATTAATGGACAAATAAACGCAGAGCCCTGGTGCAAGTAGTTCAGAGGATAGCCACTCGTCTTTAAAATTTGTGAGTAAGTGCGGATATTCAGTTTGATCTCTTCTGCCATGTGTTGACATACTTGTATATAATTCACTAACACATTGTAGTGCAGTGGACTCTCCCCTTATCAAAACCCTCTTGGAAATGATAGGAACCGTGTGCCTAGCAGTGGGGTGTGTAGGTATACAAGTTTATACTTTTTATTTTTTTATTTTCCTAGTTTAGAAATTTTGACACACTTTATATGCATAAGAGATTGTATATTCCAAAAAATATTTACATCTGTTTTTACACATTATAGTATTATTCTGTGAGAGCGTGGTTTTTCCCGTCAAACAGACACATTTGTGCTACAACCATATCATAGCAGCAACATGGCTCTACCACGTATCAAATATTAGTTAGTTAAGTTTTTTTTTAAATTATATTATTGTATTTAAATATGTAATGTGGTTTTTATTATCTTAATAGTCTCTTCTTATTCAAGTTGTTTACTTTGGTAAACAAACAAATTCGCAGTTTATTCACGAAAAGTGAAAGTTTTTCGAATATTAAAAATCCTTCGAACTTACTTATAAGTACTTCAGAGAGTCTCAAGAGGCGTCCTTAATGAACCTTCTAATTAAGCACTTACTATTTATACGAAAATACTTCAAAGCACAAAATACTCTTAATTTAGAATATCTCGCATTTAATTTCTAAATTTTATTTACTTAACATTTTCCTCATTATTTTGCGTTATCATAAATTGTGTTAATTTTTGTCACTCTTGTAATGTTTTGAATAAGGTAAGTAATCGAAAATAAAAAAAACAACTATCTTCTGCATTCAAATACGACACGTTATTGTTATTAATTGTATCAACGTACGTTGCTAAGGTTGGTGCTGAACATAGGCCTCCCCCAAGGAATGCCACAAAGCACGGTCTTGAGCCACCTGTATCCATCGACTTCATATATGTCTTACCAGGTCGCCATTCCATCTAGTGGGGGTCATCCTACACTACGCCTACCGCTACGAGGCTGCCACTCGAGAACCTTTTCTTCATATCAGTTGTCGGTTCCTCGAGCTTTATAGCCGGCCCATTGCCACTTCAGCTTACTAATCCGTTAGGTTATGTCGGTCACTCTAGTTCTACTTCGGATATCCTCATTTCTAATTTAACACGCAGAAAAACCCCAAGCATAAACCAAAGCTAGCTGGGTGACCTTGAGCATCCTCATACGGCCAGTAGCGAAGGACCACGTCACAGATCCGTAAGTCATCACTGACAACACGCACTGGTTGTACAATCCAGTTTTCAGGTTTTGAGGTATACTTGACGAGTAGATGTCAACCGAGTTGAATCCTTCGATTGACCTCTCGGTCGAAGTTGGACTTACCTAGTCGGACTATTTGTCACAGGTTAACGTAATCCTCAACAACGTCGAGCTTAGTGCTCCCAGCAATAACTGGCATAGGTGTGACATGGACATTAAACATGATCTTTGTTTTGTTCATGTTCATCTCAAGACCTAACCGTTGGGAGACACTATTGAGGTTATTGAGCATAGTGCTTAAGTCCTCCAGCGATTCTGCCATAAGGACTATATAGTCTGCTAATCGAAGGTGAGTGATGTACTCAACATTGGGGCGTAAATAAAATTTAAACAGGTAAATATTGTTAATCATCATATAATAGCAGCGTTAGAGAATCGATTACTCAATATCATCCCGAAGGCGTAAGAGGCGACGGAGTTAAAATGAAACAGGAGATGAACTTATGTATCATCTCTTGTTGCTTGTATTACCATAAATAGCTTTTGTTTTACTGCGTTCGCCAAACCGTCTGTCAGGCTTGCATCCAGCTGAAGACTATTCAGGAAGATAATTATGTTTATAAAAAACGAAGTGCATAATGACACTGCATTCAAGATATTTATATTGTGTAATAATATTGTGTTTACTTTAGTGTATATTTGCAAATGATACACAAATTATACAAAAGTAATTTTTGGATCGTATCAAGGTAGCCAAGGCAATTAAGAAGCAAGCAAAAAGTTGATTAAAATTTTTGAACCAAAAAGACATACGATGAAAGCAAGTTAATACAAAGCTTTAAAAAAATAGGAACTTTGTCGTATTACTTTCGCTACTTGAGTCGCTCCATTCCGTGGGAAGAACTTTACTCGATCGTATTTGTAGCGAAGCAGTTGGTGAATTACAGCTTTGGAAGAGTTTGTTTTAAAGTCTGCTAGTTAATTAGCTAATTAACTTTTTCGCTATAAAATCAATCATATAATTTTAATACTAAATATTTCTTGTAATACTTTATGCTAAATATGCATGAGGTCCATATGAAGCAATACATGTGCATCTCAGATTACAGTTATAATCTGAAATCTTTATACTATCGTGTTTTAAGTGAATAAATATATTTGTTACTAAGTATTCTTATTCTGAATAATTGAAACATTTTATACTTATATGATAAACCCTGAATTTAGTCAAAGAACCCTGTCGAGTACTATGCATTTAAACTGAGCTGAGCTAATTCCAAGTTTTCACTGATTTGTTAAAGGTTAAACATTTCTCTATTCTAAAAATCAATAAAGAGTAATAATGTGATCCATCATTCATTATAACCAGTCATGACTTTGAATGAATTTGAACATTATCCTCTCCTTAAATTGCTTCACAAGGGAGGTATTTGCCATACATGCCTTTCTTGGCAGGACATTTGGCAACCACAGTTTTCTACTTTCGAGTTGTTAAGAAGAAGATGTTACTGCCCATCTTATGGCTTTTTTCCCCTCTGTCGTCTGTTACGGTAGCCATGGTACGATACGGGGTAGGCAGATCTTTTTGCCCTGCAACTACAAGATTATTTTTATACCACCACTATACGATCAGATAAAAAATACAAAGTCCAAATAAAGTTAATATGTTATAAATTAACGTTTGAAGATTTACGAAATCATTAAATCAACATGTACAACGCTGTGTTGAGTTAAACAACCGGCCTATTGAGGATAGAATGAGCTTTATAATAGGCTTTTGTTTCAGGTTCTAACGATGTATTTACTTAATGGAGTTAATAATTAATTGGTATCATGGACAGAGAGCCAAAAGCCTAATTCACATAGATTCTTTATCTGTAGATCTAAAACAGATTCTACAAACACATAATACAGGAAAGAGCATTAATAATTTTCATAGTAAAATCTCAGTAAATCGGACATAAAGCTTCATGCTCATGCCAAGGCGAAATGTTCAGTTTAAATACGGAGTTAAATTGAAAGTCTATATAAAAGCTATTTTGCAAAATGAAGTGGTGCATTTCCGAGAGAGTGCTGCAGCGATAGCTCCTGCAGCCTGAGTTTATGTAAAGCTCAGAACATTCGCATTTTATTATTAATCAAGTTTCAATTTCCTTTATTATTATTTACTAACTGTGCTCCGCGACCTTGTCCGCGTAGAATTTATTACTATTGAATTTCATGTGTTTTAATACCATGCGCGTAACCCTAGTCCTTGTTAATAAATTACTAGCCTATGTTATTTCTTATCATATCAGCTATCTGCCAGTGAAAGTCACCTCAAAATCTGCTCAGCTATTTCGGAGATTAGATAGAACAAACAGACAGACGGATAAAAATCGTAAAAATTGTTTTCTTGTTGTAAGTACCGTATATACTTTCACAATATTCATTTAAAAAGATGCCATTTTGACATTATAAATGGATACTTAAGTTTTATTTATTTGTATAGAAGATTAGTAAAATGGTGAATGAGTTGCGTTATGCTGAGTCTCTTTTTATAAAGAATAAGGGTGACAAATGAGTAAACAGTCCACCTGATGGTAAGTGGATGCTATGGCTCCTAGACATCTTCATTTATACTCGATAAGGAACCAAACCGCAGATGCGTTTTCACACCTGAAGACTAAGATCGAATACCTCGTTTCCAGTTAAAAGGGGTCTCCGGATCTCTACATTCACCACACGAAACACAGCAGTAGATATTAAGCTGCTATTCTGGTATTCTGTAAGAGCGTGATCCTTCCCCGGCCGAGCCGACTCATTCGAGCTACAAGTACAAATATTTTACAATATCTTTTGAGGATACTTTATGAAATGTAAAACTCCTTGTACACGTATTTACATTTTGTTTCAAAAATGGTTCGGCGACGGCTGGAGAAGAATTCAGTGATTTCTTGGTTAAGCTAATATTACTCATAAACAAGATATTTATAACAAGTAGCCATAAATTTACAATAACATGTTGATCACGAATTGTGCCAATGAAGCTTTTGATATTAGGTTACTAAATTATGTTATGAAGTTTAATGTTACAGAAGACGTTAAATGCACTGTAAGTACAATTGTTATTGCTGGTCAAATCAAGCAGGTATATATAATGTACTCTGTCTCTGTTTCTGTGATTACGTTGCAAATAAAACTATTAATATTACTGTTATATTCTTTTATTTGCTCAAAATCCTACATATAATAATTCTATATATACTACATATAATAATATAATATATAATATATAAAAATTCAAGCTTCTTCTTCTCTATCAGCCCGTGAATATTCAATGCTGGACATGGTCGTCAGTGTGAGGAGGATTTGAAATGCGTCCAGTACCGGTCATGTTGCACGTTTGACTTACTTCCATCGCAGGTCTGGGGCAACTCGGTCTTACAAGCAAGGGACACCGTAATGTTATGTGTAAAAAAACAACTTTTTTATATAAAATGAGGGTGACAAATGACACATACTACCTGAAGATAAGTGGATGCTGTGGTCCATAGACATTCACATTTTATCCTCCATTAATAATCAAAATGCATGTCACCTCTAAGGACTAATAAGGAATGCCTTGCTTCCAGTAAAACGGGCATCCAGTTCTCTATACTCACCATACGAAACAACATCTTTAAGCCGCTATTTTCTGCTGGTATTCTGTGAAAGCGTGGTCTTACCTCGGTCGAGCCGAACCATTCGCGCTACAATCATAATACAGCTGCAGTGGCTCTACAACTTTTTTAAAATTAAGTTTATCGTGGAAATTTTTTTGTCACATACTAAAATTAAAACTAAATGCAGGAGATCACATTACTCTTTTACATGAAAAGTATTACAACAGTACTGAGAGACCATTATACGACACATAATATTTTCTTTAGAGCACTTGAGAGGTAGCGCAGGTGTTGGACATGAGCGACGTCATTAGTGTAGGTGAGTATTCTTTTTCAGAATAAATAAATAAATGTGTTATAGACAGAACTGGATTTAACTTTCCGGTGTCCTAGGTTTTTAATGCAAATGCTATCCTAGGGTTTCGTATTATATTGTTTTGAAGTGAAAACTTCTTTAGAATCTTTGTCATTTGAAGCTCGATGAAACGAAAAAGCGACACTTAAAAGAGACAAACATATACATCTACAGGATTGAGCGTGCGGGGGAGTGAGATAGACACTGACCTCTATTTAAGGACTCGCTATATACCGTGGCATAATGGAGCCCATTTGGTTTTCGCCATTTTGGCGCGGACAGCAGAAATGAACTTCCGGGAAGTTAAGAATCCGTATGTGCTGTTTTGGTGATATTGAGCGATCTAGATCTCGGTATCTATAAGATCTAAGAGTTTGCTATTTGGACACATTAAACTTGAGCTTATAATCTTCAAATCTCTTGAAGCGAAAACACGATTCGATAAAAAATGCTCGATTAAAAAAACCCGAAAAAACCTCGTTTTTGAGTTAGATCTCCGAAACTTTATGGAATTGAATGATGATTTTTAACGTAATAGATGGATGATAATATTATCTCAAATCGTGACGATTTATTTTTTATTTTTCTACGTGGTCACAACTACTACTGGAATCAACAAGCAAGATATAAAAAATATAAACTTTTAAATCAGTTATTTACAAACTTTATTTTCAAAAATTTAATAACAACATTAAAAAACAATAATAAAAAGAGAACATTAAATTGTCATACAGTCCTACTGAAGGCTTCAGTACCACAGACCACATACATACCCTGCGGCAGATTGTACAGAAGACTGAAGAGTACAATTTGCCACTTTGCCTGGCGTATGTGGACTATGAGAAAGCCTTTGATTCCGTCGAAATTTGGGTGGTGCTGCAGTCCCTTCAGCGGTGCCAAGTTGACTGTCGGTATATCGAAGTGCTGAAGTGTTTGTACAGTAGGGCTACGATGGCTATCCGAGTACAGAACCAGAGCTCGAAACCTATCCAACTGCAGAGAGGTGTAAGACAGGGTGACGTTATATCCCCGAAACTCTTCACCGCTGCTTTGGAAGACGTTTTCAAGCTACTGGACTGGAAAGAATACGGTATTAACATCAATGGCGAGTACATCACTCACCTTCGATTTGCCGACGATATAGTCCTTATGGCAGAATCGCTGGAGGACTTAAGCACTATGCTCAATGACCTCAATAGTGCCTCCCAACGGATAGGTCTTAAGATGAACATGGAAAAATAAAGGTCATGTTTAATCTCCATGTCACACCTATGCTGGTAGTTGTTGGGAGCACTATGCTAAGTTGTTGACGAGTACGTTTACCTGGGACAAATAGTCCGACTAGGTAAGTCCAACTTCGACCGAGAGGTCAATCGACGAATTCAACTCGGCTGGGCAGCGTTCGGGAAATTACGACATATCTTCTCGTCAGGTATACCTCAATCTCTAAAAACTAGATTGTACAACCAGTGCGTGTTGCCAGTGATGACTTACGGATCTGAGACGTGGTCCTTCACTGCTGGCCGTATGAGGACGCTCAAGGTCGCTCAGCGAGCTATGGAGAGGGCTATGCTCGGAGTTTCTCTGCGTGATAGACTCAGAAATGAGGATATCCGCAGTAAAACCAGAGTGACCGACATAGCCCAACGGATTAGTAAGCTGAAGCGGCAATGGGCCGGCCATATAGCTCGAAGAACCGATAACCGATGGGGAAGAAAGGTTCTCGAGTGGCAGCCTCGTACCGGTAGGCGTAGTGTAGGGCGACCCCCCACTAGATGGAGTGACGACCTGGTAAGATATGCAGGAAGTCGATGGATGCAGGTGGCTCAGGACCGTGCTTTGTGGCATTACTTGGGGGAGGCCTATGTTCAGCAGTGGACTTGTGAAGGGCTGTAATGATGATGATGACAGTCCTACTCCCCGCGGTATAGTGCCAAGAACGTTGGCTGCGTTTCCTATCTGAATGGCTATACTTAGTTTGTAAACACTAAGTCATCGTCAGGCGGCCTTTCTACACTAAAAAGGAGAGAAGAAATAAAAAAAACATTCGAAATAATAATCTAATACTTTTGTACTTAATGGTACTAGTACTGCCAGAAAACATTGTGGGTATACCTACACTTTTACAAAGTGGTGCGTGTCTCATGGTTAATAAAACAGTCATCTGTGGAGTGTTTTGAATAAACATAACCATTTTGTTTCGGATGCTAATTCACAATTTTTATGTTTTTAGCCATATATTAGTTTAGGGTTAGTTGGAAACTTGTTAATTAGTAAACGTTTAACCCCTTAACTACGTGTAGAAAATAATATAGAAAGTATTATAGATAAGGAACTCAACAACCCTATTGAATTTCATTATCAAAACTCAGTAATATAAAGCTAAACATGTTGGTAGTTACAATATTAAGCTTTGAAACAAATTTTTAAGTACCTATTTTATTAAACAGTTTTAATTTTTTAATATTTGCTGTAAATTCACTTACTTCTGAAAATGTTATCCCACTTCTTTTTGATTACAAGTTTTACATATTAGGCACACTATCATTATTACTAAAAACAAATCTTAGTTCTTAATAGTTTCATATTTTTGTTTAAAAATTAAAATACAGAGATACAAACCACAACAGAATTTGGCATATTATGTCAATTTTAATTCCCGGTTCGGTCAATGGCGGCGATTCAAATCGGCACAAACATTTTGTAGAGTATAGCCAGTCCAGCGTGTATGTATATACATATATACATAGAGTAATAGAGTGCAGTGAAGACTGTGAACTTAAAATGTTGTGGGTTCGAATTCGCCATTTGACTACTGTCTGCTTTATTGTCTTTAAAAAAATTGTATTGCTAATATTTTTTTAATACAGTGTTTCCAATTATCTCAGTCCCCTCTTTGTGCTGTGCTTTAAAGATGGTTGGTATACATTTGAAATTTTAAAATAAATAAATAAAAAATTAACAATATTGAATAAAATTATCCTAATATACCAATACATATTATATAACAAACCACGATTTTATCTAGCATCTATTTTAAGTACCACCAGTTAGTCTAGTTCTTAGTAGTTTTTGTTAGATAAAATGACTTTACCTAAAGAATGAAGTAGATGGCTCTATTACAAATTTTCTATTAAAATCCAACTTGAAAGAAAATATTCTTATATCTCACAAAATTAAATCTAAAACAATTAAACTTTCATCTTATATTTTATGCCACAATTGCGGTTGAAAATGATCATGTTAAAAAATCATATGCCGTGAAATATTTTTACTTTATATTTAATTTTATTTGAAGTTTTCACTTATACCGCGTGTTACTGCACACATGTTTTTTTTTAAGTAAAATTGTTATAACTTTTATGGTATACTTTAGTAGCTTAAATACTGTTTAAAAATATGAGAAAAACCATTCCAAAAAATTATATCATATACAAAATTCATTGCTACGCGCCCATACATTGTTCGCGCTGGAACTAAGAGCATCGGAAAATTGTGTGTTGTATTGCCGATCATAAAGATATTCATATGTTATTTTTATTGTGTACTAGCTGCAGAAAAGATATACTATTTCAAAAAAGTATCAAATTTTGAGGTTATAATAGTAGTACTAATATTATATATCCTTATCATTTGGTACGATTTTTAAGAAACTGAAAAACAATATCCTATAACATATAACAATTTTAGTAACGTCTTACAACAACATTAAACCACCAGCAGAGCCGCAATTTACACTAAATACACTTTCCATTGCATATGCGTAATTGCGTAACAAAGAGAATATAATCACTCTCTAGTATATATTCAGTAATCTATGATAATCACGTTTAAGACACGGGACTCGTTATTAAAAGCAAATATACGAAAGGTCGCCAAACTACTCTACCGATATCAAAACATGAAATTAGTTTCTTGAATAACAGTGCTGACAACATAGGCGAACCATACTAGTTCTGTAAATGTCCATTCTCGAATAATTTTATCGATAAAATATTTATCGATTTATTGTTTATCGTCGTCGTATATAATAAAAGTGAGATCTCTATACTGAGTTATAAGAAATAAAAATTTTTACGTGAGGATTAAGTAAAACTGCCGATGAGGATAAGAAATCAATATATTTCACACAAATACCTCTACAATTATAAAGTACAAAAATATGTATAAAAAATAAAATAAACAACGCATAATTATACTAGTAATTAATTAAGTAAAAAATAAATGACGAATCCGTAGCGCAGTGGTTAATCGTGTGGCTGCAACACTGCAGGACTGAGGATTCATTCCCGCACTAAACAAATGTGTTTTGCTGATAAATAAATAGACTGCGTCTACACGTATGGTTTTAGCATGAGTTTTTATTAAAGGGTTAAAATGTTGGTTTTCTTTAATTTTGATTGGATTAATTTGCTTTTAAATGTAAAAGTTATATGTACAAGTCGCTAGGCTTCTTTACACAGGTACATACTACTCGCAGAGATCGTTTACTAATAGTCGCTTACAAAATTAGTGTTAATATAAGCCAATGTTTGTAGGTGAATCTATAAAAAAACAGTTAATATTTGTAATCAGGTAATTATAAATAACTTTAAGTCTAGTTATATAATCGAATTCTTACCAAAATGTGACTTTACATATTATCTTTTACTACACGTAAAAGAAATCTAATTAAAAGACACATAATTGTGGAAGGTTTAAGTCCAGTGATGAAATAACAGTTCATTTTAATTGGGTTTAATTGCTTGGATTTGCAATGTTTGCCGTAAATATGTTTTAACACGTGAAGCTTTTTAATTGGTACATCTGCCAGGTCTTCATTCCCAACTAATTTCCCCATTGCTTACATCTGAATAAATTTATATATAGATCTCAATACAGTTACGTTAAACTATAAATTTTAATAATAATGTTCATAGTTACAAAAACAACGCAGCAGAACGCTTGTGGATCGGCAGCTTTCGTAAAATACCACGATAGCTCTAGGAATGTTTCAGCAGCTTTCGACGTGTCAGGCGTCTTTTCGGCCGATTGTGTTTTTGTTTTATAATCTACCATTCAAATACACACATACAACTATGTTTTAACTTGCAACCTTACAAATGTTTTGAAAAGCGCTTGTTCAGAGCAAGCATCTGCGCAGTACATGGTTATACCTAGTGGACGAGTGTGCGCAAGAACATGCACATGCTCTATTGCTACACGGTCAGTGTGATAAGCCGAGCCGTGAGAGCCGTGGTAGCTCAGTGGTTAACGCTCGCTGTAAATATAACAGAACGCGAGTAACCCGGGTTCGATCCCCGCCGGCACCAATGAAATTGTTAATTGCAATTTTAAGTGCTGATTTACCACGTGCTCGGCGGTGAAGGAAAACATCGTGAGGAAACCTGCATGTCTGAGGAATAAGAAAAAAAATATTTCGAAGACATGTGAAGTTCGTCAACACGCATTTGGGCAGCGCGGCGGACACTTCCTTGCCCTAAACCCCCTCAGAAATGAGGGGAGGCCTGAGCCCAGCAGTGGGACGTATATAGGCTGTAACTAACTTTAACAGTGTGATAAGCCGACAGTCCTACACGACCGAAGAGAAATCAGGCGCAGGAATATTGGCTTTACTTGCATTCCGAGACACTGGTGTGAAACACTACTAACTCCCTGACTGTCGAACCTACTGCTGAGAATTTCTTTAAGAAAAATCCAACAGCTGATTTGGGCCTAACCGGAGATTTGAAACCTCTACCATATGAACAGTAGTCACGCGAACACCACACCATCGAAATGGACGATGATGATTTTTTAAATATTTATATATAATTTTTTATTTTATATTAATTTTATATACATAATACCAGATACTTAGTACCATAAAATATATTTTTTGCATTTAATACGGTATTAATATTATACATATAAACCATTGAATAGTAGCAAACTCATAAATCAAAAAAGACAGAGATGTAATACAAGGTACGAGTAGCTCGGAGTAAAGCCATAATTCTTTTTGGCATACGCATAATACTGTCGAATAGCTATTTACGTTCAACGAATGATCGAAATTGTATTTCGGCTTCTCGTGTAATGTATTTTATTTCTTTGATAAAATCAAAGCAGTGTAACGTGAGTTTGTTTGTCACTAAAGTAAACGAAAGCAATAATTTACGATATGGCCAAATTTTATTAAAAAAAATCCTTTCAACATAAAAACGAAAAAATTACGTGATTATTGGAAACAGACCTTTCCCTGTTTTCAAAAATGAGGTATATTATTTTAGAATTTTTATAATAATGTGGATTTTAAATTATATCATCAAGAGTAGGACTCCTTTCCTGCTAATCACTACGTAAGAGAAGGCAACATCTTACCATTTGCGCCGCCAAATAGCAGCTGCTGCACTTCTGTGTTCCGGTGATAATAATAATAATAATAATAATAATATTCCACAACCATCACACAACGCCATCTAGTCCCAAGCTAAGCAGAGCTTGTGTTATGGGTACTAGAAAACTGATAAACATACTTATATATTTCTAAATACATAAATATTATAGATAAATTACACCCAGACACAGAACAACTGATTGTGCTCATCACACAAACATTTGTCCTGGGTGGGAATCGAACCCACGACCTCCGGCATAGCAGTCAGGGTCACTAACCACTAGACCAACAGGCCTGTCGTTCAAAATCATACACACGTAAGAAAATAACAGAAAGAAAAGTAAGTTTGTCAATAGATTAAACACTTACATCTATGGCCTTTGATGCGTTGAAGTAACACAAATGTAGTATTGATAGATACACTGCGGTCAAACGACCATACAC
Organism: Parnassius smintheus behrii; assembly: GCA_036936625.1. Lineage (NCBI taxonomy): Eukaryota > Metazoa > Arthropoda > Insecta > Lepidoptera > Papilionidae > Parnassius > Parnassius smintheus. Next base: position 40,917,520 of record JAUPFT010000001.1, on the reverse strand, counting down.
TAACTCCATGACTGCAGTTGCTTGGTGATGTTGTGAAGGATGTAGCGGACCAGTATAATTAAAGTCTGTGAGGCATTCCATCTTTGTCTTCAGAGATAATATCGCATCTGTAGCCTTCTTAATTTGTAGTAGATTGCAGATCTCCATGGGCTGGAGTATCTCCATGGGCTGGAGTATCTCCATGGGCTGGAGTATCTCCATGGGCTGGAGTATCTCCATGGGCTGGAGTATTGCCACCAGGTGGGCTGTAACTTTATTCTTTTAAAATATTTAAATTAATAATATTTATGGTGTGCAGAAAGTTTCGTAATTTCCATAGTGACAAAATCAGGTCCACCTCTCGCCGCCGTTTTAAAAAAATTGGTTAAACTTTTTAATTTATTTTCTACTAGCCTTAGCTAATAACGAATTTAAGATTCGGAAAAATAAAACGCGTTTCTGTAACTCTTTGATAAGTGTTTTTTTTGTTTTGTTTTGTTTGAAAACCTATTTTACAACCTAGTGTATATATCGTGGACAGGTCATAGAATTCATTAATTTAATATATATATATATATATATATATATATATATATATATATATATATATATATATATATATATATATACAGATATTGTGATAAAGTCGATTGACATTGTGAAAATCGAAAAATCATCCGATTTCGATGAATTTTTTTTAAATCTTCGTCTTTACGGCAAATTTATGGAAAAAATATGGAAAAGGTCTCACTTCAAGATTTCATATAGTTTTATGACTTTAAATGCGATCATAAACGCACTTCTTCGAATATAAACGTTCACAACTTTTTTGCGAAGCGTTAAACGAAGTTTGTATATTTTTTTGTTAATCTATACAAAAAACAAACGTTTTAAATAAAAGCATTTAAAAATGTTTGTTTATTTTTTTATCCCGCTTTAAGTGTTTGACTTTAAATGTTGTATCATAAACGCTCTAGAAAATCGAAAAATCATCCGATTTCGATGAGTTTTTTTTTAAATCTTCGTTTTTACGGAAAAGACCAAAATGAAAAGAATTAACTATATTCAAAAGTACATCAATAACTTATATTATTCTCGAAAAAATCTTGTAACAAAATAATAAAATTATGCAATCTTCGACAGTGATTGCTACATCTTAATCTAAATAACACGCGTTAAAAAAAATTAAAAAATTAAAAAAATCACATAATAATGTTTATTTATTAATTTTTTAGTGAATCGAACTCGGTACATAGGGCATCCCGACTTTGACAGGTTAGATTAGGTTGAGTGGCGTGGTGCTTCCCTCTCCCAACTCTCTCCTGTAGCGCAGTCAAGGGAAGCCCGGTCGACGGAGCCGTCCGGGCTTCTCTCGACTCATATTTCTGAGTGGTATATAAAAAATAACCACAAAGGAGATGGCCTTGCGCCCTCCTTTCTATTGCGCCCTCCTTTCTGCCAAGGAGGGTCGCGTTCGTATACGGCTTAGAGATCTCTAGTCAGATCGTTAAGCCAATTCCTAAAAGGTTGGGTTTAGTGGGTAAAAGTCACCACATAACCACGCAGCCGGCTGCGTGGTATGCTATGAGCATTCCCAACTTCCCTCCCCCGCTTTCCGAAGGGTTGCCCACATTTGCTTCGGGCGCAAAAAAAAGGAGATGGCGGAGTCTATTCGCTCGCTTCGCTCGCTCATTCGACCCTGCCATCTCGTTCTAACCTAACCTGTCCGTGTCGGGATGCCCTAAGCCCCGAGCTCGCATTGCTCAATCTCACACTCAATAAAAACCAAAATAAAATATTACATTATATTAAAAAAATGTTTATTTATATAATTAATAGCAAACATTTTTTAATGTTTTTTTTGTGTAGATTACGAAAAAAAGTATAAGTTATTTAAAAACAGTTATCAACAATTATAATATAAAATACGTGAATCATTCATTCATGAACATACCCTGAAACCAATATAAACTTTCATTTTTTTATTCCTGTAATTTTTTCGTAAATCTGCCGTAAATAAGATTTAAAAACAATCATCTAAATCGAATGATTTTTCGATTTTCTAGAGCCAAAAACGACGTAACCGCGTATAAAATTATGACCTCTTTTAATGTTAACGAATTTGAAGATAGTTAAGGTAGCGTAAAATAGCAACATAATGCTGCGAGTTTCCAATGGCGATTTTATAGATGCGGAGACCCTTTTTACTGGTAGGGTCAGGGTGACGCCAAGACAATTCTGCATTACGATTAATAATCAATAATAGATGTAGGTAGCTATGAGCAACAGCCCCCATTTACTAATTAGTGGTGATTTTTGTCACCTGTACATGTACAAAGTTAATAATACTTACAAAGTTAATAGTACTACAGGCACTTCTGGTACATGATTCGTAAAATCTTATTACCATAGGTTAGGTTCATCGACATTTAAGCTGTAGGTTGAGGATATTTATTTTAAAAATATTTTCAAGAAGAATTATTATTTTAATTATTTAGTTAATACAATTAATTAAACTACGATACAATTAATTAAAATACGATGAAGTTAAAAAGAAAAAACTACTCAAAGGGAAATGTAAAGGCAGCAGTCAAGTGGCACATGGTAGAGTTATGCTGCAGTTACATTAGTAGTATAATTGTAGCACAAATGGGTCGGCTCGACCGGGGAAGGACCACGCTCTCACACAATACCAGCGTAAAATAGTAGCTTAATGCTGCTGTATTTCGTTTGGCGAGTGTAGAGAACCGGAGACCTTTTTTACTGGAAACGAGGCATTCCATCTTAGTCCTCACGGGTGACAACGCATCTGCACTTTGATTCGTAATCGAAGATAGATGTAGATGTCTATGAGCCACAGCAACCTTCAGGTTGACTGTGTGCTCGTTTGTATATATTAAAATGCTGTTTATAAATCTGTTATTGTAATGTATACACGAATTTTGCGTATTAATAGTGTATAGCTTGTATCGTAGATGCTCTCGTCTTCATTCCAGACTACACTACACCACTTGAGTATTACAAGTTTAGTTTTATTGTTTTAGTAAAATATGGAATTATATTTAAACGTTATTGGGTAGGATTAAATACATACCAATGACTTGTCATCATAATTATTTTTGGTAACTTTAAACTTTCGCGGTCCCCTCGTTTTTTGGCTCTAGAAAATCGAAAAGTCGTCTGATTTTGATGATTTTTTAACATCTTCGTTATTACGTTGGATTTACGACAGCAAAATACGGAAAGTATCTCACCTGAAGACTTCACATAGTTTTATGATTTTAAATGTGATCATAAACGCACTTCTTCCAATACAATCGTTCTTAACTTTATTGCTAAGCAAATTGAACGAAGTTTGTATATTTTTTGTTAATCTACACAAAAAAACGCACATTTTTTTTAAATGTGCGTGTTTTCTGTGTCACCATTTACCACCCACTCTATCCTATAAAAGAATTCTAACGGCATCAGGCAAAAGGCTAGAAGTAGCAGCTGGGAGTAATATCAACGACACTCTTAATCTCCTACAAGACGATTTTAATATTCGTTTTCTTATCAAGTGGTCACAATAGTTTACATATCTTATTTACATTAATATTTTAAGGCTTCATATAATACTCATTTGTTTTAATTCAGTTCAATTCACAGAACTTTACATTTTTGAACAACTTAACATTTCAAAGTGTATGCAGTGCTATTATTTAAAAAAAAGTATTTCAATGCACAAACGTTTTCTTTTATTCAGCTCTTGCAAACATAATATCACAGGTGGTGGCTAGAAAATTGTTCAACCGTTTTCAATGAAAAAAACCTAGAACAAAGTGCTCTAGACAATATGACCTGTTTTCGATTGAAAAACTTTAAAGAATAGTTAATTTTTTTAAGAACAACTGTTGGATAGCTTTTCTTTATTTGTTTGACAATTTAAAGAAGTAATACGGAGGAAAAGTTTTGGCATGTTTATTGGTACCAAATATTCAAACTTAAAAAAAGTTTTTCTTGCAAATGATTTAAAAGAATTATAATATAAAAAAATTATAATATATTGTTGGTGGTCTAAAGTTATAGTTTAGATGAAATTTACATTATACGAGATAATATATTCTAATTAATTTGTATTAATATTTTATAAGAGTATAAATTGAGCACATAGTCCACCCGAAATAGCAAGTGGAAGTTGTTACGAGGGCTGAAAACTGGGCGAGGGCGGCACTGAAAATTTCGGGAATCAAGGAAGTGACACAACACTACTATTTAAAAATGTATTTATTGCTTTTCGAAGTATTCTGCGCGAAATTTGACACATTTTTCCATACGATGGAACCAGTCATTGAAGCAACCATTCCATTCTGAAGTTGGGGTCTCTGAAATGGCCGTTTTGTAGGCGTCCACAGCTTCTTCAGGTGATGAAAATCTCTGTCCACGCAATTTATTCTTTATTTTAGGGAAAGTATAGAAATAATTAGGGCTTAGGTCGGGGCTGTACGGCGGATGGTCTAATAATTCTATGTTTTCTTGCTCTAAAAACTCTTTTGTTCTGTGTGCGGTGTGAGAACTCGCATTGTCGTGATGGAGGATGATACGGCGGTTGCAGTTCTCTTTACGGAGTTCAGAAACGACCTGTGGCAAACAAATGCTATCATACCATTTTGCATTAACCGTTCTTTGTCTCTCAAGAGGAATAGTCGTAACATGTCCGGTTTTGGAGACGAACGTGGCCACCATTTTTTTTGCAACACTCCGTGAACGAACAATTTTTGTTGGCTTTAACTCATTTTCAAACACCCAAACTCGTGACTGGTTTTTTGTTTTGGGTTCGTACGCGTATATGCAGGATTCGTCACCTGATACAATATTGTATACAGAATTTGAGGATCCTGCGTGGAATCTTTCGAGAGTTCTGACGCACCAAGTAACGGGAGCCGCTTTTTGCTCTTCACAGAGCGAATGCGGTATCCATCGGGAAAACAACTTTTTTACACCTAATTGTTCATGCAAGATTATTTGTATTTGACTCATGCCAATGTCTAAAGTTGCTTGAATTTCGCGGTATATCACATGTCGATCTTCCTCAATCAGCGTACGCACAGCATCAACGTTTTCTTGGGTGACTGCAGGTTTTGGACGACCTTGACGGGGATCATCACTGAGCTTGACACATCCACGTTGAAATTCAGCAAACCAGGGATAAATTGTGGTTTTGGATGGTGCTTCATCACCAAATGCAGAAATCATCCGATCAACACACTGTTTTTGTGTTAATCCACTTCGAAAGTTATAATAAATCATCGCTCTTGAATTTTCTCGAGTCAATTCCATTTTCTCAACGACTAAACAAGTTTGACAAAACCTTGTGACAAGACCGAGAATCTTTTTTTAAATAAATAAATGGTATTCTATTTTTAAAACCAAAGAGTTTTCAATTAAAAAGATTTTAATATGACAAGAACAGTGGAAATATTCCATTCCCGATACTTTTAGTGCAGCCTAAGCAACAGCATCCAAGCCCAAAACACCTACATTTAATAAGAATAAAAATGCAGATGTCCTTCTCACTTCTTTAAACTTAGATAGAACGCCTCATCACTAATAGAAAGGGTCTCAGGTACTCGTTACTCACCATACAAAACAGCGGTATTTTGCAGCTATTTCACAAAGCGTCCATGGACCACATCATCCACTTACCATCTGGTGGACATTGTGGACAATTTGTTCCCCTTATTCTGTAAAAAAATATTGGAATATCGTTGAAAATTAGATGGATAAGTAGTATTTTTATTATGTGATCGCAAAAAATAAAAAAAATGGAGTAAGATTTTATAATTTTAAAAGCGATTCTAATAACGAGTTCAGAATTTTGCGTTAATGCTTAGCTTCTAGAAATATGTTTCAAGTTTTCCCTAGGTGTTTCAATCCCAACTTGCACCTGTGGGAAAAAGTTAAATAAGCAAAGTTTATTCTTGAGAAGTCTCTGAAATACTGTAAAAATGTTTTGCATTAAACGCAATTTTGTTTTGAAATTTTTTCAAAATACGGACCTGGATATAAAATGCAAAATCGTGTCGCGATTATCGAATAAAGTGGTATGAATCATAAATATTTTTCAGTATATATTAAGGAATAATAATAATTAATAATAATAATATTTCAAATTATTACACATAATTATAAATATGGGCGAGGGTTAATCAACTTCTACTGCTCACATTATCGCATTATCAGTAGTACTAGTTCAAAACTTATTCCGCTCTCCTGTTCAGTGAGCAGTTTGGCGAATAGCTCTGGGGTAAAGCGCAGGTCGTGTTGATTCCGTTGTCAACTCCGAAAAGTTCTTCGGAGAAGTTCTTAAGAGGCGGAATTGCTCACAGTTAAGCAGCTCCTATTCATTGGAGATGTAGAGCGTAGCAGTGAACTACAGCTATAGCAGCGACACAATGTTAATGACAGTTAACGACAGTCGCAATGATACTGGTATCTCTCTCTAGACTTGTATAGCTGCTCGCACACAAAAAAGAAAGTATAAACATCATGAAACTGTTCTGAAATATATTGTTTTTTAATTTTATTATATAATAAGGATGACAAACGAGCACATGTAGACATCGCACACATAGACTGGTACTGTGATCGTTAATCTACCCGCCAAGGGTGTAGGTTTCGCAAACAATGGGAGAGGTCTATGTTTAGCAATGAACTGTAACTAGACAAAGTAAGACGTTAAAATTATTTTAAAATGATAATACGTAATTTATTTGTTCTAGTTCTTTACCATTGGATATCTCCCGGATGGATTTAAGGTTACAGTAATATCGTGACACAATAATATCTTCTACACAATTTGTGGAAAAGGAACTCTTCAGAATTCGACCGTAGTTAAAATCAGTCGTTCCAGAAATAGAACCGAATTTTTAATATTTAAATAACTCTAGCTGGCGAGCTAGATGTTGTTCTGATCTTTCTAGTACGTGACGTGATGAGTTTCAGTCTATACTCACTTTGGACTCTTAACGGTGTTGGTTTTTCTTATATTTGGTATTAGTGTTGGGTTAATTCGTTTGCCCGCTTCCGTTCTGGAAATTTAAATCTGAAAAATGAACCCCGTGGTCGCCCGAAAACTTTGGTTGACAATGGCGAATTAAAGGCGATTGTGGAAGGTGATGATACTCAATCTACTTCTGAATTAGCAGGAGCTTTTGACGTTAGAACCAAAATAATATAGATCCATTTTTGTCAATGTAAAAAAACTTGACCTACCTAGCACTGCTCGACAGGCACACAAACGAAGGAACTTTGAACCGCATTGTTACTTGAGACAGAAAATGGAACGAAGGAACTTTGAACCCATTGTTACTTGCGACAAAAATGAATTTTTGTTTTACTATCGCAAGTGCACGATGAATGGATCCTGATTCTATACCTAAACAATGTTTTAAAAGAAAAAGAACCGCTAGAAGAGTGAACGTATCTGTTTGGTGGTCTAGCACCGATGTGTTTCAACACAGCTTCTTACCAAACGGGATGAGAATTACTGCAAATGTGTACTATGAAGAACTGAACACAATGATGGAGAAGCTCGTACGTCTCCAACCAGCTTTGGTCAATCACTCATCCCCGCTGTTCCCGTACATCAACGCACGACCTCATACTGCAAAAAAGACGGTCTCCAAGTTACAAGAGCTGAGGTGAAAGCTCTCCGTCATCTTTGTGCCTACAGAATTCTTCTTTTTTGAATTGAACAAATATTTGCATAGCCTACAAATAATTTTTGCGGGTCTGGATATTTGTCCTTGTGTAGAGGTAGTTTGTAAACTACCTTCACGTTACGGGGAAAACCTTAGTGTAGGGTAATTTTAAAAATGATAAAGAATTAAAATGAATATAAACAGTCAATGATGTATAAACTTATAGATACGTTGTCCGCACTCTAAAATGGCAACATGAAATGAAGCCAATTGGCCACATCGCGCTTAGTCACGCACCAGCCTGCCGCGCGACGCTACATTTGTTTTTAATTTATTATATCGTGATTCGTGTGTATAAACCTGTGCAAAACATAAAGAAAACATGCCGTCGTGTGTTTTCAGACGATGTACAAATTATACCGCAAAAGTTAAAGACAAATGTGTCATTTCATGCGTAAGTTCACAAAACTACCTATTTTCATTTCATTTTATTCGACGATGCCGTCTAATGGCGGCCGGCGCATGCAGAATCCCTCTAGCAACAGGCATCCCGCCGTACGGTGTCATATTTTCTTTCTCTTTCTTCACGTGTATAAGTAGTGCTAGTATTTTCGCCGTTTTTAAGCGCTGCGATGTTCATTCATAACGTGTCTATATATAATACGTCATTGTAAACAGTAGCTTAACTACAGTGAGTATAATAATCAAACTGTAAGTGGGAATAATTTTGATGAATGCTTGAGGAAAACCTATTTTAAAAACGCGGAATTTAAACTTCACACCAATGACAGCAGTATCATTATTCCAAAAGTGTCGACTATGTGCTCACCATTCATTAAACCTCTAATCTGCTCGGGGAATCAAATCTTCCAAGTAAGTCCTAGCTTATAGTGAACCTAATCTGGTATCTTTACCGTTACAGTCTATTAAACTCCACTGCTACTAATATTGTTATAATATTGTTGTTTTGAGACCAATGAACATCAAATGCAAGTAGTGGTGTAAAATTATCAAGTATATAGTACATATCTGTGCGAATGTGCTGCGATTTAGAAAGGTCCAGCTCGAACTTTTGCAAGAGCTTCCAGATCTTTTTACTGTTTGATAAAAACCTCCACCTTGAGCATGAACACTTCATGGCTGGCATACGGCATTATGTTTTCAAATGACCTCGTTTGGAGCTAAAATGATAATACAAGATAGTAAAAAATGATAATTCAAGGTGCCAAGGCCAGGTGTATCATTTGGTTGGAAGTGTGCTTCCGCCACCCCAGAATGAACCACAGCTCTTACAGATATATTTGGCTGGTGAGGACGATAAAGAAGTTCAATTGAGATGCAATAACTTTCTTTCTGAAAACCTGGCTTAATAAGGAAATTGAAAAAAATGCTACATACTCTTATTATATACGTAGGAGAGTTAAAGCTAGCCCTGGACAAAGTATCTGCTACGCCAAATACATTTAAAGCGAACATATATAATAAGAAAAAAGATAAGCTATAAATGCTGAAAGAAAGCCTACAAATGGCCGCAGTGGACGGTGTAATCAACCTACGTCAAATGAAATTGCTTTAGTTATTGTTACACAGCAATTTTCTAGCGGAATATTAACACATTGCATCGAATAAATAAAGTCCATCGCTCATACGATGTCTTACAGTACCCACTTTTGTTTTGCTACGAGGAGGATGAATATTCCATTTCTATATCTATCGACCAAACAACCGCTTAAAAATGGTATCCACTGTAAGTCGTTATTCTTGCCGTGTAATGAATAGGAAATGAGAAGATAATCATCTGCTATAGTTTCGTTCGCTCTTTAGCCAGTTTTTAGTTGACATGTTTGTGAAAATCGAGACGTAAAGGTTGAGTTATATTACGAATAATCAGGCGCAGCTTAGGGGGACAGTTATGTACACTTCCAAGATGCGATAGGGAGACAGTAAGTTGGTGCTGATCAGAAGGGTCAAAAGGTGGTGCTGCCTTCTTTTACGGGGGGGGGGGGGGGCACGCTATATGCATGTGCGGACACAAGATGCCATTACGTATGTGAGTATTTCTTGAGGCCCCAAAATTGATTTTCTCCTTAACCCAAACATTAATGATATTCTCGAAAATTTGCCGCGAGCGTGCCATCCTTACACCAAAAACCGAACAAGCCTCAGTCATAAATGATATATTTTTGAGATCATTCGAAGGGGTTGAATATCAATATAAAGTTGACTACTGATAAACACCGATGATGTCATTCATTATCCCGTCGATTTCCTGAACACACTGAAGCCTCCTGGTCTCCCAACTACTTCACCATAACCATAAACAAAGCTCTTAAGGTAGCAGAAGTAGACTTGATATAAATCTGCTTCTCCCACAGTCAGTTGTATGTGACATGTTTCAGATTAAGCGCACAGAATAGCTTTGATTCTAGCACCCGAAGGAAAAACAAAAAATATTCTTTACCAAGAAATACTGCGGTAGATATTTCAATTTCGTTGTAAAAATATAATACCTCCGTGTCATTTTCATGAGATTAAAGGCCAAGCTCCGTGTTCATATAATATAAAAAAAAAATTCATATTTATTCAACTTTCAAATCCCTACACTATAATAATTTTTATGTTTCATAAGTACTCAAAAATTTGAACATAATGATTTATATGTTATAACAAAATTAATAACGTAAAAAACAATTAAAAATCCTATTAGAACTATTTTCTTCTACGCGGACGAAGTCGCGGGCAAAAGCTAGTATTTATATTTAAATTAATTGATTTATGAAAAAAGCAAAAATAATTGTCAAAATCACTAAAAATTACTATATTTTGATATAGGATAAAATAAACTTATTTTTTATCCACTGATCCATTGAAGCGATATTACCAACTGGACGATGTACGATGTGCACTTGACTGTGATAAATCCTTAACTATTTTTGGACCATTTATTAGGCTTTGTTCGATTTACGTTCAACAAATACGTAATTGGTTGAGCACAGTTGAATGAATGGGCTCAATTTTCTGATAAGATTTAATTTAACAGAAATTTTGTAGGTTCGCTTGAATTCTGGGATGATTATAAATTCTCTAGAAGTAGAGTAGATTACAATCAAAAAATTTTTAACATCACTTTTAATATGAATTTTTAATAGTAATAACTAATAAATTATTAATTACTGGCTTGGCAGGCAGGTTGGCAAACACAGTTATAAGTTTTTATTATTATTTTTTTCTTTTTTTTAAAACGTTACCTCCATACTAGGATTTTATCCTGTATCGTGGGGGCAGTTTACAAACATAAATTTCACGAAGACAAGCATCCAGACCCGGAACAATTATTTGTAGACCATACAAATACTCGTTCCGTGCGGGATTGGAACCCGCGGCCCTTAGCGCTGTAACTCACTGCTAAGCCACTGCGCCACGGAGCCGTTATTGGTAAGACGCTACTGCCCATCTTCTGGTTTGTTTCCCTTTGACGTCTCTTCCGTCAACCACGGGATGATGTAGGCTAGTGGATATTATTCCACTGCCACTACACGGCCTTGAGATAAATTCATTTATACATTAGCCGGAGGTAATATGTGAGCAAAAACAAACCGGTCTGATCCTGTACATGTTGCTATTGTCCACGTATTTTCGATACGGCTTATGATAAATTACATATAAACTTATTGGTTAATAATAACCTTATTTATTTTCTTAATTGTAAGTTTTCTCTATAACTATTTATTGCTTTCACTTTGGGGTTAAGGTACAAATCTAAATTTATAGCCACGATAGCAGTATAACTTTTTTCAAAAGTATTGATATTGTGAAATCTCTCACTAAACTGCCTGTGGATGAGTATAGGCAAATTTTCCAAGTAATACTTCTTTCTTATAGATGAGATGGCAAACAGGCATGTGGCTCACCTAATGGTGTCGATAGCCGCCCATAAAGATATGCAATACCAGGGGAATTGCAGGTGCGTTGCTGGCCCTTTAAAAGTTCTGTTTCTTGAAGGTCCATAAATCGTTTCGCTCCGGACTAATCACCGATGGAAAACGTGAACTTCTTAATTGAGAAGTATTACTCCTAGCTACTTATGATTGTTATTAGGTGGACTGCGATCGTAAATCCGCCTATTACGTAAAAAGAGCAAGGCAAATTCTTCAATTGGAGAGGCCGTGCAAATGGGTGAAGATAGCTGTATGTAGAAGTGGGCTATGGTAAATATTCAATTATTGTAGTTTTTGTGGGAAGTTTTAGAATTATTCAGAGCATTAACCTATGTTTTAAAACTTACCTTTAGCAACTCCTTACACTATTGATTTGATTTTAAACGTCGATCGTGATTAAATAGAATTAACGTCATTTAAACGTAAACTTGGAATCTGTTAATTGCAGGTCGAAAGATTAAATTCGTTTGTACGTTTTGCAATGTTCACCAGTGAGAGGTATCTAAAATAAAAAAGAAATTTAAATTAAACTTGAGAAAGTCTTTCAGATTCCAAACGTATCTTAATAACGTCGAAAAAAAAACAATCTAAAATTGTCCGGTTACAGGGAAAAAGTGTGAGAAGAGAGAAAAAGTATAGTGGCTTTGTGAGGCTGAATTTTTAAATTTCAATAAGCCGTGCAGTGGCAAAATGCAAATGATTTCTTGGGTAAACCTGAATAGTCACGGATTTTAAATACACACAAAGATGACAAAAGAACACATAGTCTACCAGAAGAAATGTGTTTCTTTCTTCTTTTTATTCATTAATTTGTGTTTTCGCTGATATTTTTAAGAGGGTGATACTTAAGCGACCGAGCTGGCCCATTGCTTATATAAGTACAACCATAACGCATCTGAAGCATGGCTCTATCTCTCTGACAATGTGCTGGTTACATGTGTCGCAGAAGTGACACCCGTGGAAGTAAATTTGTCATTAAGTGGAAAAGACGCTTAGGTAAATGGAGAGTGGTTTGCTCCCTGGTGGCAGCAATTGGATGCGTGAAGCCGAAGAACGGGCTGAGTGGCGCGTTTTAGGAGTTGTCTCTGTTCTGCAGCAGACTGCAGGCTGGTGATAACGTTGGCTTACTACGCAATGAATTTATAGACATACTTGTACAGAAGTATTACAGGGTTGAGTTATAATTATGAAACAAGAAATGTTGTCTGAAATCGGTTATACCTAATATTCACATACATAAAGCATTATATTTGTATTTAATATCTGGTATAGTTGAACATGTGTATGTAGTGTAGGGCGACCCCCCACTAGATGGAGTGACGACCTGCAGGAAGTCGTTGGATGCAGGTGGCTCAAGATCGTGCTTTGTGGCATTACTTGGGGGAGGCCTATGTTCAGAAGTGGACTTGTGAAGGGGTGTAATGATGATGATGATGATGATAGTTGAACATCGATAGACTGTGGATGAGCACATCAACAGTACGATGATATCGCCCTAGCTAAGTAGACAGCTTGCGCAGCTTTGTTTTGCTCATCCAAACTTGCACTTAGCTATTTTCCCACCTAATGGTAAGTGGTGATGCAGACAAAGATAGTGAAGAGCAATGAATTAAATAAAACCTATTTACTATTGCCTTGAAGACACACATTGTTATCGGACGGAAAGACAGATGTTGGCAACTTATTTCACTCCTTTGCTCTACGCATGACAACCGATATAAGAAACCGTTTGGTTCGAATGCGTGGTGACAAAATATAAGGATGGAAACTGACCGAGCGTCTGGTTGTCCACTGGTGGAAGAATTTCTGCGTACATTCTCCGAAATACAAGATGCATTGCAGTAGATAACCGAATGGCTGGCTATTTTGTTATTGTGTTCGAGGCTGATAAGATTAGTTTTAACCAGATTCGGGTCACCAATAAGCCGCTTAGCATGCCTTTCTATGAAGTCCAAAGCTGCTAAGTAGCATTTTGCAGCACCAACCCATATATGGCAACAATAATCCATGCGCGCCTGGACTTGCGCTTGACATACAGTAAGCATCTGTTCCAGCATGAAGTGCCGCCGAACATTTGCAAGGACTTCTAGCTTCCTTGCAGCTACTTTGGTCTTGAACTTACTAAACCGCCCGAAGTTCAGGTTTGAAGAAATCTTAACCTACAACACCTGAAGGTGATCGGTGTATTCCATTCATATTCCAGTAAAAGAGTCAAGATAAGTGGGCTCTTCTTTACAGCAAAGGGACGTGCTTGTATTTTGGAATCGTCGAATTTCACAAGGTGGGATTCACATACTTAATCATCGCTTCTCTTTCAGCACTCAGCACTTTGTTGGTATTACTCCTCAATGGTGCTAACGTATTCCCTACTGGCGGTTACTGAGGAGATCATTCCATTCTATGGGCATACCATGAAAAGGGCGTATATTCTAAAGGACAAGATTATGGAGCGTATATTCTTTTTGACTTATCATTTATCATGTAACCACTTCATAAAAATATTAAAATCCTCTTGTATGAGGTTGAGAGTGTCGTTGATATTACTTCCAGTCGTTGAAAGCGTAAAATAATATATCCGCCTTATCCTGTGAAGCTCACGCCTTCTGGCTGATGTCGTTAGAGTTATAACTTGTTAATTTTGCTAAATTGAATATTTACTAGGAACTTGAAACTGGCTGTACTGCGATGTGACTGAATAATAAAACATATGACACGACTGGAGTGAGATCAAGCAGGACCAACGGCTTGACGAGATATTTCAATCCCATGCCATAGAATGCTTTCCATTGGATTGAAATATCTATCCTTCAAAATCAAATTTCTGACTCCAGGTTGCTATTGAGAAAATCGTAACAGAAAAGCCGATAACTGGTTTTTGGCCCGACATGGGTTTCGAACCCTGTACCTCATGATCAGCAATCGCGGACGGATAGACAGTCTATTACTTATTATTATTTTAATACTTATTGACTTTTTGCGAAATGATAGGTAGGTTGTCGTAAAGCGACAGTTAAAAACTAAAGAACCTAACCTAACAACGAAACAACTAAAAAGAAAATAATTTATTTAAAATTTGTAAATATATTTACAGTTTCTTTTATAAAAAAAAGGTATGAAGGTGATGATGGGCTGTAATGATGATAGTGAATTACAATTTTTTAAAAAAAGTTAATAACAAAGATAAATGAGTACTGAAACGATGTATGCACAGGCTATGCCTATGGTAGGTGCACAGCGCCTGATCTAGGTACACGCAGTGCTTGAAGTAGGCACACACAGCGCCCGGAGTGGGCACACACAACGCCTGGAGTAGACACACACAGCGCCCGGAGTAAGCACACACAATGCCCGGAGTAGACACACACAGCGCCCGGAGTAGACACGCAGCGTCTGGAGTAGGAACACGCAGCGTCTGGAGTAGGCACACGCAGCGCTTGAGGCAAGCACGCACAGCGGCCAAAGATAGCGCGGGCACTAGTAGGTGGGGGCGTAGGCGTGGCTAGGCGATGACTTCAGGAGAAGGCAGAGGCTTGCAAGATCCCGAGGCAGTGCGGGTAAGGCCTTTAGGAGGTGCTTCTCGTATGAAAGCTGAAGTGAGACTTTTCTTTATTGGCCGATTGTTCGGCTTTTATACTTTTTGACGGATCTGGGATAAGAACGGGAAATTATTTAAATTAAATTTGAAATTATTTAATTAAAAGCAAATTTTTGTAAATGGACAAGAGGAAAAGAGTATTTTTGTGGAAATATTGAAGTAAAAATATCAGGCCGGTAACGAATTTGAATAAAAGTTGCCATGACAACCAGATAAACAACGATGTCAAAACATGTCAAATTTTGGTTTTAGGCTCGTAATAGAGAAACGGCAAGATTTAAGTGAAAAATGAGATAATGTTGATATAGGAAAAAAGGTAGCGCAACAGCGCGCACGAAGTCCGAAATTGCAGAGTTACGGAGAACTAAATAAAAGACCGAAAAAGGTAGACTCCATTGACACCGATTTAAAAAGTGCTGATAGCGTGAAAATACGAATTAAAAATGATTTGTTATTGTGTTCTTATGGTTTAAAAACGTTACAGGATCCTATGGAAATAAAGGTGATGCAAAATATCCAGTTTTGAGGCGAATGCAGAAAATCAAAAACAGAATTTAAAATAGTGTAAAATGATATGTAAGTAGCATAACACTACAAGGTATCTTATTTACATTCATTTTTTATTATTTTATTTAGGGGTTTTTGTTTGTTATCATGTCAGTCCTACTAAAAAATGAAGTAGGTTTTCTTTTACTAATTGTGAAGCTTTTGGAGTAATACATATTTACGTTCATATATTAGGGCTTTATATAATACACATTTGTTTTACTTTAATTCACAATTTCGTAAAGTTTTTGAACAACGTGGTATGATAGCACTGCAAACACTTTGAAAATGGTGCATTTTCAAAGTGCTTGCAGTGCTATCATTAAAACAAAAAAAAAAAACAGATTTCAATGCACAAACATTTTCTTTTATTCAACTCTTGGAAATATAAAACGTTTCATTATAACATTTTATTTATCACGGGTGGTGGCGAGAAAACGTTTTAACTGTTACTAGACAATATGATCTGTTTTCGATTGAAAACTAAGGAATTATTAATTTTTTGAGAACAACAGTTGGATAATTTTTCGTTCTCAGTTTGGCTATTTAAAAAGTAATATGAGATGAAATAGTTTTATTACGCTTATTGGTACCAAATATTCAAAATTAAAATAATTTTTACTTGCAAGCAATTAATATAAACCATATTACTAAAATTGAAACATATAATATTTAGAGGGTACTCTGTATTATATTCAGGTCATCCTTAGATGTAAAAATATAATATATCTCTATATAATATCTATATTATTTTTGGGGGCGTAAAATTATAGGTTAGATAATATACATAATATATGATATAAACTAATAAAATTAACGACTTAAAATATAATAATATGCTTCCATTACATCCTATCAAAATGTACTGCTGAACGTAGGCCTCCCCATAGATTGTCTCCGGAAGGGGGGAGGGGGCGGATATTTGTAATAGTTGCCGCATTTGGCAATCGGGTTAGCAATCGCAGGATAGATTTGCCACTCATCTCAATTCAGGTTATTTTTTTTATAGAATAGGATGACAAACGAGCACACAGTCCACCTGATGATAAGTTGTTGCTACGGCCCATAGACATCTACATCTATCCTCGATTACAAATAAAAATGCAGAGTGTTGTCACCCGTAAATACTAAGATGGAATGCCTCGTTTCCAGAAAAAAGGGTCTCCCTTTCTCTACACTCACCATACGAAACACAACAGAATTAAGCTACTATTTTACAATGGTATTCTGTGAGAGCGTGGTCCTTCCTGGTCGAGCCGACCCATTTGTGTTAAAACTATAGTATAAATACGAGGGTGGATTGAAAAGTACTCGGCCTAACACAGATCCATTCAATCCTAAAAATCAAATCTACCCACATTATTTAGTTCAGTTCAGACTAGTTCATTGTGTGAAGTTCGAAACGTGTGCGATAATTAGTTGTGATTTTATAAATTTATTAACAAAGTAATCGGACATAATTTCCGCGAATGGAGCAAATCGAGCAGCGTGCCGTCATTAAGTACCTCCATAAGAAGGGGCTATCATCAAAAGCCATCCATGATGACATGGTCAGTACATTAGGCGATTGTGCTCTGTCATATTCATCCGTCAAAAAATGGATAGCAGAATTTAAGCGTGGTAGAGAGAATGTGAAAGATGGACCCCGCTCTGGAAGGCCTTCGACGTCAACTACTGACGAAAATATTAAAAAAGTACTTGATTTAATAATGGGAGACCGCAGATTAAAAATTAGAGAGATAGCCGAGATTATAGGCATCTCCTATGAACGAACTCAAAACATCATTGTCAACGAGTTGGGTTTCCACAAGGTGTCTGCGAGGTGGGTTCCGCGACTGCTTTCAGTTGAACAAAAAAGGACGCGATTGACTATTTCACGCGACTGTTTGGAGTTATTTGAAGCCGATGCAGATGATTTTTTGAATCGTTTTGTTACTATGGACGAAACATGGGTTCATTACTGTACACCGGAAACAAAACAACAATCAACACAGTGGAGAAGACCTGGTTCACCACCCCCTAAAAGGCTAAGTCGATTTTGTCGGCAAATAAGGTGATGGCTTCAGTATTCTAGGACTTGAAAGGTGTGATTATGATTGATTATCTTGAAAGGGGTCAGACTATAAACTCTGATTACTACTGCACCTTACTACGTCGTTTACGAGAGAAAATAAAAGAAAAACGTCGAGGAATGCTCAGAAGAAAAGTCCTGTTTCATCAAGATAACGCCCGTGTTCACACGTCAGTACAGTCAATGGCTGAAATTCACAACTGTGGCTTTGAACTGTTACCGCATCCGCCGTATTCACCTGATCTGGCACCATCAGACTTCTTTCTGTCCCTGGAGACGCCAGCAACTTAAGGTATCTTCGATAAAGATTTAGTGGACTGTAATTTTGGTGCATACGGCAAAGGGGAAAATAAATAGGTGGGATAGCACGCACTGACCTGATGAGGGCTGCCGCGCCTTCCTCCTGGAGTGTCTGCTTTACAGCGAGCTCGCCACGTGGTTCGGCGCACACGCACTCTCGGAACAGTCTCGTGAAGTCCCACACTCTCCACCTCTGCCCTTACGGGGGCGTCTCACACTTTTATGAGTTACAAAGACACAATGTCTGATGCGGTGAATATTAAACATAAACAGGAGAACTCAATGTTCATCCTGCGCGGTTTGCGGTTAATATATATAAGACGCGACGGGTGGCCGTGCGTTGCGGATGGCGTAATATCACTTAGTATAATGACGCGCGCCGAGATCCTCTTTTTCACCTCGGCGGCAGCGCGTGCGGTAGGAAAGGGAAGGAATGAAGGAAACAAAAAATATGCACTAGTCATGTTGATAAAGTAGATTGTTAACTGGCGTTACCATTTCCTCCCGCCCTTAAAGGGTCACCTTTAAAAGACAACCGTAATATAAAAAGTAAAAGGAAAACAAATAAATAAGCGGTATATAAAGTGAGAGGATGCGCTCAATGCGCATGTCTCATCTACTAACCTTACTTGGTAAGCGAGAAAATGTATACATAAATATAATATTGCGGTTTAATACTTTTTTAATATATATATATATATATATATATATATATATATATATATATATATATATATAAACTTAATTCCTAATTTAGATAAATAATTATAATCAAAATAATCGTGATTTATTGTCTTGGGAGAGGGCAAATACGAGCAACAGGACGGAGATATGTTCCCTTAGTAGTTCTCACGGTCACTACTCGAACTACGCCATCCTTCGAAGGATGAACAGACTCGACAATCGCTAATGGCCAAGCAAGGGGCGGTTCATTATCATTCATCACAATTACAACCATGCCTGGTACGATAGCCGTAGACGGGGTGTTCCGCTTCTGACGAACTTGTAATCCGTGAAGGTATTCCGTCCTCCACCGGTCCCAAAACGACTGAACTAATTTATCCAGTAAAGAATGCCTGTGTAACAGACTGGTAGAGTCAGATTTGACTTTGGGTGCGGGTAATGACAATAAAGGTGCGGTATTCAAAAAATGACTCGGAGTAAGAGCTGAAGGCTCTGCAGGATCAGAACTCAATACTGTCAAGGGCCGCGAGTTTAGCAAGCACTCAATTTGCGCAAGAACAGTATTAAGCTCTTCGTATGAAAGTAACTGATGTCCGATAACTCGGAACAGATGCGTTTTTACGACTTTGATCATACTCTCCCAGGCGCCTCCAAAATGAGGAAAGTTGGGACAGATGAACTTCCATGTTATACGATTCTCAGCACACTCTTGCTCAAGCTTTGGGCGGTATTCAACGTTTAGAAATTTATAGAGATCGCGAAGATACGAAGCGGCACCTTTAAAATTCGTTCCATTATCCGAATATAAAAACTGAATCGGCCCTCGTCTAGAGAGGAAACGTTCCTCTTCGCTCTGACAGCGCGCGACCTGTTATACTCCCGTTCACTCGGGACCTTTTTGGCGGGAAAATTTGTATATAGAAATTTTTTTGCTATATTGCAAATTTTGCTATATTTTCACTTTGAGACAATATTTATGGATAAAACTTACAGGAATTCTTGTTGAATGTATAAACTATCGAATAAAATTATTTTTGGTTGCTAGAAATTGTAATAAAATATGTAAATTACCATGTATAACATAGTAGTAGTATATACTTCAATTTTAGTGACAAAATTACTACTAATTTGAATTCTACACTTTTGTTTTTGGAGAAATTTATATCAAATTGTTTGGAAATATGTATATTTTTATATTTTATGTGTTTCCATTCGTTACTCATACCAAAATATTAAAATATTAAAAAAATTAAAAAAAAAATATTTTATCTGTGACATTTCGAACAATATTTCTAAAATATGTTCGTGTGAATTTGAAATAAATACAACGTCATGTTATTTGAAATATATACGAAAAGTTTTTTTACTTACATTTTACACTAAAAATAAATGAGAATTTGATAAATAACACATTTATGAACCAACCTCCAAACTAGACCTTCCGAAGTTTGAAGTACTTTTGGCAATTTACTTTTCACTTTTTATACCACAAATTATATATCTATGTGTTTACTATATTACAAGAAATGTAAAAAGTATAATACTTTCGTTTTTAGTCCAGACACAAATATAAAATTCTACAAAAAACACGGAGCACCTTCATCAAAGTGACACGTGGAACGCCGGAAGTTCAGAGTGATTTCTTTTTTTTTTCTAAGAAACATTGCCAGGTTATGGTTTAAAATAAAAGAGCATATCTTTGTCTTTGATACTAATATCTATTGCATAGTGTCTTTGGTTTTATTTAAAACGAAAAAATAGTTTTTTCATAGGTAGACATGTTTACATAATTCTGATCGAATTAGATCACGGTTTGGCGGACGGAAGGTTGGTATTGCGCGATCCAATGTGAGCATGGCTTGGTTTACGGGTTAGCAGCGAAGAAACTAGAACTACTAAGATCTGTAACGATTTCTATATGTACAGCTCGAGTCGTGAGGCATGAGAAAACACATGAGTACGCCTTCTCGCTGCGTACACCACGACGACGTACAGGAGTGTATGCGATAGGACCGGCATAATCGCAGCCCGTGTGTGTAAATGCCTTAATAGCTTGTCTTACACGACTATGGGGAAGATCAGCCATCAAAGGGTAAGTTGGACGGGGTCTAAGTCGGAAACATATATTACATTTGTAGACTCTGCTTCTCACAGTGCGGCGTGCGGAAAGTATCCAAAATTTTTGACGGAGCAATGACAATAACAATTCAGGCCCAGCGTGTAAATTTTTAATATGATAATAGTCAATGATCATGTTCACTACATGATCACTGCGCGGGAGTATAATTGGATGTTTTTGCGTGTAATCTAATGCGGAGTTCGAAAGACGACCACCAATGCGGATTAAACCATTCTCAATAAAAGAATTGAAAGCGGGCGAGCAAGGTTTGTTACCTTCAATATTTAAATATTCCACTGCAAAATGCTGTTTTTGCAGGGCGCGGAGGATTATAACCTCAGAGAAACTGAGATCATCAGCAGTCACTACAGTAGTGCTGCGGCGGGGCAATAATTTTGCAAACTTACACACGTACGCAATTATACGTAGAAGTTTACTCCAAGAAAAGATGCGGAGTGCGAGCTGCGAGCGAGAATTACAGACGGATGTGCACACAGTGTGCGACAAAATCTTCTTCTCAGGCATATTTGCAATAACCTCATTGTCTAAAGTACGAAGAGGCCATTGAGATGGATCTAACGAAGTCCACTGAGGCCCATGGAGCCACAGGGGGTTTGAAACTAATTTACTTGGCGTAACGCCACGTGAAAGTATGTCTGCGGGATTCTCAGTACCTGCGACATGATAAAAGTTATCAGCGCGAATATTGTCGGTAATCTGAACAACGCGGTTTGCAACAAAGGTCTGCCACTTGTGTGGCGAACTCTTTATCCAGTACAGAGCTACTTTTGAATCTACAAAGGCATAGACTGATATTGCAAGGTCAAGAGAATAATTGTCGAGTACTCTGCGAAGCAATTTTGAGAGTAAAACCGCTCCACAAAGCTCAAGGCGTGCAATAGATAGTGGTTTCGTCGGTGCGACTTTAGTCTTTGCACAAATCAACTGGACGGTGTTACCATTGACGCTCTTTACATGTATGTAGACTACGGCACCGTATGCGTGCTCGCTGGCGTCGGAAAACCCCAGGAGTGACGCAGTACAGTTTTTGGATACACCAACATGTCGCGGGATACGTAAATCATTAAGAGCTGGTAATTCAGCACAGAATTGCCTCCACATCTTAATAATTGGCGGTGGTGGTATGTCGTCCCAATCTAAATTAAGTTGCCAAAGCCGCTTTATTAACAATTTGGCGTACGCGACTGTGGGAGCAACGAAACCCATTATGTCCCACAGGCGAGCGACAGTAGATAAGATGGCGCGCTTAGTGCACGTCACATCAACGGGAACAGATATCTTAAAATAAAAGGCGTCACTATCGGTAGACCAATGCAAGCCTAGTATTTTATGTGGCATTGATTTATCGAACTCTACTTCTCCTGTAATTTTATGGGAAGTAGGGAGGTCATCTAAAACAGATCGACGGTTACTATGCCATTTTATCAGGTCCCATTGGGCACCCTTGAATAAGTCTATCAGCTGCCGAGAGGTCTCACTGGCCTCGGATTCACTGGGCATAGAGAACGCGATGTCGTCCATATATAGCGAAGTAAATGCGATACGACTCGCAAGCGGATACTTTGCGCCGTCGTCATCAATGAGCTGTCTTACCGTGCGCAATGCATGGTATGGACTCGAAGTTAAACCGAAGGACACGCGATTGAAGTGGTATAACACAAGTGGGTCTTGTGGACGGAAGCGGTATAGGAAGCATTGGTAACGACGATCAGAATCGCGAACAACTATTTGCAGAAATTGTTGGCGACAGTCGGCTGTCATAGCGATTGGATGTAAGCGGAAAGTTAAAATTATATTGAACAAGTCGCCTTGCAAATTTGGTCCTGAATGCAGAATATCATTTAATGATCGCTCAGTGCTAGTCTTACTGCTAGCGTCAAGGAGGTTGCGCAGACGCGTTGACTTCTTATCTTCGCGTAAGATTCCATGATGCGGTATGACATATATTGGAGCGGGTTCATGAGAGTCATACGGCGGTGCGGGGGATATATAATTTTTAGCTAAGTATTCCTTTATGACGTCATCTTTAAATGGCAGGCCAACAATATATCTACCAGTAAAAGGATTGCGGGATGTCGTAGATTTATAAAACTCTTCACATTCAATGTCTGAAGGACACTGAATGGGCGGTGCGGAGGGTGGCTGTTCAAGCTCCCAAAATCGTTGCACTAATTTGTCAACGATAGGAGACTCTGGAACTGAGCAGCACGTTAAAGAATGATTTACCTGAAGTGTCGGCACTGAGCCCATAATAACGTAACCAAATACCGTATTCAAAGCCGAGGGCCCGGACAAGTCGTTAGACGAATAAATTACGTCTGGACATAGTAAGTGCGGGAAAAGGGATGCGCCTATCAAAACATCAATTTTATTAGGCATGCTATAACATTCATCAGCGAGTCTTATGCCATGGAAGTGTGATAAGACAGATGTGTCTACCACAGCGGTGGGCAAAAGGTCGGTGATTTGATCAACAACTAGCGTTGAAATATTGAAGTTAATATTCGAGTCGAATCGTGAGAAAATTTTAATATCAATCGATTTCGATTTTACAATTTTTTCAACTCCACCGAATCCCTTTACTACAGTACATTCGGTATCGTGTTGTTGAACGCCTAAACGATGACAGCACTCTTTAGTCATAAAATGGCTTTGAGCCGCGGAGTGTAATAATATACGAATAATTTGTTTCTCTCCCTTAGCATCGTAAGCAAATACTTGAGCGGTTGATAATAAAACAGTTCTTTGCGAACGACTTGCGCGCGCGGGAGGCGGTGAACGTTGAGAAACATTCTTGAACGAAGTACACAGCGCGACGTCTGAACGCGCACTTGCGGTGAGGGGTGGCGAGTGTGCGGGCGCGGGGGTTGTAGACTTCAGTGTAACTGGCTGAAGCGGTAGAGAACGCGCCAGCGTAGGGGAAGCATTATCGCTTCTGCGGTGGAAGTGCAACAATGTGTGATGTTTAAATTTACAAACTCGACAACTATAATTTGAAGAGCAACTAGACACTCGATGACTTAAACTGAGACAATTCACACATGCATTGTTACTCTTTACGCATTTAAATCGTTCCTGCGGCGTCATTTTATTAAAGTCTGCACACTTAAATAGGTGTTGATGCACAATATTATCGCACAGACACTTTGAGCAACTAGTCGTCGTGCTTACGTACGCCTGATACTTCGGCGACGAAGTATTATTACAGCGACGATTATTACCGTTACCTCGTCGATTGTTTGGTGCGCTATTAGAATTTGTACTAGAATCGGTGCGTTGCAAAACTTTGGAGCGGGTCCTAATAAAATTTACTAAATCATCAAAGGTAGGTACCATCGAGTTATGACTATATTCGAAAGAACGAATGGTATCCGGGTCCAGCTTCTTAAGCGCGATATGAAGAACAATTAAGTCCGCGAGATTATCTAACTTTAAGTTTTGTAAAGCGCGCACTGCACTTATAAAGTTATCAGTAAATAAATCAAAATTATTTGCGGTGGCCGATTGCAATGGCTTAAATTCGAACATCTGATTAATATATGTAGATGCTAGCATACGCCGGTCTTCATATTTGTCAACGAGTGCTTGCAATAAAATTTTATAATTTTCAGCGCAAGGAGTTATACCTGAGCATACAGATAGGGCTTTGCCCGTTAGTTTACCTAGCAAATAGTATAACTTTTCAGCGTCGGTAAGCGATGTGTTGTCATGGACGGTTGATTTAAAGCTAGCATAAAATAAAGGCCATGAGCGAATGTCACCCGAAAATGGCATAAGTTCGAT
This sequence comes from Parnassius smintheus behrii, assembly GCA_036936625.1. Lineage (NCBI taxonomy): Eukaryota > Metazoa > Arthropoda > Insecta > Lepidoptera > Papilionidae > Parnassius > Parnassius smintheus. Next base: position 40,892,802 of record JAUPFT010000001.1, on the reverse strand, counting down.
AGGCGGAAGTGTGAATCTGGCTTTAGATGGTGTACTAGTACTTTGTAAATTAGATTGCGAATATTGTAAATAAAGCCTATTTATTCTACCGCAAAGAGACTCAAACGCAATGAGGCTGTTATAATCAGGTTTAGCAATAGGGTTTATTTTTAATAAATGTGAATTGTAATTATCTAAGACCTGTTTAAACTCAATACGTAAAGCATTAATATTAGAACTTCCATCAAGAAAACGCTCCATCGTGGAAGTGTTTGTGAGGATCTCCGAGGACATATCATATATTTTTGCACTATTTCAAATAAAGCATCTCGTTTAGCTAACAATAAAACCAACTCAGCATCAGGTGTGCCCTCATTATCCGAGGAATCGCTATTATTCGATGCTATTTGTTTTTTAGGCGGCATTACAACTTAAGTTATGCGGCAAAAATAATATAATTATAAGCGGGTAGTCTGTAAGCGACCTCGCTACGCGGTTGAATTATTAAATATTAGTTTTGTTAACGATGAACTTTAATTGTTAACTTTTATAATAATTATGAAGTTATTTATAACGAATATAATGCTTAAATATATGTGCAAATAATAAATGTAATTTAACAGTATAATCTATAGATGTAGTTAAAAGTTGATGACGTGATGTGAACATACAACAAATAATTTATATAGATAATTATATGCTTATTCATTCTATGAATATAGTTTTAAAATTACTATGAATGTCACCTATTAGGACCTATTCTAGTGTTTTAATAAGGGCGGGGTTAATCCGAAGTCGGATTAAAATATAAATAGTTAATTATATAAACGCTTATTACGATAACGATCTAATAAGGGCGGAAAGTCAAGGTCAATCCAGCGAGAAGTGACCATTAAAAATGGAGATGCCAGCAACTTAAGGTATCTTCAATAAAGATTTAGTGGACTGTAATTTTGGTGCATACGGCAAAGGGGAAAATAAATAGGTGGGATAGCACGCACTGACCTGATGAGGGCTGCCGCGCCTTCCTCCTGGAGTGTCTGCTTTACAGCGAGCTCGCCACGTGGTTCGGCGCACACGCACTCTCGGAACAGTCTCGTGAAGTCCCACACTCTCCACCTCTGCCCTTACGGGGGCGTCTCACACTTTTATGAGTTACAAAGACACAATGTCTGATGCGGTGAATATTAAACATAAACAGGAGAACTCAATGTTCATCCTGCGCGGTTTGCGGTTAATATATATAAGACGCGACGGGTGGCCGTGCGTTGCGGATGGCGTAATATCACTTAGTGTAATGACGCGCGCCGAGATCCTCTTTTTCACCTCGGCGGCAGCGCGTGCGGTAGGAAAGGGAAGGAAGGAAGGAAACAAAAAATATGCACTAGTCATGTTGATAAAGTAGATTGTTAACTGGCGTTACCAGTCCCCTAACCTAAAAAAGCACTTGGGAGGTCAAAGATTTTCGACAAACGACGAGGTCAAAGCAGCTGTAGACGCATATTTTGACTCTAAGGAAGAATCCTTTTTTTCAACGGTCTAAATACTTGGAAGGGGAGGTCGCAAAAGTATATTGAACTTGATGGTGATTATGTAGAAAAATACAAATATAACTGATTTAGTATGTGTTTATTTTCTTGGTTAGGCCGAGTACTTTTCAATCCACCCTCGTATAACCGCAGCATCGCTCTACCACGTATAAAACTCTGCCGCCTCTTACGATACAGGCGTAAAGCCTAGCTTAGGTACCAGTCTCCCACAGTAAAACATTAAGGTGTAATACTTAAACATTATGTACAATAGTTATGTAATATTGAAGTGAGAAATAAAACCATCATTATTAGATTATATAGAGAGCAATACCAGGATTGACCTAGGCTATATTGGATTCGTGGCGCGACAGCTTAGCAATGAGTTACAGCGCTAAAGGCCGCGGGTTCGAATCCCGCACGGAACAAATATTTGTATGGTCTACAATTAATTGTTCCGGATCTGGATGTGTGTCCTTGTGAAATGTATGTTTGTAAACTGCCCACACTATACAGGAGAAAATCCTAGTGTGGAGGTAGGAGGTTTTTTAAAACAAATTTTTTAAAACAACTCTATATTTTATCCAAAAATTTTATTTTTTTAAAACATAGAATAAGTGTAACGAACTCCTAAAACTGACTGTATAGGAGTTGCACGTCTGAGGAGCTTTTCTTTTACGTGGTTGCCGCCTGTTATTTATTCAGATTCATGGAAGTTCATCTAGTTCAGGGGGCTCTTACGCGGTAATGGAGACTTAACCCCCCAAATATAATCCCCGAAGCCCTTCACTTTGCAGGGTGAGCCTGCAACGTTGTCAGCGAGACTGGTAAGATCCTAGTCAATACTAAAGGAAGTAGAGTCTGATGTTTTGTTAATTATAAAAAAAATTAAAAATTTGGGAAAAATTTGGGATGTGCAAGCGGGATTTAGAAAGGGAATGGGATGTACAGATCAAGTCTTTTCAATGCGCATGACCGCGGAGAAGTTTTTGGCCAAAAACCAAAAGGTGTTTTGTGCGTTCATGGACTTGGAAAAGGCCTATGACAGAGTGGACAGGGATGTGCTATGGCAAACACTGAACTCATTTGGGTTGAGCGCTGGCTTGATACAGGCATTGGAGTATCTTTATAGGGACTCTAGTGCTTGTGTTAGGATCAACGGGGTTTACTCGGATTGGTTTGACATCCATAAAGGTGTCAGACAGGGTTGTGTGGCTTCAATCTATTTATGGACAGTTGTTTGCAAAATTTGAAAGTTGAAGAATGCGGATTAAGAATGGGTGAGTTAACCGTCAAATGTCTTTTGTACGCCGATGATCAAGTTATCCTTGCGTCGTCGGCGGCCGAGTTGCAAATGATGGTTACATTAATGAACAGATCATTAAAAGAAAGGGGTATGAAAGTGAACGCAAGTAAGACGAAGGTTATGGTTTTTGAAAGAGAAGAAAGTAAAACGATTTGTGAAATAAGAATAGAAGGGGAGTCGATCGAGCAAGTAGATGATTTTGTATATTTGGGCTGCGTATTTAGCAGGGATGGGAGATATGATAAGGATATAGAACGACGAGTGAATGCGGGAAATAGAGTAAATGGGGCCCTGCACTCTATTGTGAAGAGTCAAAATGTGTCAAAAAAGGCACGTATGACAATTCACAATGCTGTGTTGGTCCCTACTTTAACGTATGGTAGTGAAAGTTGGGTGTGGCAGAAAAAGCACGAGAGTTGAATCAATGCAGTAGAAATGTGGTCCTTACGGAGTATGTTAGGGCTGAATCTGAACGACAGGGTAAGAAATTGTGTAATAAGAGGAGAGTGTGGTTTGCAAGATGATGTTGTGACCAGGATTAAGAAAGGAATGCTTCGGTGGTTTGGTCATGTGGAAAGAATGAATGAGGAAAGAGTGACAAAGAAAATTTATGTTGCAGAAGTGAATGGCAGAGTCGGAAAGGGACGTCCTAGGCGAAAATTTATTGACCAAATTGGCGATTTATTGAAAACGGGCCAAATTAGGAGTACCCTTAACCGACGAGCATGTATGCGTAGGTGTATGGATGTGAAGGAGGCGAGAGAGGTGTGTCAGGAACGTGCCAAATGGAAGTCTGTAGTCTCTGCCTACCCCTCTGGGTGACAGGCGTGAGTGTTTATGTATTATGTATGTGCATTGAACTTTGAGCTGTTCCAGAGTACTACAACGATGACCTGGTCTCAGCCGTCAAAAATCTCAAAGGATGTTCAGGGGCCAGATTAATCATTTGCTCAGCCTATCTTCCTGGAGAGAACTCAGATCCTGCCATCGAGTTAAAGCGAGTGGGGGAATTCACCCGAAAACACAACGCTAAACTTGTGGTGGGTTGAGATACTAATGCTCACCACACAACCTGGGGAAACACTAACATCAACAAAAGTGTTAAGTTACTTAATGACTTTCTCATATTTAATCGCCTAATAAGCCCAAAATCAGGGTATACACCCACCTTTGGAACGCGTCCTCGGCGAGAAGTGTTAGATATAAACTTTGCTGCCAATAACATATCCTGGCGTATAACTGACTGGCATGTTAGCATTGAAAAGTCGATGTCTGATCAAACATGTTAAGTTTGTGATTGGGGCATCACCAATCTATGAAACTGTTGGTTTTGAACATCCAATAGCGACCTCCTGGTATGTCTATGGAGGAATTCGAAAATGTTTCCTAAAAGCATCAAAACGATTGAAGGATTCGATGTAAAGATTGAACACAGTAGCTTAGCAATGAGTGACAGCGCTGAGGGCCGCGGGTTCGAATCCCGCACGGAACAAATATTTGTATGGCCTACAAGTAATTGTTCGAGGTCTGATGTTTGTCCTTGTTCAATTTATGTTTGTAAACTGCCTCCACGATACAGGAGAAAATCCTAGTGTGGGGGGTAAAGTTTTTTAAAACAAAGAGAAAAAAAGTTAACGAAGGAGACTGTAAACGTAGGTATCCGTGACACCTTCGAGAATAGTTGCCCCAACAAAACCAAGACTTCAACACAAGAAGTTCCTTGGTGAAGCAAACTGAGCAGCCCTTACCGAATATAATAAAGAAATTAGGAAAGCTAAGAGAGCATCGTGGAGGAAGCTATGCGAGGAAGTTGAGTCTTTTCCTCGCAGTGCAATACTACATAAAACGCTATCGAAAGCTAAACGTAATCGGGTCTGGTGTAATAAGGCCAACCAAAAAACGTCTGCGTACAGACTAAATAGTCAACAAAGGGCTGCGTGCTTGATGGCAACTGGAGCGATGCGATCATCGCCTAGATGCACTTCTATGCCTAACACATAATAAAGATCAAGTCCTTATTTGGACAAGGATCTTTATTTACTTGCAGACTGTGTGAACCGTCTCAACGCCCCGCGATGTAATCATAGGGTCGTTTTAAGATGGGTTCCGGGTCACGCGGGTATAGTAGGCAATGAACGTGAACAATCGCGCACTAGAGGGCTCAAAGAGTACACAACGTGAACGTAAGACATTTTGTGGAATCCCAAAAAGTCTAGCCTAATCGATTCTTTAAACTCTTTATCACAAAAAATCATTTAAGATCTGGCCTGATACACCTGGCTTAAAACATTCTAAAACCCTAATCCGGTGTACCTGTTTGGTGTTCTAGCGCCGGTGTGATTCATCACAGCTTTTTACCAAACATAATGATAATTACTACAGATGTGTACTACGAAGAAGTGAACACAATGATGAAGAAGTTCGAACGTCTCCAACCAGCTTTGGTCAATCGCTCGTTCCCACTGTCCCTGCACGACAACGCGCGACCTCATACTGCAAAACAGACGGTCTCGAAGATACAAGAGCGGTGTTGGAAGTAGTATAGTAGTAGTAGTAGTAGTATATACTATACTACTACTATAGGTGTTGGAAGCTCTCCTTCATCCGCCGTACTCACCAGACTTTGCGCCTACAGAATTCTACTTTTTACAGAATTATGATAACATTTTGTCGGGAAAGAATTCTATACCCGCCAGCGGCACAAAATACCTTTAATGAATTTGTTTCCTCATTTATTTAAGGAGGGTTTCTATATACGGCCACAGCGTTGGCAAAGATGGATCAGTCGCATGGATGATTACTTTGATTAATAGAAATAAAAATATTTATAAAAAATTGGTTTACTTATTTCAATGTATAAAGATAATTTATGCAATATTTTTAACAATCAACATGAATATAACAAATACTTCACTTCACTTCACACTTTCTAGAAATTTTTATTCCGGTACATTATTAACACAATCCTTTTCATTGTATTTTATACAAAAGCTTTTTTCTACATTTAAGGTTATCGTAAGAGCCATATTATAAAATGGAACGCACGCATGGAATTTCAAGTGAATTATCAAACTCCGTTTGCGGTCGGAGCTCACGAGGAGTGTATTCATAATTTAAATCAAATCATTCACGGCGCTTGTTTTAGGGTTTATTTATGTATAATTTTATTCAGGGTTTTAATAGGAATTCAAGAGTTCTAGGGCTCCGTATCCAAAGGGCAAACCGGAGCCATATTAATGTCACTCTGCTGTCTGGCTGTTTGTCTTTCCATCCGAACATGTCGGGTCTCTAGCTCGTAGATATGATTAGTTACAAACCTGAAAATATATTTCGTGTTATGGATAATCATGTTTGGTGTAGTTGATAAAAACCGAATTAGAAAATCAATTAAATTATTTTGTATACATCAAAAAGGTGCTGAAAAAATTATTTCTCTTATTCTAGTATGTGCGGTATCATTATTTAGACTTCATTGAAATACAAATATATTTTAAATCCTTTTAGCTTCGAAAGAAAATTAATAACTGCCAAAGCTATCAGTTTTATGCTATTATTGTTACAGGATCTACCTTAAAAACTAAATTTCTTATAAATTTGAAATTTTTGTATATTAGGTACCATATTTATTTGAATAGTAAATACTAAAAACATTAAATCATTATATACATTAATGAATATAACCAAAGGCAACCAAAGTAACAAAAGGAAACCCAGGTAACCAAAGGAAACAAACATATTTTATTTTTTAGGTAAAATGTTAATTGGTTATATTATACTCGACTCGCACTTGGCCGGTTTTTATGCAGAAGTTTTCCGAAAAGTATTTTATGTTTCTCGCATCTTATAAAATGGATAGATTAGGATAGATGTAGTATTTGTTGATACGTTGTTATGCGGTAGTGAGCTAAGAAAACGCGTTACAATGTATTACGGACATATTTTCAAGTTCACTACTTGTAATAAATTTATATGGTTTTAGGATTATTATGGTTGTATCATGAGTGGGTCGGCTCGACCGAGGTAGGACCACGCCCTTACAAAATATCAGTTCATAGTCCTCAGGGGTGAAAACGCATATGCATTTTGATTCTTAATTGAGGATACATGTAGAGGTCTCTGGGCCACAGCATCCACATTCTATCAGGTAGACTGTGTGCTCGTTTGTTATCCTTATTCTGTAAAAAATAGAGCTTTTCTTGTAATATTGCCCATTCACAACACGCTGGTAAGGCAGGTTCAATGAATGAATGAAATATCCATTATTGTAGGTACATAAAAAGCACATTAATTATTAGTAAGGTATATTTGGCGACCATATGAGGAGCGATCTTTACCAGGCAACCACGTTGCAGAGGCTTTATGCTCCGTGAGTATAATAAACGACAAGTAAGTAATATTTACGATGCTATACATATATACCTCTGGGCACACCTTTTTTGGACTCCTTATTTCCACGCGCGCGAGCAAAACTAGTATTTGGTCGTGGTAACGAAAAGGGGAGATCTCCCGAGGGGCAAGGTGGTCGGCTCGGGGAGCCGCCAACGCACCGTGATGAAGCTATTTTTTTTTCTCGTTGCTTGCGATCCTACAATTTGTTTACTATTACGAGGCTACCTCTCTTTAACTCCTTCTACTACTTATACTTATATTCACTTCTGCCATTTCATCTACTTATATTGCCGGCCTATTACCATTTCATCTTACCGGTCAAATTTTTAATAATGCTAAGGATTTTACTAGTAATTGGGGTTAACGAAAATTATTTCATGTGCTGTAACTAATATGTTATGTTTGAAATTGCAGTGTAGCTAGACGATCTTTGTGCTATGAAAATCACATTCTTGTATTACATTGCTCTAAATGACGGTCGCTCGAGTTGTTTAGCTCACTTACCGAAAAATCGCACACTTACCGCTGAACGTGTTTTACTCAGACCCTACCTTAAGTCAAATACAGACACGGGATCTCATTGTACAATAGTATCATTTGTTAGAAAGGGACTGAATATTTGATTACGTATTCAAACTCTTTAACTGAGGAGTCAGGCAAGCGGTAAAGCTACAATTTTAAAAAATAAATTTTATTACAGACATACATACATACGAATATTATAATATACAAAGAAATTATCTTTGTATATTATAATATTCGTATGTCACAATTTTCTGTCTTTGCCCTGTAGTGGCGGTGTAAGAATATCCACTACCCCATAAATTCCCATGGGCGTCGTAACAGGCGACAGAGCGAAACTGAGGATGAACAGCAACATATTTCGGATAGAAGCATAATTAAAATATTAAACTGTGGTTTAATATTTTAATTATGCTTCTATACCACGGTGAGCGGGGTGGTCCAACCCGCTCACCGTGGGTGGCAACTAGGGCAATCATTTCCCCATGAGAAACGACTCAAAGAAACGGCGCCCATGCAATATTAAAATTAGACGTTGCTGTAACGATTGAAAGATATTTCACTTGTTCAAAGTGTCCATATATTGAATTGCAGCATAAAAGCCAAATACAATAATATCAAAATACTAAGCTATTAGGTAAATTATATTGCTTGGTTGCAATCACGTAATTTATTTGCGACACGACCTAATTACGCTTCCGTTAGGTGCTTGCGTATAATTTTAGCTGACATACTACAACTTCCTGGAAAAAGTGCTGTTATCCCTTCCCCTTTGAAAGAGAAAAGAAACATAATCTATAAGCTATGTGACATACGGAAAAATATTTTACTAGTTAAACTAACATAAATTATAACATGCTAAATATTTGTTTTATTCCTTTGTATGATATATTTCTTGTCGTTTTTTTTTAAATCTTGAATATGTAAATTTTTTAACTTTAAGCAATTGATTCTATATAGTATGAAATAATTTTCTTTTAATGTAACTGTTATTATAACTTACATGCTTCGTGAATTTATATAATGATAACTTGTATAATTATTTTAACTTACGCTAAGTTCTCTTTTCTATCTCATTATACCTTAATTCATGTACCTTAATTCAACTATCCCACTTTGCCTGCTTTCATAATGCGTTTGATTTATTATTATTTTTTTACAGAATATCGTTCCGTCTTGCAATTATTTTATACGAAAGTGATATTCATACAAAGATTTACATAATTATGTTGACTTAAATATAGTCTGTTTATAGAACCTCAATTCCTCTGTAAAATATTCTTCTGAACCTGGTTATTATAGAACTACGCCCTACAGTAGGTCTAACAAGTAATTATTATTAGGAGTGCACGTTAAAATTAAAACCATCGACATAAGTACACTTCACCGTTCAATCCCTACATAGAAATAAGCTATTATAACCCCATTAACATGTAAAATTCTACTTAAACATTTTTATTTCTAGGGTTCCGTGTGGCAGCGGCGCTTAGAATCTTGCCACCCCATCTCTACTCGTGGGTGTCGTACGAGGCGACTAGGGGCGAAAAGCCAAAAAAGAAAGAACAAGATTTGGTATCCGACATATGGCGAAATAACCACCTCAGTTCTCTGGTCAGGCCAAAAATATCCAGATCTGCGACGGGCAGCAGCGTCACAGGTGCGACGTGTCTGATACTGCAACCGCCAACCCGCTTTCTAAGTCCTCACGGGTGACAACGCATCTGCATTTTGATTCGTAATCGATGTCTATGGGCCACAGCAACCATCAGGTGGACTGCTCGTTTGTCACCCTATCCAATGTTTAATAAATTATAATCTCAATTGCACTTTTATTTAATACAATTTGATGTAAAAAATATATGTTTATTTTCCTCTTTTTACAATTAAGTTAAATAATATTTATATTATTTTTGTGCTAACCTAATTTTATACGAAAATCTACTCTTTTCTTTCTTTAGCCCGTATTTTGCAAAGTATACATTAATTAACAGTTCTCATTGTACGAGTATTCTGTTGATCTTATCTTTATTTTCTTTTATTCATGAATTAAATAGGTACCGTCATTGAATGTAAAATATTTTTCATTCAATTTGTTTTTGTTGATTTGACTTTTAAATGATTTCTAAGCATGAACATGCATTCGCTGCAATGAATAATCATAAAGAACGCATCTGACATGTCAATAAAAATTATAATGAACTATGTACCTGCAGAGATCGAACTGCAGAGAGGTGTAAGCTTGCTACTGTACTGGAAACGATATGGTATTAACATCAATGGTGAGTACATCACTCACCTTCGATTTGCCGACGATATAGTCCTTACGGCAGAATCGCTGGAGGATCTAAACACTATGCTCAACGACCTCAATGGTGTCTCCCAACGGATAGGTCTTAAGATGAACATGGACAAAACAAAGATCATGTTTAATGTCTATGTCACACATATGCCAGTAGTTGTAGGGAGCACTATGCTCGTAGTTGTTGACGAGTACGTTTACCTGGGATAAATAGTTCGACTAGGTAAGTCCAACTTCGACCGAGAGTTCAATCGACGGATTCAACTCGGCTGAACAAACTCTGAAAGTTAGATTGTACAACCAGTGCGTGTTGCCAGTGATGACTTACGAATTTGAGACGTGGTCCTTCACTGCTGGCCGTATGAGGACACTCAAGGTCGCTCAGTGAGCTATGTAGAGAGCTATGCTCGGAGTTTCTCTGCTCGATAAGCTCAGAAATGAGGATAGCCGCTGTAGAACCAGAGTGACCGATGTAGTACAACGGATTAGTAAGCTGAAGCCTGGCCGGCCATATAGCTCGAAGAACCGGTAACCGATGGGGAAAAAAGGTTCTCGAGTGGCAGCCTCGTACCGGTAGGCGAAGTGCAGAGCAACCCCCCACTAAATGAAGTGTCGACCTGGTAAGACATGCAGGAAGTCGATGGATGCAGGTGGCCCAAGACCGTGCTTTGTGGCATTACTTGGGCGAGGCCTATGTTCAGCAGTGGACTTGTGAAGGGCTGTAATGATGATGATGATGATGATGTACCTGATAATATTAAACTTAAATGCTTATTGTTCTTTACGAAATTGGTTTTGAAGTTGTTACTCACAAAATGTAACTATTCTGTGTGTTCTTAAATGAACTGGGTACGTATGAGTAAATGATATTTTAGAACGCACGTCAGTTACCAATGTTAAAGGGAGTAATTTTCGATAATATTTTATATAAAATTTGATATATAAATACAAAAATAAATTAATGATATTTGGTTATGTAACATTTATAATTGATATTATATTATACTTATTGAAAAATTTATAATTATATCAAGTATTTGACATTGAGCTCTATTGATAACCTTACATTGGCATTAGCATTGACACTGTTACATAGTTATTTATCGTATCTTTTTTCAATAATTAGTTATCATATTAATTGAATAATATTAAAATAACTTTTATGTAATTCTTAGACTGCGTTGGTGGTGAGGTCGGCACGTGAGGAGGTAGCAATGTTGCTTCTGTTCTGTTCTCGCTGTATCGTTCGAGCATAATGCTTGTTACATTCCTTCATTAGTTTATTAAGAAAAAAGGGCAGAAAGGGTTGCTCACGAAATCTTGTCATGTATTTTTCACTTTAATGCTATTTGGTCTGGTGTTACTAGTAGTTGTAGATATTTTCTTCTTGTTATTCCGATTTTCTTTATTCATTTGGATTTTTCTTCTACTTTCTTGATTTTTTTGACTTGACTCGAGGGAAATTATTTTTAATCGCGTCTTGAATTTTCGTAATGCTAATACTCGTGATCCTATGTTCAGCGCTTGTTCAGGTTCATTTATTGAATACCCGCATAAAACCAATTATAATAATATTAAAATACTAAAGTATTATACTAGCATAAAGCCAATTATAATAATATCAAAATACAAATAGATTACATTGCTTAATTGAAATCCAGTCATTCATTTTCGTAATTACCTAATTACGCTTCCGTTTGGTACATGTGTATAATTTTAACTCAAATACTTCAGCCAGTGGCATTGTTATTTCTGACAACGATGACGATCATGTTAACGGGGGGCAGGAGGTGCTAAGAATCTCAGCTGGAAGTTCGGTTGCCACCGGATCACTCGGTCTGGCAATATTTAACGCACGCAACCTGAGGATTGACTTGAAGATTCTGGAGCTGGAAGAAGAGATGGACAAGTTGCGCCCGGATATTATAGAATAATCTGAGGTCCGAATAGAAGGGGAGGACACGGTTATCAGACATGTCATGGCAGCAGACAGGCAACTGAACAGACAGAATTCGAAATGCATGCGGTGGGACTTACGCAACTTCAATACTCACAATTTAATACTCTTATTGAAGAAAAGGTCGAGCGGAAATAAAACTCTAGTCTTTGCCAGAGATCCGTCTAGCAGATAGAGTCAAGATTGAAGAGATGTTCAGCAGTGGACATGTGTAGAGCTTTATTTAAAAAAAAAAATTTCTGCAATGAATTGATAGATTATTATCATCAATTTTTATTTTTATGTATTTTATTTTAATTGTTTTCATATTGATGTATAATGTTATAACTGTAGAAGAATTTTTATATTAAAATAATTACCGGTACAACTTCCTTAAAAAGATACATATAAATGTGTTAATAAAGAGTTTTAAAAATAAATATGAAGATAAAACGAACGAAAAAGATTACTTGATAATAAAATCTAAAAATACTGTTTTCACGATAATAAATTACTCTTGTGCCATATTTCATTTTCATTCCACTGGGGTTTTGTAGAGGCGAGTCTTTGAATTTAGAGAATTCAGGTCATATGTTTTTGAAATAAAAGTAGCTGTAGCGAAATTTATGCAGAAGTATTATTTATAAATTGCAAAAAATCTGTTCGTATGGGTTGAATTACACACATGGCTGGCCCGAGGTGTAGGGCCGGCCTGAGGAGGCTACTCCGAGGAGGTTTGGTGAGCCTACTTCGGATGTGTGCCGGTGGGCTGCGGTGAGAGGGATGCCCATCTCCCTACCGCTGAAGTCGAGGTAGAGTTGCGGAAGAAGAGAGGTGCTGGTATCGCGAAGTGCCTCTCACCCTATCCTCCGCGACTCTGAAGGGGCCGCACAGTCAATTGATGTGGTGGTGATAGGGTTGTGGGGGGAGAGGAGTGTTGGTATTGCGAGGCGTCGCTCTCCATACTCTCTGCAGCCGAATTTTGGTTGGCGGCGGAGCCATAGACCAGATCCGCCACTGGGGCCAGGAGAGCTTGTGCTTCTGAGTGCTCGTTTTTCCTGGCCCCATGGCCTTCGTGCATCGGACAGGTCTGTTGCGCACTTGAAAATGGAGGCCGTGAAGGAGGGCGCGCCATGTGTTCAGGTGCGCCTTACCTGAGAAAGAGAAGGGGGAGGGGTAGTCCTTTCTCGAGGTGAGGCTGCCATGAAGCGGCCAGCACGGAGTGGCCGCGGATGTGTGCGATAGCGTTCCCTTGTGGCCCTGCCAATCTGCGACGAAGGTGGGACACCAGGGGGTTTTAGTGGGTGCGAGTCCGACATAACCCGTCCTTGACCCCGCGAGGCCGGTATGCGTAGGCATTTCTCCACGTAAAAAAAGAGTCGGCAACCGAAGTCTTTTATAATTTTGAGTAGTTGTTAGGAAAATATTGCTGTCCGTGTATAATTGAGCATGTAGTGCTGTGCGTTTAGCACTGGCGTAAGAGAATCTTCTACCACATATTATCCCATGGGTGTCGTAGGAGGAAAAATACATATAGTATTATATATAGGGTATATGCAAAAAAATTATATCACATACAAATTCATTGTAATATGGAAAAATTGAATTTCATTCAATACTCGCTATGCCCAACATAAATACTAATGTTTTGGTAGAAGTCCTCACGGAAGCGCCTTCAACAGCTCACCATAATACGTATGGAATACGAACATACAAACAAACATACAATTTTTCTTTTTATATATTTTTGTTCACCACTGTTATATTTCTTTTTAGTCAAGTATTAAAAACTACTATTATATAAGTTTTACTATTTCCATGAGTAAACAACTATGTTCGCCAGCTTGCAGTACATTTGCTCGCAATAATTACAACGTTGTATAAATGACCACGTCAGTAATGAAACTAATTCAATGCAACCGCAAAGTACTCTTGCTGAAGCATACCTAACAGCGGTTATTTAACGAACACACATTTGTTGCTTACTATGATACCGGAATAATATATTGTTAGACTGAAATATACAAATATATATATATATATATATATATATATATATATATATATATATATATATATATATATATATATATATATATATATATATATGTATACTATATATGTACACATGTATTTGTTTATATATAAATATATAATCGCGATTATAGTTACATGGTTCCGATGATTTTTATTTTAATATATTAACTATAAAAACCAACCCGATCTACGCAGTACGAGCTTAAAGTATTACAGTGGCATGATTGAGTGAAGTTTTAATTTAATTAATTATAGGATCCAAACCGGGTGGTAGACCAAGGCTATATCTTGGAGGGTGCTTCTTTGAGAACATTCTAGAAGCTGCTAAAGAAGATTAGCAGTTCTTACCATCCGTCATGTAATATAACCTGCTTGGAACTCCGTAATTAATAAAACTAAAACCTATACCAATCATACCACTGCAAAACTTCAAGATACAGTAAGTTCTTTTTGCGTGGTTCGGGCCAAAAGTAATAGTTAAACAGCTGAAGGTACTCCGGTTTAACTCTCAAATCAGGACGTTAATCACCACAGTCCCCCGAATCGTCGGGAATTAAAAATAAGTAGAATTAAACTTGATAAAAAATGCTTAAAAGTAGATTTTATTTAATGTGTCCTGTTCGCGAAAATATAATAAATCATGATACTAATTGTGTTTTCGAAACACGGCTGCTTAAACCCTGTCCTCGATCATAGAACATATGTATGAACGGATGACTGAAATTATACTAAAAGGTTTGTATCATATTTAGTGAAAATGATTGGCCGATATCTCTAGGTACCAGGCATTTATTTCATTCAGGAAGCCTTAATGTTAACAAATGAGATCGTCTGTACATAACTTTTTATAATAATGCAAAAATTAACGTTATGGATAACTTTTGACTTACTATAAGTAAAGGAAAAGTTAGTGCTGAGAGTAAAGGCCTGTTATAATGCTGAATTTTATTTAATAATCTGGTTGTAAAATTGATAAGTGATGCTTCTTCTTCTTCGACTACTCCTCTTTTATCAGACTATAAAATAATTCTATTGTCGGATTTAGCCTTTTCCCGATGTAGAAAGGATTTGCTTGAATTGTCACGCTTGGCTGACAAATTGAGACTCGCAACACCAGGCATCTAGCAACTTAGATACTGCTTCCCGTAACCGATCTGGCTGGTTTAACGAGATGATACACTGCCTCTTATCAGAAGCTATAACAAATATGGGCGTATTAATAATTAAAAACATATTTTTTTCTCATTAAATTTTATATTATAAGTATCATATTAATATATATGTCACATGACAAATAGCAAAAGCTCTTGATTTGATATCAGTTGCAAACCAATTGTTTTATATATATATATATATATATATATATATATATATATATATATATATATATATATATATATATATATATATATATATATATTAAAGGTTGAATACGAAGAGGATTCGCACCGAAGGTTTCCTTCGATAAATTCAATAGGTGAGCAAGAAAATATAATATATAATGTTTGAAATACCTTATCCTTTTATTGCATAGAATTTGGAGATTTGATCTTCACAAGACAAGAAGAATCATAAAAGCATTACATAAATTCCGAATAATACGCCTAAAATAAAACAATGTATTAAATGTAACCTTGTTGTAGGAATAAAAAAATATTTAGTTTTTGCGAAATAATTATAATTATTATAACATTGCAATATGGTTTTATATATCACCCTGGTAGGGAATATTCTGAAAAGTCATTAAACCATATAAAAATACAAAATCAAAATAAATATAAATTTCGTAAACGTATACAGAGAACATATACATATATCAAATACTCCTTAAATATTTTGGTGAGAACTCTTGCACTTTAATTTCCTCGATTAAAGAAAGAGACAGATTTCTATTGGTTAGCGTTCTATGAAAATATACAATATTGCGTATACTTTAAATTGAATTACACCTGAATTCATTTAAATGCCAAAATTTTCAACCAATCAAAAGCATTTGTAAAGTTATTTTCAAATTTTACTTTTTTGATTACTAGGCGTGCACTCAAAGAATCGCAAACTACATAAAATGCGTAAAAAAAGTAGTTTTAAAGCATTTTACACATACTTGTGTTACAGCTAAAGGACAATTATTTTATTTCTTTATAGAAAGATAGTTTCATCTTAGCTTCAGTTTGGTTGTGTGTTTCAATAATAACATTTACAAGAAAAGAAAAAAAAAGACGTGTGGCACTCGGGGACTGCCGCGGTAAAGCTATTGCATAGCATTTTGTATTAACTTATGCAATTATATTTATTTATTTATTTTATTTATGCAGTATTTCTTTTTCTTTGATATTAATTCAAGTTACACTTTTTGAGCGTGGTGACCGATAAGAAAACAATTTTTTTTCTTTTATTAAATAAATAAATAATAAATGCACCTTGTTCATTTATATTCAAAACACTTTATACACAAATTTTACAAGTGCTACCGCTATTCACTGTTGTACATAAATACCTATACTATACTTTCTCATAAACAGCTCGTCTCGATTCGTGCGAGCTTCGTAGAGTCGTACAATACGTCTAGTGGCACGCACACAAACACCGTATCGAAGACTGCCTGAAAAGAAACAACGTTAGACAATGCACGACCTTCAAGCCACACCGCCGTGCCCGTCGGAGTGGGGAGCGTGAGGTTTTTTCGTTACGGAATAAATTTCTGGATTCGGTCCCCGTGCTCAAGGCCCACGATAGAAGCTATGCAATAGCTTAAAAAGAAATCTCCCATTCATATTATTAGGTAAAATGAATTTATTTCCATACTTAATAATTACACAAGACTTACCTAGGAAAATATTTTTTCTGACTGAGCACGCTACTACGTCATCAAGTTTTTAAAAATTACAGTCTATAATGTCTCATGGCCTGGCACTGCGTGCAAAACACATCATGTGAATTTCACATTATACCCAAACTAATAAATGAATTACTCTTTACACTTAAAAACGAAATAGACGAAATAAAAAAGCTTCTTACTAAATAATTATATCTCATATATATTATTATGTACATAATAAATGTACATATTATACATAAATAAATGAAAAATAAAATAAAAAATAAATCATATATTATGCTCGTATGAAAATGTATATATTATTGTTATATATGTATTTATGTGCGTATAAATTTGTATGTGTGTGTATATTTACGCACAAATATCGATGATTTTCTATTTTTACTTACCAACCGTAATACTATTCAATTCTACCTCTTGTGAACAACCTGTGTGAACGTGAACGTCAATTTCACGAACGTCAACGAAAATGAACGTCATTGGCTAACCCGTTTTGTATGCTTTTGTGCGTCTGAGTAATGACACAATTTTACTACCCGTGAATGTAGGTACATATGCATTACGAGCGTGTAGATCTTTGCTATGATTTTAAAGCATATTATATATACTGTAATATATAATAGATAATGTAATAAATGTGTACATAAGTTGAGCATCGAGTGCCGTCGATTAAGCATGGTGTACAGATAAACCTTCTAAGGTTTTTGCGACACCGTGTTAAAATAATTTGAGTTTTGTATTTGATTTATTTTAAATTAAAAAAAAACATATTTTCGAAATATTTTTATTTCAGAATCTTTTCCTTTATCGTCAAGTATCTGGATCAAGGCGAAATATTGTATAAGTGTTTATTTATTTTTGACTTTTATTTGCTTACTTAGACCATAGTCATTAATTTTGTATTTTATTTAATTAAAAATACTAAATCTAGTGTAAGTGTACTTATATTTTTAATAATTCTAGGTCATATTAAGAGCAAGCATGTACAACTACTCGATTCGTCTCGGTGAGACTGCTCCATTTCGCAATTTCATAATGCATGGCAGCCTTTTTTAAGTATATTCGCTTATATTATTATGGAGGGGTTAGAACTTGTTTTATTTGTCTTTTTCCTATTATTACTTTGTATATTTTGTATTATACGTTTTTTAACTGGAATAAACGTGTTTTCTTTCAGCATTTTGGATACGGGTTAAATACATTTTGCATTAAACGCATGGCTTAGTGGTTACATTAACTGAGTCAACCATTTGTATTCGAAACTCAGATGTTATTGATGTGAAGGTTCAGATCTATATGGATATATAGATCAAGCAGTGCGACGTGTATGACAACTTCACAAAAAAAATCATAATTTTGTTTTGTATTGTTGAGAAAGAAAATTTAAAATTTTGTGATGGTTTTATTTACTTCATTAGTGTACTACAGTAATAAGACAATTTTTTGAAGTAATTTGGTTCGTTTTAATCTGTTCCAGCAAGCCAGCGCACAAGCAACTAAGTTTGCTCATCCAGAGTAAGGGAACGAGATTACTAGAACAAATTTATGGTTAAAGAAATTTATTTCTCATAAGAATAAAAAATTCATTTGTCTGAGAAACACAGGATTGACTTAAAATAGATAAATATGTTAAAATCGAAACGAGTGCTGGAGCGACATTATTTGATCATTGAGTAGTCATAATTGTAAGAATATTGACAATTACATTCAAATTCAAACCAACATAAAATAAAAATATGGGTAAATAAAAAACAATTACATCAACAGCAAACAATTCAAAACATTGCACATTTTATAATATTATTGTAACATCGAGTAGCAAATGCCTATGGTCTTATTACGTGTCGAAAATCGATTTCGGATTCGAATTTCCATGTTGCATTACATATTAATTACTTAAGCTTCTGAAATTTTTGTTGTGTTCACTATTGTGTTCACGTAAAAAATAGTGTTATTCAAATAAATTTAAATATAAGTTTGTTCTATAATAATATATTGGAAATTGATATAAATAACAACTTATATTTAAAGATCGAACAACAGCAATAGAATGTAGTTATTGAGTACTACTTGTACAATATTTTTATTTTCATGAATTTTATGACAATGATCTTTTGGACTTGTCGTCTGATCAGTCATAAAAATGTTAAGCTTTTCCAAAGCTTATGCGGCCTTCTTAGATTAAGAGATTAAAAATAAGATTTTAATAAAAAATAAACATAAAAATATCAACCACTTTGGCTTTTGTTCAAATCCGTCATAATACTTTTTAACTGCAGCTAATAAATAATCAACATAATTTTTTTAAGTATTAAAATATACAATTATATCTATGAGCCAAAGAGTCCATAATCATCTGGTGGATGTGTGCTCACTTGTCAAAATTAATTTTGTAAAAAAATTTAATTACAATTTAAATATAAATATTTAATTGATATAGAGGAAAAAAGTTTTATGTTAATTGATAATTAAATATATATTAATTATAATAATTATAAAAAAGTAAAAATTATATTAAATGGCCGTTTGATCCTTTGAGCAGTATATGAACCAGTGAACTCTGAACTAAAAGTGTAAAATACTAAAATTTCACGATATTGGTACCAGTTATATTTTATAAGATATTTTGGCGGTGGAAAGAAAAGGGATCTCCCCTTCCGGTGCTGCGTGCAGTGGAATAATTATGCTTCATGTTCCTTCAAGCTACTCTCTGCGCTGCAGTGTTCGGCACGGCTCTGAGCCATATTGCTCGCCTCTGCTTTTCACGGCACTCTCGCAGATTACTTGCTTTCATCTCGACTCACCCCAGATTTATAGGGCAGACTTCTGGCACTTGCTCCGGTACATTGTTGTCACCAGCATCACTTGCAAATGCGCAGTACGGCATGCATTACACAACGGCATATCATTAGCACCGGCGTCACTTGCTCTTACGCACACAGCATGCATTCCCCACCAGCATTAAGAACGCACCGGCAATCGGACTGCATTATCGACTTCAGGTCTGAGCAGGGGGGTGATGTGGCGACGCTGTCATCGCGTTATAAGCAAAACACATCGAAGTCTAAACCGCGCTATCAAAGTTCCAAATCAAAACAGTGTATAGAATAGCTCCGAACTATCACACGGAGTATTGGCCGATCTTCGGGCAGAACACCTTACCCGGCGGGAGATCTCCCCTTTTCCTTCCACGGCCACAAAGGTATCCACGACTTTTTTGCTACTAGGGCGGCACCACTTGGGAATGAGTTGAAAATTTGACATATCTGTATGTTGTGATCGAAGCTTTTATCAAAAAAATAATTAAAATAATTTCGTATCACTTGATACCAATTAAAGTAACATTTTACGAGTCGATTAACAAACATAAAAACTTGTGTAAAAATAACTTAATGAAATTCCTCGTAACGAGCTACTGCTAGTTACGACGAATTTCATTACATTGATTACCGCCGCCCATGAACATCTACAACAACAGGGGAATTGTAGATGCGTTGCCGGCCTTTTAAAAAAGAGTAGACTCTATTATTGAAGGTCCCTAAGTCGTATCGGTCCGGAAAAATCTCTGGGGGTAGTCGATTCCACAAGGAAGTTGTGCGAGGAAGAAAATTTCTTTTAAATCGCACGGTAGTGAATCGCCAGACATCCAGATGGCATGAATGGTATCGCGAGTTTTGTGGCGATGTGCGATGATGAAATTATGCAGCTACAATTAGTTCGAAAATAAAATATAGTAAAATACGCAAAGATATGCAATATCTCTTCGCAGTGCTAGTGAGTCAATCCGATCGGAAAGGCCTCGGTCGCCGACGATTCGAACAGCTCTGCGCTGGATGCGATCTAATGTAAGGAGCTGGCACTTGGGAGCCCCAGCCCAGAGATGGGAACAGTTTTCCATATGCGGCCGAACCTGCGCCTAATTACATGCATTTTACGTATGTACTCTAATTTGTTTTTGTACTGTATAGTCATTAGTATTTTTTTGAAAGATATGTATAAATATGAATTATAGTTATCAAGAAAACTAGGAAAAATCTTAAAACTGGATCTGAATTAGTCATCGTATATTACGCGTTTGAGCGCTTTTTTATTGTGACCTTGAAAATAAGTAATGGGTATATTTAATACACGTAACATTTTATAATAAGTTGCTTTATTATTTTTAATACTCTATTATTATCTATTTTGTACTTTATGCAATCTTATACATTGAAAACGCCAAAAAGTAGTGCTTAGCTTTATTACTATAATTATTATAAAATCACTCTATTTTTGCGCTTTATATTTTTAAGAACGTGTTGTAATTAGTAAATACTTTTAGTGTATACAAAAAAGGAACTTCTCTAACTAAAGTATTCTCTCATCACAGCATGTATTTTTGTGCAATCGCCGATTACAAGCCCATTAACGCTGGTGTTCCACAAGGCTGCGTGCTATCACCAACGCTTTTTCTTCTGCATATCAATGAGATGTTGCAAACCGGTAACATTCATTGCTATATGTCCCAGGGCTCAATTCTTGGCTCCTTTCTGTTTCTTGTGTACATTAATGCCTTACCTTACATAGTAGGGGATAACAATGATATAGTATTATTTGCTGATGATACTTCATTAATTTTCAAATTAAAACGACAGTTATTAAATTAAGACGAAGTAAATAATGCTATAGCTAAGTTAGTCAATTGGTTTTATGTTAATAATTTGCATTTAAATGGAACTAAAACTAAATGTATGAAATTCGTAACTCCTAATGTCAAACATGTTAATACTAATGTAGTTTTAAATGGGGAAGAACTGAGCCTTGTTGATACTACTTGGTTGCGCGGAAAACCATTCGTATTATTTTATTTGGACGGTAGGTGCCAAGTCGTTTATTCCTTTCCAAAACGATATCGTTCATACCCTCCTATCGACACATCGGGGTGGTGGGGTGGGAGGGGAAAGAAGATGATTCTAGAATGTCACGTAATCATCGGAACCGAGGATATATAAGGCACGCGCGACCGACGCAGGCCTCTTCCCGCCGCGCTCGTTGTCGGAACCACACCGCTAGTAGAAACCGCTTTAGCCTGGAAGCAGTCGAGCTCCAGGAAACCCGCCTCACCTCGTGTGAGAAATAGTCGCGCACCGCCTCGCCCCAGAGTGTCTGTCCAGAAGAAGTTCCGGAGGTCGCAGCTATAGTGCTCAACAAATAGAAGAAACCCCGGTGAGTCAATATTCCTTTAATTACTGCCTGCCTGATATAATTGTTTTAACCCGCTCCAATTTTGTTTTTCTCCTAATCAGGCAGGATTCCCTTTCATCGATTTGGCACAATAATAGTTTAGTTTTAGGGAAGAGCGAGTGCATTGTACCGCATGCTATAGTAGTCGCTTTTACGTAAGCGTAGAAGCAATCGCATATACAGTCCACTTTAGTTAATATCTCGCGTAATAGGTTCAAGGTTCGACCGGGGAATTAGATTTTCGGCAGCCTTAGACAAGTGGCTTCACCATTTTATGGTCCTTCGAGCCGGATTTGGACTGGATTTAGTGGTCGCCCAACTATTTCTGGTCGAATTATTAAATTAATTATTTAGATAATGCACTCTAATTTATGGAATAGACTTAAATAGAGTTCATTTAAATTTAAATTTTGGTTAGGTACTCGAAAACAGAATTATTCGTTTTATAGCGCTCGTATTTGGTTAAATTTAAAGCTTATTAAATAATTGAAACAGTGTAATAGGAACCGTTTGATACGCTTACCCCACAATTTTGATAAAAATATTGAGTTTAGCGAACGACGCGTCGCCTCGACCCGCTGTGCAGGTGTTCGATTTAATTACGTAATACGGCATACCGAGTGTCCATCCTTCATTGTTTGTGCGTTGTGAGATTAATTGTGATTAATATAACTTCATTATAATAATTTAAAATGGCAGTTAGTGGAAGTGAAATCAAAATTAAAACGCTTTATGCCAAGAGGGACATACTTTTTTCACGTATGCAGAATATAAGTGATCATATAAAGAACATTAATATAGAAGCAGTGCGGGAAACCTTTTTAAATGAAATTGAAACGGTAGATTCTTTGCGAACGGATTACGAAAGAATATTAGACCAAATTAATCATTTGGAATTACAAATCGACCCGAAATACATAGTGAACTACCAACCGCTGCTGGCATTCGAAGATATGTTGTGTCGCGTGAAAAGAACTGCGAAATCCCTACAATCTCAAAACGAAGCAAAGCCGGAAACACAGGTACGTCCACGTGACTCAATTAGGTTGCCGCCAATAGACATTCCGGTATTCAATGGTGATATTAAGACGTGGCCCTTCTTTTTCAGTAGTTTTCAAAACAAAATACACAATAACCCATCGTTATCGGACGCTGAAAAATTATATTACTTAATTAGTAAACTTAGTGGCAGGGCACAGTCGATCTGCTCTGGTTTTACACCTACAGCAAACAATTACTTATTAATATTCGAAACGCTTAAAACTAAATATGAAGATAGGAGAATGTTAGCTTCCGAATATTTGAACCAGATATTCGATCTTAAACCTATATCATCCGCGAACATCAACGGCTTAGAGCAGTTTCTAGATAAATTTGTGGCATCGGTGGCTGCACTTAAGAATTTGAAATGTAATGACCTTATGGACGTGGTGTTTCTCCATATTGCACTAAAGAAATTAGACTCCGACACCGTGCGTGCGTTTGAAATGGAGCATCGAATCGAGCTCGGAGATGCCTTCCTTTCATTCATTAGCATCGTTCGTGCGAGATCAAATAAAGGTGATGCAGCGCTCTCCGAACGTTAAACAGGAGATTAAAAGGTGCGTCGACCGTAGACAGACTCAACCATCTAAAATAGCAGGGTCGTTAAATTACGTAACCGCTACGTCAACATCACTCCAGCATACTTGTATCATATGTAAAGATAAACACGGTAATTTATATAATTGTGCGACTTTTCGTAAATATTCACCAAGCGAACGTTATAAATTAGTAAAGACAAACAACCTATGTTTGAACTGCTTAAGCGATAAGCATTTAGTTGCAAAATGCAATTCGAGTTCCGTATGTAGCAAGTGCGCCAGGAAACATCACATGCTATTACATTTTGAAAATAGCAACATAGCGGCGTCAAGTAAAGCGGACAGGGAATTCACCCCTACTAAGGTCAACGATTCTAGCGGTCGACCTGGTGATGTCGCTCTGTGCTCATTGGCAAATATGGGAGCACAACCTCCTTCAACCGTGTTACTGGGTACGGCACGTATTTTGGTTAGGGATTCGCGTGGAAACGAACAAAGCGTCCGTGCACTGCTGGACAGCGGAGCCCAAAATAGCTTTATAACGCGACAATGTTGTCAGCGCTTAGGCTTAGTAATAAATAGGTCACTTTCATGTCCTGTAGTTAAAGGCATCGGAGGTACTAGTAAAGCGACACAGGGATATATAAATTTAAAATTTTATTCTCGGATAGATCGTAATGTTAACTTTGATATAAATGCACTAGTAGTAGATAGGGTCACTGAACGGTTGCCAACCGTTTCGGTTGACACTTCGGCAATGATTGAATTTAAGAATTTGACTCTAGCAGACGACACTTACGCCGTTCCTGGAAACATAGACATGCTCATTGAAGCATCGCTTTCCCCTCATCTTTTGTTAAACAATAAGGTCAGGGGCAACTCCTCGCATACCGCGCCTTACGCACTGGAAACGGTATTGGGCTATGTGATCCTTGGCTCCGCCCCCATCATAGATAGTATTTCGGCAAACTCTTATTGTGGTATGGCTGTCGAACCGCTCGAGTCGTTAGTCCGCAAATTTTGGGAGATGGAGGAGGTGAACGTCCCACCCATAACTAGCTCAGATGACAGGTTATGCGAGGAAATTGATCGATCGAGGAGTGATCGTGACGGTAGATATAGTGTAGCGCTACCCTTTAAGGGAGATGTTTTATCTCTCGGCGATTCGCGTCAAATGGCGGAAAAACCTTTCTACAGCTTGGAGCGTAGGATGCTCGCTTCACCCCAGTTAAAGGAAGCTTACGACGGCGTCATTAACGAATATATAAGAGAAGGTTACATATCACTTGTGGCTTCGAAATTAGATAACTACGAAGATACACCGTCGTATTTCATATCACACCACGGGGTCATTAGGGAGGACAAACTTACATCTAAGTTACGTGTAGTGCTCGACGCTAGTGCTAAAACTAGCACTCACCTGTCACTTAACGATATCCTCTATAGTGGGCAAAACTTACAGGGCAGTTTATTTTATATAATAGCCAATTTTCGTTTGTTTAGTATAGCACTATCCGCCGATATTCGCCAGATGTTTCTTTGCATAGGGGTCCGTGAATGCGACCGTAGATTCCAACGCATTTTATATCGTTTCAACCCAAAGGAACCTCTAATGGTGTTTGAATTTAACCGCGTTTGTTTTGGGTTAAAGTCGAGCCCATTTCATGCGTTACGCACGGTGAGACAGCTCGCTCACGATGAAGGTCCCTCTTATCCTAAAGCTAAGAGGGCAATTGAGAGCGGATTATATATGGATGATTTTGTGTACTCGGTCGATAGCGTGGAGGAGGCAACCCTAACCACCGCCGAGGTTATAAGGCTCATGAAATCGGGTCAATTCGATCTTGTGAAGTGGACTAGTAATTCGCGTCCGGTTTTAGATACAATCCCACTATCACACCGTCTTTCGGCGATAAAGTAATTCGACGATTCCGATACACACAAGGTGCTCGGTCTGTGTTGGTCACCAGAGTCCGACGTGTTTAGCCTTAAGGTAAATCCACGCGTAGAGAAATGCACAAAGCGCACAATACTGTCATGCGTTGCTAGATTATGGGACGTCATGGGTTTCGTAGCTCCGGTGGTATTATACGCTAAGCTTTTGATTAAACAACTTTGGTTATTGGAATGCGACTGGGATGACTCGCCGCCTGACAGCATTGTTCGGTTGTGGCAGCGCTTTAGAGAGGAACTTCCTTTATTAAGAGAAATTAAAATACAGCGTCATATATATCACTATGAACCAACCAAGTAGAATCAATGAATGCACGCCGCAGGAAACAGGTGAAGAAACCTTTTTTCGTGACAACTAAACACCTGCATGTTCTACATCAGAATATTGCAGGACTAATGAATAAATGTGAAGCAATCTCGGTGAGCCTTGATGAACTATTAGATGAAAATATAAATGTGGACATCTTATGTTTTACTGAACATTTTATCATGGCGGGTTATGAATCCCTCCTAAGTATTCCAAATTATCAACTAGCAGCGTGTTTTGCTCGAAAGGAAAGTAAGAGAGGAGGATCATGCATACTCGTCAGAAATGGCCATCGTTTTAAGGAATTAAATCAAATTGCAAAAATATCTGTGACAGGCATGTTAGAATGTTGCGCAATTGAACTGATTGACTATAAGATAATTTTAGCATGTGTATACAGGGTCCCTAAACTTAGTAATTTTAACTTATGTATAGAGAAAATACAAATATTATTGCACACACTAAGTAAGAATTGTTATGCTAATATTGTAATAGCGGGTGATTTTAACGTAGATTTATTGAAACGAAATGTACAGACTTTAGATTTTGAATGTGTCTTTATGAATTTTGGTTTGAAATTGGCAGTCAATCAACCTACTCGACTAAAAAGTCAAACATGTATTGACAACATCGCTCATAACTTTACTAAGAAATGTGTTGTCAAAGTGCGTGAATTAGGATTATCTGATCACACAGCACAAATATTCAAATTTCCTGTTCAAACAATTTTTAATAATAAATACTGGCGAGTCACTAAAAGAGACTATTGTAAGGAAAACATAAGTAAATTCAAAAGTTGTTTAAAAAGTTTATCGTTTTCGAATGTATACGAAACTTTTGATCCTAATGATGCCTACAATATTTTTTTAGATACATTTACTCTTTACTATAAGTTATGTTTTCCCGAGGTAACTAAAATTATTAATATTGTCAAAAAACCCAAATGGATATCTCGCGGCATAAAAATATGTAGCAAAAAGAAGCGCCAATTATTATGGCAATATAGGCATAAACCAACTGAAATAAACAAAAATATTTTTTCTAATTACTCTAAAAGACTAAAAATTATAATTAAGCTTACTCGGAAAGCGCAAAATAACTATACAATAAAGACCTCCGCGTGTAAATCTAAAGCAACTTGGAAGATAATTAATAGTTCAAAACTAAATTTACCCAGAGACATTATTAGAAAAATTAAAATCAACAATAATATAATCACTAAACCTAAAGACATAGCTAATGAATTTAATACATACTTTATTGAAAAAATAATCCCCATTAATAATTCTTTTAAAAATGTTACATCTTTAATAGAAAACAGATTAAACTCCTTCTTTTTAGCCCCGTGTAACCCTGCGGAAATATACAAAATAATAAACTCGCTAAGAAATACAAATAGTGTGGGTTATGATGGTCTTTCAACGAAAGTCGTCAAAGCTGTTGCTGGAGAAATTAGTGCACATTTGAGTTATATTTTAAATCTAATCATCGATACTGGTATTTTTCCGGAGGCACTGAAAATATCGATTGTAAAGCCGATATTTAAAAAAGAAGATAAGCAACTTATGCAATACTACCGACCGATTTCTCTCATAAGTGTTATCTCTAAAATATTTGAGAAACATATATATAAACAATTATACACTTATCTTGAGAAGAATAATATACTAACTCAGGAACAGAAAGGCTTTCGTAATAATAAAACAATAAATATGGCTATTTATGACTTCTTGTATAAAGTCATGATAAATGTAGACAAAAACATTCCTGTTAGCACCATATTTTGTGATATGACGCAGGCGTTTGACTACGTCTCTCATAACATTTTGATTAGGAAGTTAGAAGCTTATGGTATCCGAGGTAACGTTTCGCGTCTCATAGAATCATATATTACGAATAGAAAGCAATATACAGAAATAACATCAGTAAATACACACACCAAACATGAAGAAACTTATCGATCATCAGGTCGAGTAGTTAAATATGGTGTGCCTCAAGGCAGTGTCTTGGGACCTCTATTGTTTATTATATATGTCAATGACTTACCTAAAAGCATTAACCAATACGTGACACTATTTGCCGATGACAGTACCATAACTATACCTTATAAAAATAATCATACCTATAATAATGACATTAATAATTCCCTAATATCAATGATAAAATGGCTAGAAAATAATAATTTAAAAATCAATTTGGAAAAAACTAATATTATGCACTTTACACAAAGAGGATCTACTATGTCAAACCTACATACACACTACAATAATAAAATGATTAATGAGGTAGATAATGCGAAGTTTCTTGGTGTAATTATTGACAAAAAACTCAATTGGAAAACACACACAGAAGTCTTAATAAAAAAAATCAGTAAATCTTCTTACGCACTCTATAAATTAGTACCAATGCTCAATATCGATGCCCTTCTTACAGCGTACCATGGTTTAGTTTCCTCCATTCTTAGATACGGCATTATCTTTTGGGGTAACTCTACGAATAAAGAATTAGCATTTAAAGCCCAGAAGCAATGCATAAGGACCATTTTCAAACTAAAGGTCACGGAGAGCTGTAAACCATTTTTCATACAATATAAATTATTGACATTACCCTCACTTTATATTTTGGAAAGCGCAATTTTCGTTAAGAGCAATCCTAACCTATTCCCACGCATGTCTGATACGGTCGTTCGTAATAGACGTGATAACAGTAAACTTCGTCTACATAAATCAAAAACTTCTTTAATGAATAACAGCATATTTTGCATGGGCCCAAAAATATATAATAAAATTCCTAAACGCTGGAAAGAACATAATAATAACATATTTAAAAATAAATTAAATAATTTCCTTGCAAATAAAGCCTACTACAACATTAATGACTTTCTGCAAGACAACATTGACCACTAACTGCTATGACATATAATATCTACATTTATATAAATTATTACACATTATCTTACTGCTAATTGAACATAATAAAGTAGAATTCATAAAATAACGAAAGTAATAATATACGAAATTACTAATGTAAGAAATTAAACACTAAGAATTTGTACAATCATTTGGATAAATAATGGTATGTTTTAAGTACTAGTATATTTAAATATATAGATTCTCTTCTCTAATGATGTTTGTTTTCAGTTTTAATGATTATTGTATAATTTATTAATACTAAATAAGGAGAAGGCCAATTAGAATTGTAATTTTTTTTATTTATTTTTTAACATTTTGTACGCCGTAGAGGCTAAACATGACTGTCGAGATATTTCTTTTAACATCTTGCATGCATATGTATGTATACTCATGTTTAAACAAATAAAATGATCTTTATCTTTATCTTTATCTTTATCTTTATCTTTATCTTTATCTTTATAAACATAGATAGAAATAGCGTCATAACGGTCGTTGGGTTTGCAGACGCCAGGGAGAAGGCTTACGGGGGCGTTGTATATTTCCACGTCCAGAATAATGGTAGAAATTCGATTAGCCTCATTAGTTCTGAGTCGAGAGTCTCCCCCCGTAAGGTTGTCTCTCTGGCGCGCTTAGAGCTTTGCGCAATATTAGTACTCACCAAGCTTATTACCGCAGTTATCAGCGCATGTAGGGATAGAGTTCACATGGAAAGGATATTTGCCTTTTCCGACTCCACCGTCGCCTTATGCTGGGTTCATTCTTCACCCCACCGTTGGGATACGTTTGTCGCGAACCGAGTGGCCAAGATACAAGACGAGTTAGAAACGCGGAACTTTTATCACGTGTCCGGTACGGAAAACCCCGCCGATTGTCTATCCCATGGACTCACCCCGATGCAAATAATGGACCACCCGCTTTGGTTCCACGAACCTGCTTGGGTTCACTTGGATCCCTCGCAATGGCCAATAACCGATTTCGAACCTTCGTCAGTGTCACAGCCGCCGGAAGAGAAGATACACGCTCTAGTGGCGAACGTTTCGAGCGAGGTTTCTCCAATCATTGCTTTGGCGAACCGCTTGTCCTCTTGGTCGAAATTATTGCGTAGCGTAATTTACGTTTGTCGATTCGCGAAGCTTTTACCGCGACGTTCGTATGTCTTAGCATCCGATTACAACTATGCCGAGTCGCTAGTATTACGTGAACTACAACGTGCGCACTTCTCTGAAGAAATTAGAAGATTACAATCGAATAGAGCTTGTAGTCGCGCCTTTCAACGCCTTAAGCCATTTTTACAGGATGGGATTGTAAGGGTAGGTGGACGTTTGTTCAACTCGCAATTGAGTTTCGACCAACGGCACCCTATTGTTTTACCGCGTAAAGACCATATCATGAACTTATTAGTCGATTACCATCATAAATTGAACTCGCACGCTGGCCCCGACTTGTTGATGTCGATTTTGCGTCAGAATTATTGGATTCTTTCTGCACGTAGTTTAATACGCAATCGGGTGCACAGATGTATAGCTTGCTTTCGGGCACGCCCCAAGCCGTCATTTCCGGAAATGGCGGAACTTAAATCTTGTAGAGTAATACAATCAGTAAAGCCCTTCACGCACACTGGGTCTTATTTCGCTGGTCCGTTTAAGGTCACGCTCACTCGCGGGCGTGGTATAAGATCCACAAAGGCTTACGTATGCATTTTCGTATGTCTAACTACTCGAGCGGTGCATATAGAACTCGTTGGTGATCTAAGCACAGCAGGCTTTATGGGTGCATTTAAAAGATTTCTTTCCCGCCGTGGCCCTGTAAGTAAATTATATTCGGATAACGGTACGAACTACGTCGGTGCAAAACGTATTCTATCAGAACTACATGAGCTCTTAGCTAGCAAGTATTATAATTCGGAGTTCGCTCACATTCTAGCCGTGAACCGCATTGAGTGGTCTCTGAACGTCCCAGCCTCGAGTCATTTTGGAGGCAATTGGGAGACTAATATTAAGAGTCTAAAGAGTCACTTATACCGAGTAATAGGAGATCAAATTTTGTCCTTCGAAGAGCTAAGTACGGTGCTCGCACAAATTGAATGCGTAATGAATAGTTGCCCACTTTGTCGTACGTTGTCTAGTGACCCCTCGGAACCGCTGGCTCTAACTCCAGCACATTTTTTGAATTTAACGCCTTTAAAGTATTTGCCCGCCGCAAATATGGATGAGAACAGACTTAGCATTTCCGCACGCCACAAATTATTAGATAGGTTAGTGCAATCGTTTTGGAAACGATGGAGGATGGAATACTTGCATACTTTGCAGTCTCGGCAAAAATGGAACACAGCAACTGAGCCTTTAGCTGTAGGAACTGTAGTTGTGCTCACCAAAGAGAATACGCCGCCTCTCCACTGGCCGTTAGGAATTATCGAAGAGGTCTTTCCCGGTTCCGACGGAGTAATTAGGATAGCTCGCGTTAAGACCACGGTTGGGTCTTACCTGCGTCTTGTTGTCCGTTTGTGCCCCATGCCTCTTCCATAATTTAAATTAGCTTTCTAGATTAAAATTGTAGTTGAATTTAGGTAATCTTAGCGTTAGTTAGTTATTTTGTTAGTTGATCTTAGCTCTAGTTGTTTTAGTTAATTTTGAAGGAAATCCTTCAAGGGCGGGGGAGATGGTTGCGCGGAAAACCATTCGTATTATTTTATTTGGACGGTAGGTGCCAAGTCGTTTATTCCTTTCCAAAACGATATCGTTCATACCCTCCTATCGACACATCGGGGTGGTGGGGTGGGAGGGGAAAGAAGATGATTCTAAAATGTCATGTAATCATCGGAACCGAGGATATATAAGGCACGCGCGACCGACGCAGGCCTATTGCGCCCTCCTTTCTGCCAAGGAGGGTCGCGTTCGTATACGGCTTAGAGATCTCCAGTCAGATCGTTAAGCCATTTCCTAAAAGGTGGTGTTTAGTGGGTAAAAGTCGCCACATAACCACGCAGCCGGCTGCGTGGTATGCTATGAGCATTCACCACCTCCCTCCCCCGCTTTCCGGAGGGTTGCCCATATTTGCTTCGGGCGCAAAAAAAAAAAAAAAAAAAAAAAAAACGCAGGCCTCTTCCCGCCGCGCTCGTTGTCGGAACCACACCGCTAGTAGAAACCGCTTTAGCCTGGAAGCAGTCGAGCTCCAGGAAACCCGCCTCACCTCGTGTGAGAAATAGTCGAGCACCGCCTCGCCCCAGAGTGTCTGTCCAGAAGAAGTTCCGGAGGTCGCAGCTATAGTGCTCAACAAATAGAAGAAATCCCGGTGAGTCAATATTCCTTTAATTACTGCCTGCCTGATATAATTGTTTTAACCCGCTCCAATTTTGTTTTTCTCCTAATCAGGCAGGATTCCCTTTCATCGATTTGGCACAATAATAGTTTAGTTTTAGGGAAGAGCGAGTGCATTGTACCGCATGCTATAGTAGTCGCTTTTACGTAAGCGTAGAAGCAATCGCATATACAGTCCACTTTAGTTAATATCTCGCGTAATAGGTTTAAGGTTCGACCGGGGAATTAGATTTTCGGCAGCCTTAGACAAATGGCTCCACCACCACTATTTATTCTGTAAATACTGTTACTCGACTCCACCGAGTCAGTAATTCATTTTTGGGGCGATGTATACGCTTTTACAACAAAATGCCAGAAAATATACAAAATTTGTATATTTTATGGCATTAATATATATAGCAAAGTTCAAAAATTTTATTTAACTAAGTATGTATAAAAGGGATATTGTAATATTAAGGAATTTATGGATGATAATAACCCCTGGGAAGGGGATAGCTACCAAGTTATTTCTAATTTGTCTTGGGTTGTTAATTGTGAACATGTTTGTAAGCTATTATTTGAAAAAAAAAATTGTCCCGCTGAGTTTCTTGCTGGTTCTTCCCAGGACTGAGGTTTTTTTTTGCGAACCAGTGGTAAATGAAAAAAATTACTTTCAATAAGTATTGTTTATAATGTAGTTTGAATAAAAAAGTTTCTGTTTCTGTGTCTGTTATGCGGACGACAGCACTGGTGATGCCGTATACACCGGCCGTGTCAATATTTCTCGGAAAAATGTTGTTGAGTACCAGGACAAACTCGTGTCTGAAGTCGAAACTTTGTTGAACAAAGTCTTGAACTGGGTGCTACTAAATCTAGTCCAGTTTAATCCACAGAAGATACAAGTTTGTGCGTTTACCGCTAAGAAGAATCCCTTCGCCGTATCTCCTAAGTTTTATAGCACACCCCTTGTGGCCTCAGCCAGTATCGGAATCATCAGCATCGACATATTGAGTGGCGTGCAGTTCTGTGGCCACTTGGAAAAGAAGGCCAAATTGGCCTCTAAAAAGCTTGGCGTGCTCAGCATAGCGGAACAGTATTTCATGCCAGCACTTCGCTTGCAACTTTACAAGGCACAGGTTCAAAAGAAGAAGGCCAAATTGGCCTCTAAAAAGCCTGCCCATCTGACATACACCCGGTTTTGGATTTTTAATAGAATAAAATAAAGGTAACAAACGAGCACGCATTCCACCTGATGGTAAGTGGATGATGCGGATCATAGACGTCAATTTTTTTTTATAGAATAAATGTGACAAACGAGCACACAGTTCACTTGGTTGTAAGTGGATTCTGTGATATCTACGACAAATGTTAATATTTTGCTGATGACAGACAGCAGCGTCAAGCGTGACGATGAATGCAAATCTTCACTATAATAGGAAAGGGCGATCGTTAGCAGTGGACTTTTGTGTGGTATTGATAAAGAATAAGAACGTTAAGTTTGAAAAATTTAATATTATTTTATATACCTGCAAAATTTATTTAAAGCTATGTATAAAACATAAGGTCGAGCACATTATGTTACCTACTATATACATGAATGTGAACCGAGAAAACCGAGGCAGAGCAATCTACTTGTAAATTTTCCTGGAGGGAGCGAATTTACCCACAAGAATAATGTTACAAAGTTTCTTATTGCTTTTTGCAGCATTATTTCACTTGGATAACTTTCCCAAGTTGGATGCTATCTCATTAATCAACATCCACAACTACCTATAGGAATAGACTTATACACACTGAAGTTTAATTTTCAGTTGGTAAGCAAAATTTAATTTTTCTAGTACTTAGTAGTAATTTAGTAGTACTCTTGGTCATTTTGCCCCCGTCTTTTATTCTTTAAAGCTTCCGTTATCCTGTCTTGTCTGTTATAATTTTCATATGTCTTTCTTTAAAATCTATTAAATATTGCGTCACAATCTTAAAAGCTGAATTCTCAACGCAAAGATATATCAATAATAAATTCCGGAGTAGTATAGGATGAACTACATTTTTTGACTATAATATTTTTTATTGTTTTAGTATTTATACTTTTAAATTTTTTTATAATATCAACAATTGTACATTAAATCTACTCAAGAAATCCTATTACCTAAGGGGATAAGTGGTGGTCGTATATTTTACAGAACAGGAACAAACCGAGTTCAATCTCAGCTGACACTAGTGAAGTCTATAATTGCATTTTTACTTCTTATTTACAACATGCTTGGTGATAAATGAACACATCGTGAGGAAACTTGCACGCTTAAAATGATTGGTGGTCATGTAAAGTTTGTCAGCACACATTGCTAAAAAGTATTAAAATATTCCTTGGTCCAAAAACCTTCCCAAAAATAAATGAAACTCTTGTAAATTATATGTTATTATTTGTATTATTAGCTGTTACTTTAATCTTTTGTATATTTCATACATCAAATTATTAAATTTGTGTTCATGTGCAATTGCTATATAAACATATTGTGTACATAGGATATTTTTGTGAGGAAACGGTTGAAATTATGTCAGCATAGACCATTTTTTTAATAAAATGAAAGTATTCAGTCAACGAAACGAAACGATTCATATTCTTTCTAACGCACAACTCAGTATTAAAATAGCTTATTGTATTAATTTGCTCTCCGTACCCTACTATTATACTACCGTTGCTTGAAGCCATGATTTCTTCTGCTCTCAATCCTACCTTTCTTATTGTATTAGCTTGTTGAATTAATATCTTACAAATATTAGGTATAACATACCCAGACGGCGATAGTTTACAGCGGGAAAGGTGTGAGATGTCCGGTTATCGATCGCCAATCCGCCTCCCAAGTGTGGCGATTTAAATCCTACTTTATGTGAACTTACTATCTCAACCACATAAACTCTAAATACTCTGATAGACAAGCAGTACTGCTGGCGCTGAAATCTAACTTAGTGAACTTGAAACTAGTTAAAGACCACGTCTACCATTTCAACGCCCTGCAATGTAACCACAGTGTAGGCAATGAACTTGCCGACTTGCTCGGACGAGAGGTTTCAAAGAGTACACAATTTGGACCCAAGCCATTTTGCGGAATCCCAAAAAGCGTAGCGCAATTGACCTTTGAAACTATCACAATAAATCGTTTAGGCTCTAGTTTGATACACCAGGCTTAAAACATTCTAAAAACTTAATTCGGGATTTTGTTCATAAGTTCGCTTCAGAGACCTAAGGATTAAATAAAAATGAATTGCGCATTTTGGCAAGAGCCCTGACTGTCCAGTCACAATTAATTATTTAAACTATCACAATAAATCATTTAAGATCTAATGTGATACACCAGGCTTAAAACATTTTAAAACCTTAATTAGGGATTTTGTTCATAAATTCACTTCAGAGACCTAAGGATTAAATAATAATGTATTGCGCATTTTGGCAAGAGCCCTGACTGGACACTGTTGTCTTAAAAGCACATATTCATTATGGAATCAAGCAAGTCAAGGATGTGCCAGTTTGCAGTGGCATTTCTTCCGTTCAGGATGTTCCTTAACGGAAGAAACGCTACTGCACATCATAACTCCGTCCAAAAGAGGTGAAATTGCTCACATCTAGGACTCTCCTTCTATTCATTGAAGATATGTACAGGGCTTATTAGTGAACTAAGCCATAGCAACGATCACAATAGATTACAAATGTCTTTAAGGTTTCTCATGCTAGTCCTGCACAGCTGCTCGCACACATAATAAAAAAGTATAAACTTCGTGAAATTATTCATACACATTGGTTTTTTAAAGTTTTTATATAATAAGGGTGGCAAACGAGCACACGTAGACATCGTATTCATAGACTGGTACTGTGATCGTTAATCTGCCCGCCAGGGGTGAAGGTTTCGCAAATAATGAGAGAGGGCTGGGCTGGACATAAGCAATGAACTGTTACTGGAAAAAGCAAGAAAAAAGTAAGATGTTGAAATTATTTTTAAAATGATGACATGCAATTTGTTGGATCTAGTTCCTTACTATCGGATATCCGCTGGATGAATTTAAGCTAACAATAATATCGTGGCAAAATAATGTATTCAATGAAATTTGTAGAAAAGGGAACCTCCAGAAGTTGACTGTAGTTAAAATTTGTCTTTCCAGAAATAGAACAGAATATATTTAATTTAAATAACTCCAGCTGGCTGGCTAGATATTGTTTTGATCTCTACAGTAGGTGAAGCGATAAATTTCACTCCGCACTAACTTTAAACTCTTAACAGTTGTTGTTTTTTTTTCGTTTTGGTTTTAGTGTTGGTTTAATTGGTTTGCTCTCTTCTGTCCCAGAAATTTCGATCTGAAAACTGAACCGAAAACTTTGGTCGTCAATGACGAATATCATTACCTTCCACAATTGTAAAGGCAAGATACTCAATCTCCGGCTGAATTAGCACCCGTTTTCGACGTTAGCACCAAAACGATATTGATCCACTTTTGTCAATTTGTAAAGTAAAATAAAGTTACAGCCTATATACGTCCCACTGCTGAGTACAGGCCTCCCCTAATTTCTGAGAGGGTTTCGGTTCGATATTTAACCGATATTACGTTGGTAAGAGTATAGTCAGTTAGAGGCCTTTCGATAAATTTGTAATGGTTGCGCGGAAAACGAGTACCCTCGCATTTTTGTTCTGCTGGTTAATAACTGGCCGGTGCCTTCTTCTATCCCATCCGCATTCCTTCTCCGAATGCACTGAAAGAGGGGGGGGGGAGGTAGCTAAAATATGTGGCGTCATTTTTGCGGCCAATAAGGAACGCACCCCGCCTAGATGGAAGTGGAGACGGCTGAAATGGATAAAAAGACGCCCGCTGTTATTGTTCGCTCTCTTGCAATGCAGTCGCAACACAAAGGTAATCGCCCTCTTGGCCGCAAACCAAGAAGCAGTAAGAAACCCACCCCGGTAAGTGCTTTCCTCTTTAAATCATTTTGAGCTGTTCTTTTATTTATTTTTTTCTCCTTACTGTGCCCGTCTTTCCTAACAGCTCATATTTAGTTCCCGTGTAAAGACATCGGCTAGATTTAATAGATTAAGAAAGAAAGAAAGAAATGCATTTTATTCAAGTTTAAGCTTGCATAACAAGTAAAAAGTAGATATAAGCCAAAAGATAAATACAACTAAATTAAAAGTAACTTAACATTATTATAAATTTAAGAAAATATTTTAAAAATACCCTGTGCTGCAGCATGAAACTGTGAAACGGACCGGACTCAGTGATAGCACTGGTTTTCAGTCCAGCCCTTACCCAGAGGCAGCTCGGGCGGCTGAGTGCACGCTCGCTCTAGATGCCCGAAAATTCATAATAAACTATAAACATATAGATATGTATACCCATACCTATATATAATTGGACTGAAAGCGGAATTTTTTTTTAAATTACTGGTAAATCCATTCACGGTTAATTTAGTAATAAAATTACTACATTAAATAATTATCATAAGTTACTTTACCTGGATTCTACGTCTTAACCAACATCTTTTCGTTCATTGAGTAGAAGTAATTTATATTTGTTTTTAAAACTATTAATTGTTGTAAGGCTACGTAAGGGAGGTGGCAGATTGTTCCAACACTTTGTTGCATTGTATTTAAAACTACCTCTGAATGCAGTTGAGCGGCTAAAAGGATATACTAATTTTTGTTCAATTGATCTGAGATAATGTTTATTATTGTGGTCTTTGGCCCAATCAAGCTTATTGTACAGATATAATGGTTCTTTGTTTTTTACAATAACAAACAAAAGAGTGGCAAAGTGTAGACGTCTCCGGAGGTCCATTTTTAATATATTTGCTTTGTTGAAAGTAGTTAGGTAGTTTAGTTTAGTTTACGACGGGCTGTTTTCTGCAACTCCACGTCTAAGCGCGCATTTTGCGTGTGGGCAGGAATAATGTAGTTATTCGAGCCATGATATTTCCCCGAAGAAGATTAACAGTCCTTTGATGTTGCAAGCAACTTCGGGGAGCGATCCCGGCGTGCCGAGATGTTTAGCCCTGTATGAAGCGACTTCTGGACATGTCGGCAACACGTGAGCCGTCGTTTCTTCCTCTCCCATGCATGCCCTGCACATGGGGCTATCAGTAACACCTATGGTGAATAAATGTTTGTTAAAAGAGTCATGTCCTGTGTGTTACTATCTGGTGAGCTGTAAATTATTGAAGTATCTACGTACCAGTGAACGAACGTAGCCAAAGGGGATTGGTATTATAGGTTCCGGCCCTATACTTGCCAGAGCCGACCTCCTTATGGCCAGTTCATCTGCTGCATCGTTGCCTCTAGATCCACTGTGTTCCTTGATCCATTGCAGAGTCACATTGTTGTGCTTACATACCTCATTCAATCGTTGCTGGCACTCGTGCTTGTAGTAGCGCCATACTGTCGGTCAGTATTCTGATGGAGAAGTTTTTCACGTTCCTAGCATCTATTGCTATGGCCGCTTGAATGATACCCATGCGTTCAGCCTGGAAGACTGTGTTGTGGGTACCCAGCGGTGTGCATATGTGGATATTAAGGTCTTCAGAGAAAGCCCCAGACCCTACACCTTCATTTGTCTTAGAACCATCCGTGAAAACATTGAGCTCTCTTGGACCCAATCCTTCCAGATGGTCAGTTTCCTTCAATTGTATCCTGTACTTCTTATCGAATACAAATTTTTTTGGGATCCTATCATATTTGGCTTGTAAGATAGTAATTTTTGAGTAAATTTTATCAATTTTATCTGTATGGGGGACCCTACTCTACTTAAGATTTCGGGTCTTGAGTCTAATGGCAGCTAAAGTTGCTTCTTGTTGTATATATAGATGTAGCGGTGTTAGCTCTAGCATAGCCTTCAGAGCTGCTGTTGGTGTAGTCCCTATGCAGCCCGTGGCAATAGTGCCCGTAATAATAGATTAGGTATAAGGAAGTGCATTGCCCAAAGCCTGCCACGTGCCACATCAGCCCCCTAGTTTTGGTTATAGGCAACCACGTATACACAGTCCACATATGGTTAATCTCGCATACAAATTTTTAGGGTCAATATTCCTAGAATTTAACCCGGGAACTTTTAGCTCCACCATGTAACTTAATAGTAAGTTGACAACAACGCCGCCGCTTTACATAGCTCAAGCTCAGCATCAATGTATCAATGTATAAAGATAATTTATGCAATATTTCTAACAATGAAAATCAAATAAAATTACCAATAGCAAAACTTCATGGTTTCCAGAAATTTTTATTTTGGTACAACAATCCTTTTCATCTTATTACATTCAAAAGTTTGTTTCCACATTTATCGTTATCGTAAGAGAGATAATACAAAATGCAATTCTAGTGAATTATCAAACTCCGTTTGCGATTGGAGCTCATGAGAAGTCTATTCATGAGTTAAATCATTTGATTTAACTCATGAATAGACTTCTCATGAGCTCACACTGCTTATTTTAGGGTCTATTTATGTATAAATTTATTCAGGGATTTCAATAGGAATTTGAGCGTTCTAGGGCTCCATAACCAAAGGCTAAATCGAAGTCATATTAATGTCTCTCTGCTGTCTTGCTGTTTGTCTGTCCATCCGAATATTTCGGGTCTTCAGCTCGTAGATATAATTAGTTACAAAACTGAAAATATATTTGGTGTTATTGATAAGCATGTTTAGTGGAGTTGATAAAAACCGAATTTGAAATTCAATTGAATTATTTTGCGTACATAAAAAGGGAACAGAAAAAATATTTTTTTCCTGATTCTAGTATGTGGGGTGTCATTATCTAGACCTCATTGAAATACAAATATATTTTTATTTACTTTCAGCTTCACACAAAAATGGAGAACTGTCAGAGCTATCAGTTTTAATCCATTTTTGTTACAGGGTATATCTCAAAAACTGCACTTGAAATTTGATTTTAATACATAGACATATTTATTTGAATAGTAAATACTAAAAACATCAATTCATAATGTATATAATAAGATGTAATCAAAGCAAACGAACATATTTTATTTTCCAGGTAAATGTCAATTGGTTATATAATGTATGAAACCGTAATAAAGCGGAGTCCGACTCGTACTTGGCCGGTTTTTATGCAGAAGATTTCCAGAAAGCATTTTATGTTTCTGGCATCTTATAAAATGGATGGATTAGGATAGATGTAGCATTTGTTGATACGTTGTTATGTGGTAATGGGGTCAGAAAACGCGTTACAATGAATTACGGACATGCAACAGTATTTTCAAGTCCACTACTGGTAATAAATTTGTATGGTTAATACCAGTTTATAGTCCTCAGGGGTGACAACACATTTTGATTCTCAATTGAGGAAACATGTAGAGTCCTTGGGCCATAGCATTATCTTTCTATCAGAAAGACTGTTTGCTCGTTTAATATCCTTATTCTATAAAAATAGATCTTTTCTTGTTAGATTGGAGTTAGATCTCATACTCAACACGTTGGTGAGGCAGGTTGAATTAATGAATGAAATATACATTATTGTACACAAGGAGAACTTTATTTATAGTGAGGTATATTTGCCGGCCATATTAGAAGCGATCTTTACCAGGCAACCACATTGCAGAGGATTTATGACCCGTGAGTAATAATATACGACAACTAAGTAATATTTACGGTGATATACATAGTACATACATATATGCAACTCTGTACACAACTTTTTTGGAAATTTTATTTCCACGCGGGCGAGCAAATCTAGTATTTGGCCGTGATAACGTAAAGGGGAGATCTCCCGAGAGGCAAGGTGTTCGGCTCGGGGAGTGGCCAACGCTTCACGAGAGCTATTTTGTCCCTCGTTGCTTGCGGTCCTGCAATACTGTTTACTGTTGCGAGGCTGTCTCTCTTTAACTCCTTCTACTATTTATACTTATATTCACTTCTGCCATTTCATCTACCTATATTGCTGGCCCATTGCCATTTCATCTTACCGGTCCATTTTTTAATAATCCTTATGATTTTACTAGTAATTGGAGATCGAGATTATTTCTTGTTCTGTAACTAATATGTTACGTTTGAAATTGCAGCGTATCTGGACGATCTTTGTGCTATGAAAATCCCATTCTTGTCTTACAATGACGGTCGCTCGAGTTATTTATCTCACTTACCTACAAATCGCGCACTTACCGCCGAAGGTGTTTTACTCAGACTATACCTTAACTCAAACACAGACACGGGATCTCATTGTACAATAGTATCATTTGTTAGAAAGGGACTGAATATTTGATTACGTATTCAAACTCAACCAAGGAGTCAGGCAAGCGATCTAATCTTAAAGCTACAATTGAAACAAATAAAATTTGTTAAGAATTTTTCTTTATATATTATAATATTGGTATGCCACAATTTTCTGTCCTTTCCGTGTAGTAATAGTGTAAGAATATTCAATACCCCATAATTTGCCGTGGGTGTCGTAAGAGGCCATAGAGGGAAGTTGAGGCAGGAGATGAACAGCAACACCCTTCTAATGATAGCATAATTATAATATAAAACTGAGGTTGCTAACCCTCTTACCAGGCTTGGCAAATATGGCGAACATTCCTCCATGAGAAAAGACACAAAGAAACGACGCCCATGCGATATTAAAAATTTACCTTTATGTAGCATTTGAAAAATACTTCACTTGTTCAGGTACATTTTTTGAGTGCCAGCATAAAAGCCAATTACAATAACATTAAAACACTAAGCTAATGGGTAAATTATATTGCTTGGTTGCAATCACGTTATTTATTTGCGTCACGACCTAATTACGCTTCTGTTAGGTATTTACGTATAATTTTAACTGATATTCTAGAATTCCCCGGCAAAGGCGTTGTTATCCCTTCCCTTTTGAAGGAGAAAATAAAACATAATCAATAAGTTGTGTGAGTTATGTCATACGGAAAAATGTTGTACTAGTTAAACTAATATAAACTATAACATACTAACTCAAAATAACATAAAATAACTAGTCTCAAATACATATTGGTTTTATTCCTGTGTATGAGATATTTCTTATTGCTTTTAAAATCTTGACATTAATTAGGTTAATTTTTTAATTATTTTAATGTAACTGTTATTATAACTTACATATTTCATGAATTTGTTTAATAATAACTTATATATCACAAATATATCAATATAACAATTGCATATTAATAAGTAAAATACTTAAAAACGACATTCATTCGCAAATATTGTTTAAAAAAATATAGATTTTCACAATCGTAACCTTAGACCTGCCCATGATATATACAAAAAGTTAGAACAGAGTATGGTACAAGAAAAATATACTGTTTGACGGTGCAAAACTGTATAACGCATTACCTAAAAATATAAAAGAATCAAAAACGTTATCTTTATTTAAAACTTATTGAAATGCCATATTTTGGAAAATTAACCAAAAAAAAAAAAATATAGGCTAAAATTAAATCTAACTTAGTTTGTACGCACCCATATATCTGTTTCGGTTGCATTAATTGTTCCGTCATTACAAATTATGCGCGATGTTCAAACCTATGTTTACCGTTCTTTTAATTGTTTACATTTTACTCACATCTATAGTTAATATTCTGTATGCTTGTAATGGATTCCTTTATTATTGTTTGTAAATTTTTTATTTACGACCTGGGGACCTTCAAGAAAAGAGCTTACTCTTTTCTAAAGAGCCGGCAACGCACCTGCAATTACCCTGGAGTTGCGGTAGTTCATGGGCTGCGGTAGTCTTTTAACATCAGGTGAACCGTATGCTCGTTTGCCCCCTTCTTCTATAAAAAAATACTTATTCTTTTTCTTATGCTAAGCTCTCTATTCTACCTTATTATAGTGTACGTTAATTCAATTATCCTAATTTGCCTGCTTTTGTAACGCGTTTGGATTATTATTATTTCTTTTACAGAATATCTTT
Source organism: Parnassius smintheus behrii (assembly GCA_036936625.1). Classification (NCBI taxonomy): domain Eukaryota; kingdom Metazoa; phylum Arthropoda; class Insecta; order Lepidoptera; family Papilionidae; genus Parnassius; species Parnassius smintheus. Next base: position 40,849,783 of record JAUPFT010000001.1, on the reverse strand, counting down.
CAGTCTTGCAAACGAAAGTGATATTTATATGAAGAATTACATAATTATGTTGACTCAAATATAATCTCCTTAAATAACCTCTGTTCCTCTGTATAAATAAATATTATAGAACTACGCCCTAGAATGGGTCTAACAAGTAATTATTATTAGGAGTGCACTTTAAAATTGAATCATTTGACATAAGTACACTCCACCGTCCAATATATAGAATTAAGCTATTGTAACTACATTGACAAATAAAATTCTAATTAAACAATTTTATTCCTTAGTTTACACAAATTTTAAGAACCGAAGAGATTTGTAAGTGAAAATGCAAACAAAAGAAAATTATATAATTATTTTCAAACTATTCTTAATCTATATCAAAATATAATTTTATTTCAAGACATGCAGTTATTGCCTACAAATAACAAGTCATGTGTTTATGAGAAAAACACACGTATATTTTTACACTCTATGAACGATATGAATGATGATGATGTATGTGTAACATCTTACAAAAGGAAATGATATAAACATAAATGAATACAAGAAATTGCACACTAACCGTGCAAGTAAGTCTGTCGCGCAGCCACTTAAAATTACTATACAGTATATTATTCTCTTTTATTTAATACAATTCGGTGCAAAATATAGTTTTTTTTGCAATTAACTTTAATAATAATAATCTTATTTTTGCGTTAACCTAATTTTGAATGAAAAACTACTCCTTTATTTCTATAGCCTGTATTTTGCAAATACTTCTCATTGTAGTAGTTTGTAACGTAGTACTCTGTTGATCATATTTTTATTTGACTCACGAATTAAATAGGTATCGTCATTAGTACAAAATAATTTTCATACAATTTGTTTCTGTTGACTTGACTATAAACTTGTTTCAAAGCAATGAACATGCATTCGCTGCAATGCATCATCATAAAGAATGCATCTGCCATGTCAATAAAAATTATAATGAACTATGTACCTGATAATATTAAACATAGAAGCTTATTGTTATGGAGTTGTTACTCACAAAATGATACTACTCTGTAGAGGCAAATTTTTAAATGACAATGAACTAGGTACTTATGTGTGAATGATATTTTAGAATTCACATAGCTGACTTGAATTCTAAAATATCATTTACTCTTTACTCTTGGCAGCTACCAAAATTTAAGGGAGTAATTTTGGATATTATTTATATAAAATTTGATATAAATTAATAATATTTGGTAATGTAAAAATAATATCGAAGTGCTGAAGTGTTTGTACAGTACAAAACTACCCGTAAAGCCAAACGGAGGTTAAATGGGGCCTTATAACGAGTCCATTCACAATATTTGAGAACCGTGGTAACGCTATATAACATACACCAAAAAAAAATTAATATTTTCACTGATGTGCAAACCCTATTTCAGTAAAATTAAAGAGTAAACTACGGAGAATGTATCTACATTTCTACCTAATTACCGGAATGGCAAAAATTTTAAAAGACAACAGAACAGAGACAACCTAAACGAACACTTACTTTTTCATAATAAACGTCAAATTTACAGAAACGGCTCAAAGTGTGCTCCGCCTTGCTCAATACACAACCTCGCTCATCAGGATATGGGTTGTGTGGCATTTCGCACTATCATCGGCGTTATTGATGCGAAAACCGATCTAACACGCTGTTCCATCTCAGCAGCCGTTGGGCAATCGGAGAAATACACTCTGTCCTTCACCCCACAAAAAGAAGTCCAAGGGTGTGAGGTCCGGAGAACGAGCAGGCCATAGCACCGATCCTCCGTGGCCGATCCATCCTTTCGCAAAGCGAACGTTAAGATGTTTTCGTACGTTGCGAGCAAAATCTGCCGGAGATCCATCACGCTGAAACACCATGTTTCTTTGGTTCTTAAAGTAATCATAGTTAGCCACAAGAAATTCGTTAATCGTAAAATTGGTAATTCGTAAATGTAAAGACGTTAGATAGTTGCTACTGTTCAGACGTAATGGCATAATGACGGGACCGATGACATGCCCGTCATAAAGGCCAGCCCACACATTCAGCCGCCACTGGTGTTTGAATCCTGCCGTGAAGCATGTGGATTCACGCGAGCCCAAACGTGATCGTTATGCATATTTGAAAGTCCTGGCCTCATGAATATTGCCTCGTCCGTCCAAAGAACATAGTTTACGTAATTAAGGTTTTGCTCTAACGGCCTGAGGTATCACTCGCAGAAGTTCCTCCTGGGTGCAAAATCGGAGCGTATCAGATCCTGACTACGGCGATAGTGATAAAAATGACGATTTTCGTCACGAAGAATTCGCGGCAACATGGTTTATACCGAATCTTGTTCCGACTCGGCTCGTACTTATGGTCGGCTCTTCTTCAAAATGATCTAACACTAATTCAGCCTGCCTGGCGTCGACTGTGCTTGGACGGCCACTTCAAGTAGACCGATGAAATGAGCTGGTGAAATGTAGTCGTCTTGACATGTTCAGGAAACACTCGTACGAAGGCAGCCGTCGCTGTTCAGTGGGGGGTCTACAATCGATAAATCGTTGCCGATACAGTTTGCGAGCACGATTTAAATTGCTATCTTCATGGTTAACGCCTAACATCATATCGTAATATTCCGAGTTAGAAAGCATAGTTATTTCGCAAAAAATGATAGCAAAAAAACAAATGATTTCAAAAAGAACGATAGGCCCTTCTAAATATTTTACTCGTTTTCATACAAGAAAAAGTAGCGCATCTGTCATAATACAAACGTCATATCAAAACACGACGTAACCAGGGTCGGATTTCGTAGTATAATTATCCTAATTGTATCATTTTTTCATAGTTTATAGTATATAGTATCGTAATAATACAAAGCGAAAATACCATAATTTTACCTAAAGGTCGACTTGTATTATTATTGGGTCCTTTTAAATTTTAATATTAACCCTACGATATCGAGAAGTTTTGTATTGTACATGAGTACCACGTTTTTTTAATAAAATAAGAATTAGCTGCCTTTCTGGTCAATCGATGCTCGATCAATGCATTTATGTTGCATCCTTGATACAACTTTAATGAGGGGCTACCAAGATAAAAACTCTATGCTCCAGAAGCAATCGGTTTGAAAACAGAATTTCAAAATATTTTATGAATCAGATTTTCAGATTCAATTAAACATCTGCTTGCTTTGGTTTCTTTTGTACTCTTTTTGTTTTACCCCAATTGAATATAAAATATATTAGGTACCAATATTCAAAATGTAACTTACACTTAGTTCTTTAGACAAAAATTAAACAGAAATAAAAATAAAACCGTCAAAAAACGAAACGTATAAATAAACTAGACGCGTGACGCCAAAATCCCGGCACATGGGAAAAAACAAACATGAAACTTCAAACGTGATATAATTTTTTAATATAGTATAATTTTAATTTCCATGTACAATATTTTTAAGGGTCTGAATCCAGCTCTGGCCTAATCTTGGTAATGTAACTAAACTAATTGTAAAATAAATTTTTAAAAATGCGTTTATATAATAATTTAATTAGAACAAAATTAATATAAGGTTATTTACCGATGATATGATATCCTATGTTTTTTTTTTAAATCTTTGTGTCGTAATTTTTGCATTATTTTACCACGCAACTAGACATATTTATGACAGGCAAATCTGTCCTGCGCGTGCACTACTGTCGACCGATTCGCGTTGGCTCTAAACTGTAATTTTAAGGTAGGGTAGGTCCGTTTTAGTTGTTTGGTCGGCCCGGTCCTTACGCTAGTAATATATAAGTCAATGAAAAAAACTCGTAACAGTTGTAGGATATCGATAAGAAGATTTGAAATTGACAACATATTTTTTTACAACTTGACATTTTTTGAAACCAGTACTTGAGTATAGTGACATCCTTGTATTGAGGTAGCAAACATAAATATGAATGAAAAATAGTAAAACAATTAAAAAGACAATTATTAGGTAAAATAGATACGTAGACCTTTCTGTTATCTGGTTCCCTGACATGACAGCTTACTAGGGTTGACAAAATTTTTGGCTTTGATAATTAATTAGATTTTTTACGGGGTATTTTGTATTATAATGATTGAAAAATTAATTATTAAATCAAATATTTGACATTGAGCTGTAATGATAATCTTACATTGGCATTTCCTCTGACACAGTTATATAATTAATTAGTTATCATATCAATTGAGTAATATTAAAATAAGTTTTGTGTACTTCTTTGACTGCGCTGGTGGTGAGGTCGGCACGTGAGGCAGTAGCAATGTTGCTTCTGTTCTGTTCTCGCTGTATAGTTTGGGCACAATGCTTGTTACATTTCTTGAATTCTTCTTCTTTCTTGATCCTTTACTGTTTTTTTCAGGAAAAAGGGCGGAACGGGTTGTTCACAAAATTTTCTGATGTATTCTTTTACTTTAATGCTATTTGGTCTGGTATTACTAGTAGTTGTAGACATCTTTTTCTTGTTATTCCGATTTTTTTATTGATCTGGATTTTCCACTCTACATTCTTGATTTCGTTTCTAACTTGCTGCTTGATTTGTTTTTTCTTCGTTAATTAGTGGGAAATAAGTTATCAAGCGCGCATTGAATTTTCGTGATGTTTATAATAGCGATCCTATGCTCAGCGCTGCCAACAGGCAGCACTGGCAGGGTCCTCATGCAATACTTGGATCGTTGTAGTAGCTTTTATATAATACTTCACTTGTTCAGGTCCATTTGTTGAATGCCAGCATAAAAGTATTAAAAATGACAATAATATTAAAATACTAATGTAATAGGTAAATTACATTCCTTAGCTGCAATCACGTCATTCATTTTCGCGAGAGATTGACGCGAAGATTCTGAAGCTAGAAGAAGAGACAGACAAGTTGCGTCCGGATATTATAAAATTATCCGAAGAGAGTGGGAGGACACGGTAATCAGACATGTCATGACAGCATACAGGCAACTGAACAAGCAGATCTCTAAATACATGCGGCGCAACTTACGCAACTTCGGTACTCATACTTTAATACTCTTATTAGAAAACATCGAGCGAAAACAAAACACAAAAGTCTTTGCCAGAGATCTGTCTACCAGATAGAGTCAAGAATGAAGAGATGTTTAGCAGAGGACATGTGAATAGCTTTATTAAAAAAAAAACATTTTTCTGCAATGAATTGATGGATTATTATGATCTATTTTTATTTTTATGTATTTTATTTTTATTATTTTCATTTTAAAATACAATGTTACAACCGTTTAAGAATTTTCATATTAAAATAATCACTGGTACAACTTCTTTAAATGGATTTATAAAAAATGAGTTTATAAAGAGTATTAAAAATAAGTATGAAAATAAAACGAAATAAAAATATTTCGTGATAATAAAATCTAAAAATACTGTTTTCACGCTAATAAATTACTTTTATGCCACATTTCATTTTAATTCCACTGAGGTTTGTAGAGGCGAGTCTTTGAATTTAGAGAATTCAGGTCATATGTTTTTGGAATAAAAGTAGCTGAAGCGAAAGTTATGCAGAAGTAATATTAATATTTATCAATTGCAACAATTTTTTTCTTATGGATTGAATGACTTATATAAGCGCGAAGTCTTTATGTTTTAATATAGAAAAATCTGCTACTGTGCAATTTGTTTTTAAATAGCTGCTCCCTCGCCTTCGCAAAAACAGAAACGCCCCACATGGTAATTTTTCTGTAGTTACTTATTTGCCTATGTGAAATATCATATAATGGTAATTATGAAATAAATGAATCCGAACATTTCTGTAGGTTATTGAACAAACAAAATATTCAAACATACACATCAACGTAGAAGAAAGTACGTAACAATCAATGTAGAAGAAAGGTTCTCGGCTGGTAAATCTATATGCGAGCGCAGATTTGGATGTGCGCCTCTACTTAAATATGTACACTATTATGTACTTGACTATGTACTTGGTTCTGATTAATTACTTAATTTAATACGTCATATTAACTATATACGTGAATATGTACTTGAATATATACTTGATTTCGTTTTACTGTTTTTTATAGGAGAGGTACCGCCAGAAATAAATTAAAAAAATTATTTACAAGAATCACGGTATAAGTAATATGTTACAGTTTATCCAGGGCAGCCATATGTGTTTTGCTAACGTGCGTATCATGCACTATAATTTTAAACCGTTCATATAAGGATATGAGTTATTTACAATCGACAAAATCGGAAGACATGAAAGCTTTTATTTTTACCGATTATATAAATGTTTCTTTTATCATTTTAAATGATTAAGGTTTTTAATATATGAACCCTGAACAACTGCAACATTAGGAGAATTGCAGGTTCATTGCCGGCTTTTTAAAAGGAACTGACTCTTTTCTTGAAAGAACTAGCAAAATTCTCCGATACCAGTGAATTCTACGAAGAAGTCCGGTGAGAAAGGAAATTCCTGGTGAATTACAAATTGGTAAATTGCCAACTTTCTTGATACTCTGCTAAAGAACTGTGCGCTATTTTGATGTTAAAATATTTCCTGCAAATAAAGTAGAAAAATCGACCTAGACAGTGGTATTTTCATCCAATAAAAAAAATCTTCTCGTTTCAGTTTGTTCCCGAGTTAGGTTTTTAAAGATAAAAGAGTTTCTTTTTCTAGTTAGCTGTCAAGTATTTTCCCATTGAGTGCACATAAGTAGTACAATAGTAGTAAATATAAATTTGCGTGTTTTAAAACTGATTGAAATGACTGGATTTGATTTGTAAAGTCGGTGGGATCGTCGAAATTTCGGTTGTTTTTTGGCACATTATGTAATATGAAACATTTTCTATATGGCATATTAATTGAAACCCATCTTATTACCCGAAGAGATGTAAGACTTGTTAAAAGTAATGTTAATTTTAAGAACAAAAAATATCTATAAATTAATATCGTTCAAAAACCTTTTTTTCAATAAAAACTTCGCCACGAAAATACAGATATGTCAAATTTTACCTCATTTCCATGTGGTGCCGCCCTAGTAGCAAAAAATTCGTGGTGTGGTCTCATTAACACAGCACTTCTTTTTCTTTTTTATGTAAAATGTATATGGCCTTGAACACTTGGCGGACAGTTATAAAAACTGAATTATAAGTAATTACGGAGAGAAACTTTAAATCGTGCCTTTTGTTTTACAAAAGGATACAATACAAATTATAAATAAATGTGCAGGGTTATTTTGCAATTAACCTCAAACATAACCTCGAAAATGCGGTCCTTTTTGTCTTTTAAATTTATAATGCGTGGTAATGCATTATTGTAACTAATATTACTGCTCATACAGTAAAGGTCGATCGGTAGGCAAAAACGTTGTTGTTTGTCACCTTTAAGTATGGGATTGTTTCCAATAAGAGGAGAAACCTTATTTAATCGTATTTTCAAAAACTGCAATAACAGTATATCATTATTTATATATTTAAACTTAACTTTAAATTTGTAATTCTTTGAAAAATAACCCTGTATAATGTAACTTACTATACAAAAATATGGTAAACATATAAAATATAACTAATATCAAATATCGTGAAATTATAGTATTTTCATAGAGCTGGTTATATATACATATCCTGCTAGAAGGAAAAATGGCATGTTGTATAAATTTTAGGAAACTTAGAAACACATTATATGATTTAATATAATTGTTAATTTGCAATAATTGTTATAATTAATATATATTTAATTATACATTGCCATAAAACGGACATATGTCTATTTAATATTTTTATTTAAATTGTAATTCAATTATTTTGATAACATTTATTTAGACAAATGAGCACACATCCACCGATGATTATTGAATTCTGAGGCTCATAGATATAATTGCCTGTTTGAATACTTAAAAATGATGTTGATTATCAGCTCTGTTTAAAAACTATTACGATGGTATTGAGTAAACACAGAAGCCAAAGTGATTGACATTTTTACTTATATTTTTTATAAAAAAAAATTTTAATCTCCAAATCTAAGAAGGCCAGATCAGCTTTGGGCACTCAAAAGCTTTACATTTTTATGACTAATCAGATTGTCATAAAATTCATGGAAAAAAATATTGTACAAGTAGTTCTATTTTTCAACATAACATTCTATTTTTGTTCTTCGTTCTTATAAGTTATTATTTATATTCATTTCTTATATATTATTATAGAAAAAAATCATATATAAATTTATTTGAATAACATAAATTTTTAGGTGAATACAATAGCGTGCAATAGTGAACACAATAAAAATATTTAATAAGCTTAAGTAAGTAATCTGTAATGCAATAAGGAAATTTATTTTAGTGATCTCGTTCCTTAAACTGTTGATGGTCAAATTTAGTTGCTTGTGCACTGGTCTGCTACAACACATCAAAACAAACAAATTGACTGAATCAATGACTGTTTTCAAAACTCAAATGCTATGTGAATTTATAAATTTGAATTTGGAATTCTTAACCAAAGGGGACATGTTTCAGATCAAAGTGGTCAATACGACATAACGCTAATTTTATAGTAAGAACCCAATATAAGCGAATATAATTAAAAAAGGCCTGCGATGCATTATTAAATTGCGAAATGGAGCAGTCTCTCCGAGGCAAATCGAGTAGCTGTGTGCACGCTTGCTCTTAATATGATCCAAAATTTAAATAATAAAAAACCAGCTAAGTGAATTTATACATTTGAGTTGGAATTCTTACTTATACACAGACATAAGTCTTTCACAACGCTGCCTTGTGTGCATGAAGCTAACCTCGTCATATTGGTAATCATCGGACTGTGAAATATTTGTGTGGATTTTTCATTGTCAGTCGTTTTCCAATCCTACACCTTTAATTACCTTAAACGAGTAATTCTTGTATATATATAATCGAGATCTCGGAAACGGCTCCAACGAATTTCATAAAATTTAGTGTCCAGGGAGTTTCGGGGGCAATAAATCGATTTAGCTAGGACTTATTTTTAGAAAATGTCCTTTTGTTCGTGTTTTCAGGCAATAAAAAAACTGCTACAATATAAGAAGGTAAATTTTGACAGGTTACCAACGATATATTATAGTCGTAGCACGAACGGGTTGGCTCTACCGGGACAGGACCACAATCTCATAGAATACCAGCGTAAAATAGCAGCGTAATGCTGCTGTGTTTCGTATGGTGACTATAAATAACAGGAACCCTTTTTTACTGGAATCGAGGCATTTCACCTTAGTCCTCAGTGGTGACAACACATTTGCGTTTTGATCCTTGATTAAGTATAAATGTGTATGTATATGGGCCATAGCATCCATTTATCAACAAGTGTACAGTGTGCTCGTTTGTCACCGAATGTTATAAAAGAAATGACACAAAAATTCGCTGTAAAATGAAAATAATAGAATATTTCCATTCAATACTGGCTATGTCCAGCACACGTTGCAATCTTACAAATGTTTGTTACAGTCGATGAATAATATACTTAAACATAAAAGACGAACAAAAACCTACTCATTTATTGGCAGAAATCTTCGCTTAACGCGCCCACAACAACTCACTATAATACTTATAGAATACGAACAATCGGACAAACAAACATACAATTGTTCATTTTTATGTATTTTTATTTACCACTATTATATTTCTTTCCAGTCAAATATTAATAAAGCTACTATTAAATAAGTTTTACTATTTCCATGTGTAAACAACCATGTCCGCCAGCTTGCATTACATTTGCTCGCAATAATTACAACGTTCTAATGGCCACGTCAGTAATGAAACTAATTAAATGTAACCGCAACGTACTCTTGCTGAAGCGTACCTAACAGCGGTTATTTAACGAACACACATTTTTGTTACTTACTATGATACTGGGATAATGTATTGTTAGACTGAAATATACATAAATAAATACTTCTAATATTATAATTAACAACTTATAATAAATAGAAATTTCGTCTTAATTTTTGTGTGTTTTTTTTAATTATAAAAACAACTAAAAGTATTTTGAGGTATTGCAGTGGTATGATTGGGTGCAGTTTTAATTTAAATAGCTATAGGGTCCCAAGTGGGTGTTAGTACCCAGCCTCCATCTCTGATGAAATTAAGATGTTTTTTAATTTCAATAGTCTCACGTATCATCCTTAGTTGGGATCAATGTTCTTTCGCGAACTTTTGTGGTCTATCAAATTTGTTTTCTATACACGGTGGATTAAACTGTCACCCTTCACAATTAGCTACCGTTCGCAAATCTTTGTTGCAGGGAGCACGACCTTAAGCTTCGGGTCCCGTGCCTACGTCACAGTGACCGAATGAAGCCGACCACAGTCAAGCGTGTGCCTGCTGTACTACCATATGTCAGAGATGAAAAAGACCCATACAGATAGATATTTAAACGGTGATTCTCACCACCATCCTTCACAGTTAGCTACCGTGGGTAAATCTTTGTTTCAGAGAGCACGAGGGATCTGTGACAGTAAACACCTGGCTGCCGAGCTCCAACACGTCAAGCAAGTTTTGCATGACAACAAGCTTCGGGTCCCGCGCCTACGTCACAGAGAACGAGTGAAGCCGGCCACAGTTGAGCGTGTACCTGCTGTACTGCCATATGTTAGAGGAGTCACTGACAAGATTGGCTACATCTTGAAGCGCGCTTCCATCTAAACATACTTCAAGCCGCCGAAGAAGATTGGTCAGTTTTTACCATCAGTAAAGTGTAACGTCCCTCTGCAAGATGCAGGTGTGTACAAGCTTGATTGTGAATGTGGTCTCTCCTACATAGGACAAACTAAAAGATCAATTAAAACCCGCGTCAAAGAACATATAGCTAATGTGAAGAATCGACGCTCCGGGAAGTCTGCAGTCTGTGAAAATGTACAGGATCGCCCCCGTCACTACATCAGATTTGATAGACCACAAATCCTCGCTAAAGAACACCGATTTCTTCCAAGGATGATTCGCGAGGCTATTGAAATCAAAAAACATCCTAATTTCAATAGTGAAGATGGCTGGGTGCTACCACCTGCTTGGGATCCTATAATAAATAAAATTAAATCCCAACCCAAGCATACAACTGCAAGACTTCGTGATACCATAAGTTCATGCTGTGTAGATCGGAACAAAAGTTAAATTTTAATCTATGGTAACCGCGGTTAACTATGACATCTGGACGTAAAACATCTCAGTCCTTCCCGTGACCATGGGTGCTGTAAAGCTCTCGAAACGTCGGGTATTAAAAAGTTAAATATACGCGATAAATTCCGTAAAAACTAGTATTCTTTCAGCATTTTATGAGGTTTTGTATACACTTATTAAGGATCATATCCCGATGAGCAAGAAAAGAAACAAACGTTATCCTGTTTGGTTCAATAAAACTTTGATAAAATCATTAAATGAGAAAAATAAAACAAGAAAACGGTATAAAATATATGATAATCCTAGGGATGAAATTGAGTTAAAGTTACTAAGTAAAAGATGTCAGCAACTCGCCGCAAAGTGTTATAAAAATTATATAGAAAAAACAGAACAGCAAATACAAAATAATCCAAAACTATTTTGGTCTCATGTCAAAGAAAAGCGCGGTGGTACTAGCGGACACCCCATCGTTATGACAAATTGTCAGGAAACTACTTGATGGATTTAAGATATGTGAACTGTTTGCGAATTATTTCTCTTCTGTTTACAATACTCGTACAGACGGAGATAGACATTTTTGTATCCATAATTTCGATAATTTGAAATTATTATGGAGTAGTAGCCAATGTTTGACAAGCCCGACTTTAGATTACAAAACTTTATTACATAAGCTAGAAAGAGTAGATTGCAATAAAGGTGCTGGATCTGATGATATTCCGCCAATTTTCATAGTGTCTTGTGCATCGGTTTTGGTTAAACCTCTATTGATTATATACAACAAATCATTAGCAACAGGAGTTTTTCCATCGAAGTGGAAAATTTCAAAGGTAGTTCCCATTTACAAGACAGAGGATAAGAGCATAATATCTAATTATAGGCCAATTTCAATTGTGCCAATATTCGGTAAAATACTTGAATCTCTAGTTAGTCAACTACTGCAGACTCACTTAAAACTTTACCTCAGTAATAATCAACATGATTTAGTTCGATCAAGGTCAACTTGCACAAACCTTGTAATTTTTACAGAGTCTTTGGTAAAAGTTTTGATACACAGATTTTGATAGAGTTCCGCACAAAGGCTGACAACGCATCTGCATTGTGATTCGTAAACGAGGATAGATGTAGATGTCTATGGGCCACAGCAAACACTTACCATCAGGTGGACTGTGTGCTCGCTTGTCACCCTTTTCCTATAAAAAAATAAAGTCCTAAACTACAAATTAGCCGTTTATGGGATCTCCGGATCATTGTTGGAATGGTTAAAAAGTCATACTTAAAAAAACGGTCTTTTTATGTGGTCATAAATGGATTTCAATCTGATAATCGTATAATTACAGACAGATTTAAATAGACTTCTAAATTAGTGTAATCTTAACGGCATGAATCCTAATTATTCTAAATGTTCACATGTTAAATTTACAAGAAATACTAAATTGACCAATAATCATTACTTCTTAAGGAATAAGGAAGTGATAAAGGATCTTGGTGTATATTTTTATAAAAAACTAACTTTTGTACCTCATATTGATAGTATTATAAATAGATCTTCCAAAATGTTAGGGTTTGTCATAAGAAATGGTAGGTCATTTAAAAACCCTAAAACAAAAAAAATATTGTACAATAGCCTTGTAAGGAGTATAATTGAGTACTGCAGTATTGTCTGGCGTCCACACTATTCTACACATTTGTTGCGATTGGAGAGAGTTCAAAAATGCTTTATGTGGCATCTTACATATTCTGTTGGAAAAACACTAAAAATATCATCCTATGCAGATAGATTTCAATATTTTAATATGCTACCCTTATCGATGCGTCTAAAATTAATAGATATTATGTTTTTATACAAGGTGCTTAGACATGAAGTAGATTGTCCACAGCTTCTCGTCCAATTTAAATTTCGCACTCCAATAAGAATTCCACGCAAACCAATTCCACTTCTTTACCCACCACGTCGTAGAACTGTTCTCGGTGCGCATTCGCCGGTCGCAAGGATGTGTCAAGTCTTTAACGAATGTAGTGAGGTCGTTGATGTTAATTTTGATTCCATATGTCAGTTTTATAAGAATTTATGTAAGTACTTCAAACATTGTGAAAGCACAGATCGTGTACCAAATTATTAATAATTAATGTAAAACACGCGCACACACACACACACACACACACACACACACACACACACACACACACACACACACACACACACGCACACGCACACACACACACACACACACACACACACACACACACACACACGCACACACACACACACACACACACACACACACACACACACACACACACACGCACACGCACGTGTACGTGCACGCGCACGCATTCTTACAATTCCAAATTAAATAAGAATTCCTTAGAAAAATAGTACTTAAATGTAAATTGAAATTAATTAAAAATTAACATTTAGAAATAATAAAACCGTAAATTTTAATTAACGATGTAATAATGTATCAATCGTTGGTAATCCTAATAAAGAGAAAAAAAATGATATCAATAAACTTACTCTGACAATAATATAGTTTACCATATTTTTGTATAGTAAGTTATATTATACAGGGGTTATCCACCCCCCCCCCCCCCCTGTATAATATATTATAGTTTGTATATTTGGGCTGCGTATTTAGCAGGGATGGGAGATATGATAAGGATATAGAACGACGAGTGAATGCGGGAAATAGAGTAAATGGGGCCTTGCAATCTATTGTGAAGAGTCAAAATGTGTCGAAAAAGGCACGTATGGCAATTCACAATGCTGTGTTGGTCCCTACTTTAACGTATGGTAGTGAAAGTTGGGTGTGGCAGAAGAAGCACGAGAGTAGAATGAACGCAGTAGAAATGCGGTCGTTAAGGAGTATGTTAGGGCTGAATCTTAATGACAGGGTAAGAAATTGTGTAATAAGAGAAGAGTGTGGTTTGTAAGATGATGTTGTGACCAGGATTAAGAAAGGAATGCTTCGGTGGTTTGGTCATGTGGAAAGAATGAATGAGGAAAGAGTGACAAAGAAAATTTATGTTGCAGAAGTGAATGGCAGAGTCGGAAAGGGACGTCCTAGGCGAAAATTCATCGACCAAATTGGCGATTTATTGAAAACGGGCCAAATTAGGAGTACCCTTAACCGACGAGCATGTATGCGGAGGTGTATGGATGTGAAGGAGGCGAGAGAGATGTGTCAGGATCGTGCCAAATGGAAGTCTGTAGTCTCTGCCTACCCCTCTGGGTGACATGCGTGAGTGTTTATATTATGTTATGTTATTATACAGGGTTATTTTTCAAAGAATGACAAAATTTAAAGTTAAGTTTAAATATATAAATAATGATATACTGTTATTGCAGTTTTTGAAAATACGATTAAATAAGGTTTCTCCTTTTATTTGAAACAATCCCATACTTAAAGGTGACAAACTACGTTTTTGCCTACCGATCGACCTTTACTGTATGAGTAGCAATATTAGTTAAAATAATGCATTAATACGCATTATAAATTTAAAAGACAAAAAGGACCGCATTTTCGAGGTAAAAAACCCTGCACATTTATTTATAATTTTTTGTATTGTATTCTTTTGTAAAACAAAAGGCATGAGTTAAAGATTCCTCTGTAATTACTTAATAATCTGTTTCTATAACTGTCCGCCAAGTGTTCATGGCCATATCCATTTTACATAAAAAAGAAAAAGAAGTTCTGTGTCAATGAGAGCACCCACGACTTTTCTGCTTTTAGGGCGGCACCACATGAAAATGTGACAAAGTTTTTATCAAAAAAAAAAAAAAAATTAAAATAATTTCATATTACTTGATACTATCAAAAGTAAAATATTACGAGTCCATTGACAAAGAAAAACGCTTGGGTAAAAAATAATTTCAGAATGCTCTTAAATGTGTTCCAAAATGTGTTGATATAGAATTGTGTGGAGTTCATATTACAGTTTGCTGATAAGAGCACGAGCTATTTGCTAGTTACGAGGCATTCCATATTTTTTTTATATAAGAGAGGCAGCAACTCGTTTGCTCCCTCTCCTATATACGGCTCACCTAATGGTAAGTGATTACCGCCACCCATGAACAACTAAAACACCAGGGTAATTGCAGATGCGTTGCGGGCCTTTTAAAAAGGACTTGGCACTTTTATTGAAGGTCTCTAAGTCGTATCGGTTCGGAAAAATCTCTGATAGTAGTCAATGCCACAAGGAAATTGTGTGAGGAAGAAAATTACTTTTAAATCGCACAGTAGCTGATCGCCAGTAATCCAGTTGGTATGGATGGTATCACAAGTTTTGTCGCGATGTGCGATGGTAAAATTATGCAGCTGGAATTAGTTCGAACAATTTCTCAGAGCACTCCCCGTGGTAAATGCGATAAAATACGTAAAGAGATGCAAGATCTCTTCGCAGTGTTAGTGAGTAAAGCCGATCGGAAAGAGCTTGGTCGCCGACGATACGAACGCTTTGCGCTGGATGCGATGAAATGGGAGGATCTGGCGCTGGGAGTTCCAGCTCAGAGATGGGAACAGTTTTCCGTGTGCGGCCGAACCTCCGCCTGATTACATGCATTTTACGTTCGTAATCTACTTTGTTTTTGTACTCTATACTCATTAGTATTTTTTTGAAAGACGTGTATAAATATGAATTATAGTTATGAAGAAAACTAGGAAAAATTTTATAACTGAAAACTTTTCTGAATTAGTCATCGTATATTACGCGTTTAAGCGCTTTTTTATTGTGCCCTTGTGGGTAATAGGTATATTTAATACATGTAACATTTATTATATAATTTATAGTAAATTGCTTTATGGTTTTTAATTCTCTATTATTATCTATTTTGTATTTTTATGCAAGCTAATACATTGAAAACGCCAAAACCAGTGCTTAGCATTACTATAGTAAATACATAATCACTCTACTTTTGCGCTTTATATATTTACGAACATGTGAAAATTATACTCTCATAACAACATGAATTTTTGTGCATTCTCCGATTACAAGCCTATTAACGCTGGTGTTCCACAAGGCTATGTGCTATCACCAACGCTGTTACTTCAGCATATTTATGACAAATGCAAACCGGTAACATTCATTGCTTGCGGATGACAATACTGGTGATGCTTTATACACCCCGGCCGTGCCAATATTTTTCGGGAAAACGTCGTTGAGTACCGGGAAAAACTTGTGTCGGAAGTCGAGACTTTGTTGAACAAAATCTCGGACTGAGGGCGGAGAATCCGTTCGTCGTAGCCAGTCAGTATCGGTATCCTCGACGTTGACATATCGAGTGACGTGCAGTTTCGTGGTCATTTGGAAGAGAAGGCCAAATTAGCCTATAAAAATCTAGGCGTGCGCAGCAGAGCAAGACAGTCTTTCTTGCCGGCACACCGTTTGCAACTTTACAAGGCGCAGGTTCACCTACTATACTGTTCAATTCATCAAGGAGCCTATTCATATATAAGATTATAGAGCGTAGAAGAGCTTCCTCAAAATGTGTAGAAATAGCTTCCTTGATATGATTGTAATTAGGTTTTTTTATTTAAAGTTAATATGTTATGTATGTTAAAGTTAATATGTCGCTGGTAGATATGGATAGACTCTAAACAGGAAAAACGAATGGCTCGAATCCGTATTTGTAAAGAACAGCCATTGCAACTTTGCTCTTGTGAACCGACGCGTTATCTTACAGAAACACCCTTGGTCATTTTGCCCCAGTCTTTTATTCTTTAAAGCTTCCGTTATCCTGTCTTATATTGTTTTACTTTTTGTTGTCTGATAAATTTAATACGTCTTTCTATAATATCTATTAAATATTGCGTCACAATCTTAAAAACTGAATTCTCAACACAAAGATATATCATAATCAATTCCGGGGTAGTATCGGATCAACTACATGTTTTGGTTATAATATTTTTTATTGTTTTTATATTCATACTTTTAACATTTTATTATAATATCAACAATTGTACATTAAATCTTCTCCAGAAATCCTATTACCTAAGAGGATAAACGCTGGTCGTCAATTTTACAGAACGCGAACAAATCGAGTTTAATCTCAGCTGACACTAATGAAGTCTTAGTCATTTTTACCACATATTTACAACATAATTGGTGATAAGTAAACACATCTTGAGGAAACCTGCATGCCTAAAATAATTGGTGGTCATGTAAACTTTGTCAGAAGACATTGCTAAAAAGTATTAAACTATTCTTTGGTCCAAAAACCTTCCCAAAAATAAATGAAACTCTTGTGGGTAAAGTATATTGAAGAGAAGGTGTTACTTTAATCTTTTGTATAGAACATATATCAAATTATTAAATTTATGTTCTATCTGCAATTACTATATAAACATATTGATAGGATATTGATAGGATATTTTGTGTCTTAAATGTCTAGATCAGGTAAAAGAAATTGTATACTTGGGGAGTGCTTTCAGCCGGGATGATAGATGTGATTTAGATGTGGATAGGCGTGTGCTGCCGGAAACAAAGTCAATGGCGCCCTGAATGCATTAGTCAAAAGGCAAAGCGTGGTGAAGAGTGCACGCCTTGCAATACATAACGCAGTGTTGGTACCGACTTTGTTATATGGCAGCGAAACCTGGGTATGCCAGAAGAAGCATAAAAGCAAGTTGAATGCAGTGGAGATGCGATCTCTTCGTAAAATGTGTGACGTTACCATAGCCGACCGAAAGCGAAACGAAGAGATTCGCAATATGGCAGGATTGAAAGATGATCTTATCACAAAAATTGATAGGGGCGTACTCCAATGGTTTGGGCACGTTGAACGAATGGTGAAGAAAATATATAGAGCGAAAGTAAATATTAAAAGGTGTTGAGGTAGACCGAGACTAACTTTCGAAGACCATGTGAGTAAATTGCTCGTCTATGAGACACTTCTCTATGATACTTTTTATTTGTTTTAAGTTCTGCTATTTATTATTAGTAATCTTAACGTAGTTTAGTTGTAGTTGTCTTGCAAATCATTTTTATTTTTATTGTTTTGTGTATTATATTTGTCTTTTAATTTTTGAGTGTGTTAGCTGGCAGTTTAGCAATCGAAATTATTACTATTTTTTTACGTTATATAATTTTAATTATACTAATTTATTTATTCTTATAGTTTAGGTCTATATTATTTGTTTATTTTTATATATTCTATTACATATAGATGAGTTCCGATGATGATTCTCTTCTTTCTGCCAACGAGTTTTCTTCATCAAATGACAGTTATTGCTCTTTTACTGAAACGTTAGGGGATTTTGTGCGACATAAATTCGATGAATCCCGCTCATTGTTTAATGTTTGCCACATTAATGCACAGAGCGTACCTAGTCGTTACAGTAATCTGATTGAGGCTTTCTCTGACGCTGATGTTTATGCCGTCTTGATTTCGGAGACTTGGTTTAAGCCCTATCTTCCTTCTACCTCTTACCCTCTCCCTGGCTTCAGTTTGATACGCAATGATCGAATTGATAGGAGAGGGGGTGGGGTCGCTATATATCTTCGTTGTGACTTTTCTTATAAAATTCTAGCTTCTTCTTCCCCCTATTATACTGCATCTGCAGAATTTCTTTTCCTTGAAGTTTACGTAAAAGGAGCCAAATTAGTACTTGGCGTTGTCTACTGTCCTCCTTCTGTCGATGGGTCGGAATAATCACATCACGTCATCATGGGCGATTTTAATACAGATCTCCTCACTCCGCACTTAACCCGTTCCTCTAAGCTCCTTCAAATTGTCGAGTCGGTTGGCCTCCACATTTTACCTTTACAAGCCACTTACCACAATATTGATGTGGAGGATACCTGGCTTGACTTAATCCCTACCTCTGCTCCTTCTCTTGTCTTCTGCCACGTTCAACACTTTGCACCTGCTTTCTCCTATCATGACCTCATTTTCCTTTCTTACGTCCTTAAACCTCCTAAACCTCCAGCTAAAACTCTACTCATGCGTTGTTTTGGTCGCTTGGATGTTGAAAAGCTTTGTATGGATACATCCAAAATAAACTGGAAGAGCGTGGTTTCTGCACCCACTGTGGATGAAAAAGTTGGGGCTTTGAATGAAGCTATCCTTAGATTATATGACGTACATGTTCCCATCAAAAAAGTGAAGCTCAAGCGTCCACCTGCGCCTTGGATGACGATTGGGGTTCGAATTGCGATGAGACGTAGGGATCGCGCTTTCGGCAAATTTAGAAAAGATCGATGTGATCAAAACTGGACGCTTTATAAAGTTGCAAGGAATCGGTGCAATCAGATGATACGCAACGCCAAACGCCGATTCATTCTTAGTAACATCTCCTCTTCTTCCTCTGCTAATATCTGGAAGTTCCTTGGAACCATAGGTATCGGTAAACGACACCGTTGTGAGTTTCAAAGGACGATTGGTCTGGATGATATCAATTTTCATTTTGTCTCCAACAGTCCACTTGATCCCCAGACCAAGCGTCTTACTGTTGAACACTTAATGGGTTTACCTCGTCCTGATATTAATCTGTTTCAATTTTCTCCAGTAGCTGTAGATAAGATCAAGAAGATAATCCTTTCCATTAAATCTAATGCTGTAGGTTGCGACAACATCAGCCGACGGATGATTATCTATATACTTGACCATATCCTCACAGTCTTCTCGCACATCATTAACTTCTCCTTGGATTCTGGTAATTTTCCCTCACTGTGGCGTAAGGCTTACGTTATTCCCTTACAAAAGATCCCAAATCCCACTTTACCCAATCATTTCAGACCTATATCCATCCTTCCCTTCTTATCCAAGGTCCTTGAGGCCTGTGTCCACAAGCAATTTTCGCAGTTTATCTCTCGTAAGAACTTATTAAGTCCCTTGCAATCTGGCTTTAGGCCCGGTCATAGTACCGTTTCCGCACTCCTGAAAGTAACTGGTGATATTAGGGCAGGCATAGAGGACACTAAAGTCACTGTGTTGGTTTTGGTTGACTTCTCGAACGCCTTTAATACCATTATGACATTCTAATTTCCATCCTTTCCCTTTCTATAATCTCACCCGAAGCACTGGATTGGTTTTCATCATATCTTCGAGGGCGCCAGCAGTCGGTTCGCATCGATGAGCTATCATCTAGCTGGCTTGACATAAATGCTGGTGTCCCTCAAGGCGGCATATTATCTCCTTTGTTGTTTTCTATATTTATTAATTTCATTACTCAAAACCTTCAGTCTGCGTATCATCTGTATGCTGATGACTTGCAATTGTAAACACAAGCGAGTATTGACGATATTCCTACAGCGGTGGACACACTTAATAGGGACCTTGAGTACATTAAGAACTGGTCTGACAGGTTTGGCCTAATGGTCAACCCTTCGAAGTATCAGGCCATAATAATTGGTAGCCGTCCGATGATCCAGAGATTGAAAACAGTAGCTCTACCTCCTATCTTTTTTAATAGTACTGAGATTCAAGTGTGTTCCACTGTGAATGATCTAGGTTTATTAATTGATTCTACTTTGAGTTGGAAAGCCCAAACAACGACCGTTAGCCAGAAAGTCACTGGTACCCTGCGTTCTCTCTATCGCCTAAAAAATTTTCCACCATCTGAAATTAAGACAATGCTTGTGCAGAGTTTAATTTTTCCCCTAATCGACTATGGTGATGTGTGTTATTTCGACCTGAATGCAGATCTTCTCAACAAATATGACCGTCTTCTGAATAACTGCATTCAATTCATTTTCAATCTTCGAAAGTATGACCATGTATCCACGTATCGATGTCAATTAAAATGGTTACCTATTCGTCAACGCCGTAGTTTGCGTGCACTCACCACCCTTTGTTCTATCCTGATGTCTCCAACTTCCCCTTCCTACTTATCTCCTCACTTTCGGTTGCTTAGTGCTAGTCATGAGAGAAACCTCCGCTCTACGAACAACCTTCTTCTCCTATGTCCATCCCATAGCTCTGGAATTGTTCATTCTTCTTTCCACATTCAATCTATTCTCCTTTGGAACGCACTCCCTCTCGAAATCAGGACGGCTTGCAATCGGTACGCGTTCAAGATGAAGGTTCGGGAACACTTACTTAATAAATTGGCAGAATCATCATAGTAACAGTTTATTTATATGTCTGTACGTATGTATATATGTATCATCATCATCATCATCATCATTACAGCCCTTCACAAGTCCACTGCTGAACATAGGCCTCCCCTAAGTAACGCCACAAAGCACGGTCCTGAGCCACCTGCATCCATCGACTTCCTGCATGTCTTACCAGGTCGTCACTCCATCTAGTTGGGGGCGCCCTACACTACGCCTACCGGTACGAGGCTGCCACTCAAGAACCTTTCTTCCCCATCGGTTATCGGTTCTTCGAGCTATATGGCCGGCCCATTGCCACTTCAGCTTACTAATCCATTGGGCTATGTCAGTCAATCTGGTTTTACTGCAGATATCCTCATTTCTGAGTCTATTACGCAGAGAAACTCCGAGCATAGCCCTCTCCATAGCTCGCTGAGCGACCTTGAGCGTCCTCATACGGCCTGCAGTGAAGGACCACGTCGCCGATCCGTAAGTCATCACTGGCAACACGCACTTGTTGTACATGTACATGTGTATGTATATATATATATGTATATATATATGTATATATATATGTGTATATATATATATATATATATATATATATATATATATATATATATATATATATATATATATATGTATATATATATGTGTATATATATATATATATATATATATGTATATATATATGTATATATATATATATATATATATATATATATATATATATATATATATATATATATATATATATATATATATATATATATATATATATGTATATATATTCTTATTGTTCTTATTGTAATTATGCATATTATATATTTTATATACATATATGTGTATGAATATTAATATAATTTTATCTATTTTTTGCGATGTACCATTTATATCTTATGTATGTTATTTCCATGTATTACAATGCTTTTTTGTTATTTTATTTTAGTATTCGCATATTAACTTTTTATTACACCTACTTCATTCTATCTCTGCATCATCCCAAGGTAGACTGGGAGAGAATGCCTTAGGCATTAAGTCCGCCTATATACCACTTGTGTATTTGAAGTTTTAAATAAATAAATAAACTAAATCTGTCATCGAATAAGATTCAAAATGTAAATGCATTGTCACCCCTGGCTATTTACACTCAGCATACGAAACGCAGCAGATTTAAGCTGCTATTATATACTATTTTGTGAGATCGTGGTCCTTCTTCGTTCGAGCCGATCCATTTATGCTACAGCCATAATATAGATGCAACGTTGCTCTAACACGTATAGTTATAATGAAAAATAACCACTATATGTTTTTAATTTCTACCTCAGTCAACGATATTACTTCACCATAATCTATACTATATCTAGACTGGCAGTGACAAACTAGCAAACAGTTCACCTGTGGGGGTGGGTGCTGTGGCCCATAGACATTTACACGTATCCTCAATTAGGTATCGAAATATAGATGCATTGTCATCTTTAAAGACAGCGATGGATTGCTCCGTTTAGGTTTTTTGTCTTTTTAATGAAATAAACGCTGCTGCAATCACCAGTAAAGTACTATTATTCATATTATTATTTATTTCCATTCCGTACCACTGCCAAGTTCGTAATGACGCTATGCGTCCAAACGGAAGTATCGTCAATGTTACCGTATCTGGATACAATTTTATTTGGAGTGCATCAATTTGGAAGTACACTAAATTGACGTATCGTCAGTGGGTACCTTAAGAAATTGTAAATCCTTGGCAAAAATAAGTGATAAAAATTATGAATTATTGTAGAAGTGACCTTATATAATTAAACTTTCTAAGTAAACCAGTATATTTTAGTAGAATAAATTAAACGAAAAATTGTATGAAAAATAACAAAAAAAATCATTTCAACCCGGACAATTCTCCGGAACAAAATAAAAGAAGAGGAAATTGTATAGCCCGAGGTAACACTGTCTGGCTGAATGTTTTCATTTCACACTATTTGCTTTTTCTTTAAAAAAACCGAATAAGTTCGAGTAGGACTCGTGCACTCAGTGTTCCGTATACACTTAATTATGAATGTAGATAGTTCATCGACCCTGGGTATCATAGGGCAAAAATAAGGTAAGGTGAGTAAGCACATAGCAATGCACTTATCGAAATGAAGGTAGGATTGAAGGACAAACTTAGCTTTGTGGTAGAAAAAAATATTTTCCTATTCATCGTTCTATATCATGAGCGATTCTCCAACAATAAATGTAAGAAATCGTTACAATAAAAAAGTAAGTAATATAATAACTAAAAATTAAGAAGTTGTAGATTTTTACCTCTAATTGTGTATTTATATTTCTAGATTATCGGACTGACTTGACTTTATAACTTGAATTTTTTTACACTTTCACGGGACTGCACATCTATTTGACATTCATTTTTCATTTGATACAGAGGTCCCTTTTTTCCTTTTAAGGTTCGGAATCCTAAATATAAATTTTACAGTTATCTAAAAACATTAATGTATTGATAGCAAAAGTTTTAACGAAGGACTGCAAGTTGTATTGTTATTTACTTCTACTTTCACAATCATTTTATTATGACGCTATTATTGGAAATATTAGTTATTTTAATAGAATTACTTGATAAATAGCATTCCCTTTTTCATCAGTACCTTGCTAGTAATCTTCAATTACAGAACTGCTGAAGTGTTACATAAATTTGACAGAGTTTGTTATATTAAAGTTGTAAACAAGTTAGTACCTGCGATTTATTTTGCATTTTAAAATTGGCGGGTAAATGGCACTACCATCAGGTGGCTTGCCTCCTATTCTGTAAAAAAAACAATCCCTCTAAATGTCCTGTAGTTTCTTTTTTAAATACTAGTTATGCTATTAAAATTCCTAGCCCTTCTTCTGTGCTTTCGCCCGTTCGGTGATAAAAGTCCATGTACGCATCTAGCCTTAATGAAAACTGGAGTAGTTGAGGCATCCCGCAGTTCTGCAATCTTTGTGCTGGTTGGTTATATATATATATATATATATATATATATATATATATATATATATATATATATATATATATATATATAGTACCCGGTTGACCGAGCTTTGCTCGGTAATTTTCGCTCGGTTTTTTTTTTGATTCGTGTGTTTTGGAAATTATATTTAGATACAAATTACATACTGATGAAATACGAATAATATTTTTTGATCGTAGCGACATAATAGAAAAAACTAAACTGGTTATTTGATTAAAAAATCATGAGTGCAATTGGTTTAATTTAAATTTTCGTGTTTTTAAAAAATACTAAAAAAGGGCTCGAAAAAATAGATTTTCTCAAAAAAGAAAGGAACTTGAAAAAAAATTTAAAAAAAGTCGGTCGGCCGGTCTGGGCTCGAACCATGGTATTACGATTTTGTGACCGCCCAATATACCATTAAGCTATTTGTAATCTTTAATAAGCCGTCAAAATTTACCTTCTTATTCCAACGATAATATAGCAGTTTTTAATTGCCTAAAAACACGGACAAAAAGACATTTTCTAAAAATAAATCCTAGCTAGATCGATTTATTGCCTCCGAAACTCCCAGCACACAAAATTTTATGAAAATCGTTGGAGCCGTTTCCGAGATCCCGATTATATAGATATATATATATATACAAGAATTGCTCGTTTAATAGTATAGGATATATATATATATATATATATATATATATATATATATACATATATTAAGTAATATCCTTAGTTATTACTTAAAAAAAGAGTTTGACCAGGGAAAGATTTGCATTTGCATTGCAGCAGTAATGTGTCGGCTCGACCGGGAAAGGACCACATTCACACAGATTACCAGCGTAAAATAGCAGCTTAAATAATATAGCAGTGGTGCTATATTAACGAGCTGATAAATAATCTATACATATGAATGAAACTGAAGAGTCTGTCTGTATTATCGAAATAACTGGCTTCTGTTAAGCTCAGGAGTTTATTTGCATATTATTAAGAATTGAGTACTGCCTGTTTGGGCTAATTTTCGGAATTGCTGAGGTAAGCTGTGGTAAAACTTCCCGAACAAATAAAGAACCGTTACAGGATATCAGTAGAATATATATTATCAGAATAATTAAAAAAAAATGTGAAATCGAAAAAGTGATACTCTATAGAAATATTTTGTAGCATTACTTTAGGGAAGCCTATATTCAGCTGCAGCTTTGGCCGTGTAGTGGCGGTTGAGAATATCCACTACCCCATATCTTCCCGTGCGTGTCGTACGAGGCGACAGAGGGAGACAGGCAGGAGATGGGCAGCAGCATCTTCCTGATAACAGCAATGATATAATAAAAACTGCGGTTGCCAACCCGCTCGCCAAGCGTGGCAACTATGGCTAATATGTAAATATAAATATGTACCGTGAGTAACGACGCAAACAAACGGCCCCCAGTCCCCGGCGGCCCCGCTATTCCTGGCTACGGTGGCGACCATGGTAACGGCGGGGCAAGGGGTGCTAAGAATCTCCGGTGGAGGTTCAGTTGCCACCTACGACGACTCGACCTGGCAACATATAACGCACGCACCCTGAGGACTGACGAGAAGATACTGGAGTTGGAAGAAGAGGTAGACAAGTTGCGCTGGTATATTATTGGGTTATCCGAGGTCCGAAGAGAGGGGAGGGACACGGTAATCCTCAAGTCCGGCAACTTGTTCTATCGCCGGGAGGGCGACCATCTGTCCCAAGGAGCTGTCGGATTTATCGTCCACAAGTCTTTCGTCAACAACGTTGTAAAGATTGGGAGTGTGTCGACGAGGGTCGCGTATCTGACTCTCAGAATCACCAAATGGTATTCGCTGAAGGTCATACAGGTTTACGCACCAACCTCGGTACATCCCGATGAGGGGGGTGGAGGAAATGTATGAGGATATTTCCAGAGCCATACATTCCTCCAAAACCCACTACACGGTGTTGATGGGAGACTTCAACGCAAAACTAGGCACAAGAGAAGGCGGTGAGCTGAAGGTAGGGAAATTTGGAGTAGGGCAACGGAACCGTAGGGGCCAGCAGCTGGCCGACTTTATGGAGAAAGAGGGACTATTTATGATGAACTCTTTCTTCCAGAAGCGGCCCCACAAGAAATGGACCTGGTCGAGCCCCGACGGTTCGACAAAAAATGAGATTGACTTCATTATGACGACCAAACGCCAACTGTTCAGTGATGTCTCAGTGATCGCAAGGGTGAAAACTGGCAGCTATCACCGAATGGTTAGAGGCACACTGAACCTAAACGTTAAGTTGGAGAGGTCTCGTCTAATGAAGTCAATGCTCCGTCCCCCTGTGCTCTAATCCAAAATCCCGAAACCTTTCAGCTCGAGTTACGTAACCGTTTTCAGTGCCTAGAAGATTGCAATGCAGTGGACGATATGAATGACAAGCTCGTGGAAACTGTCCATGCGGTCGGAGCTAAGTTCTGCAAGACCGGCCGCAGAAGAACACAAAAGCTCTCCGATCACACTCTTAATCTCATGGCTGTTAGACGGGAGATGAGGCTGCAATCGTCAACAGATTTGATAGCACACAGGCAACTGAACAGACAGATCTCCAAATGCATGCGGCGAGACTTACGCAAATTTAATACTGCTCTTATTGAAGAAGCGATTGAGCGGAACCAGGGCTCCAAAGTCTTTGCCAGAGATCTGTCTGCCAGTAAGAGCCAACTGTCGAAGCTGAAGACTGAATGTGGCAGCATCGTTTCCGGGACACACCTGAGATTCTGAGTGAGATTGAGAGGTTCTATGGGCAGCTGTACACATCATCGTTGGAGCCACACGCAAGTGTGAGTAGCGATTCAAGAGCGGGTCTTATCCGACACTATTCCGATGGTATCCCGGACGTCAGTCTGAGCGAAATTAGAATGGCTCTCCAGCACCTTAAAAACGGCAAGTCCCCGGGCGAGGATGGAATTACAGCGGAGCTTCTGAAAGCGGGTGGAAAACCGGTACTTGAAGTCCTTCAGAGGCTCTTTAATTCCGTCCTCCTTGGTGGCACTACTCCGGAGGCGTGGAGCAGAAGTGCGGTGGTCTTGTTCTTCAAGAAAGGTGACAACGCCCTCTTGAAGTGTTATAGACCGATATCCCTTCTGAGCCGCGTCTACGTGCTGTTTTCGAGAGACTATGAGAAAGCCTTTGATTCCGTCGAAATTTGGGCGGTGCTACAGTCTCTTCAGCGGTGCCAAGTTGACTGTCGGTGGACTGAAGTGTTTGTACAGTAGGGCTACGATGGCTATCCGAGTACAGAACCAGAGTACGAAACCTATCCAACTGCAGAGAGGTGTAAGCCAGGGTGACGTTATTTCCCCGAAACTCTTCACCGCTGCATTGGAAGACGTTTTCAAGCTACTGGACTGGAAAGGATACGGTATTAACATCAATGGCGAGTACATCACTCACCTTCGATTTGCCGACGATATAGTCCTTATGTCAGAATCGCTGGAGGACTTAAGCACTATGCTCAATGACCTCAATAGTCCCTCCCAACGGATAGGTCTTAAGATGAACATGGACAAAACAAAGATCATGTTTAATGTCTATGTCACACCTATGCCGGCAACAACAGCACTAGGCTCGAAGTTGTTGACGAGTTTACTGTTTACGTTTACCTGGGACAAATAGTCCGGCTAGGTAAGTCCAACTTCGACCAAGAGGTCGATCGACGGATTCAACTCGGCTGGGCAGCGTTCGGGAAATTACAACGCATCTTCTCGTCAGGTATACCTCAAAACCTGAAAACTAAGTAGTACAACCAGTGCGTGTTGCCAGTGATGACATATGGAACTGAGACGTGGTCATTCACTGCTGGCCGTATGAGGGCGCTCAAAGTCGCTCAGCGAGCTATGGAGAGGACTATGCTCGAAGTTTCTCTGCGTGATTAACTTAGAAATGAGGACATCCGCAGTAGAACCAGAGTGACCGACATAGCCCAACGGATTAGTAAGCTGAAGTGGCAATGGGCCGGCCATATAGCTCGAAGAACCGACAACCGCTGGGGAAAAAAGGTTCTCGAGTGGCAGCCTCGTACCGGTAGACGAAGTGTAGGGCGACCCCACACTAGATGGAGTGACGACCTGGTAAGACATGCAGGAAGTCGATGGATGCAGGTGGCTCAGGACCGTGCTTTGTGGCATACCTTGGGGGAGGCCTATGTTCAGCAGTGGGCTTGTGAAGGGCTGTAATGATGATGATGATGATGATGATATTCAGCTGTGCACTTGTAAAGAACGTAACAGTGAAGATATATTTATACTTTATTAAAAATAAGCACAAATTATAAGGTATAGTTCATTTGCAAGGTATAGAAATAATACTCACACATCTCACGTTTTGTCGCATTGCTCTAAAAGTCGAATGAAAGCAGCGCCCCAACAAAGAACTTGTTGTAAGAATTTGTGTCAACGGCTTGGAAAAGTATCGGTTACTGTTATCTTCGCTGATTCTAGGCTACAGGTATAAAAGGCTTATTGTAACGGTTTAGTATGGTGATTTAAATGATTTCATTAATATTTTATTATTTAAAAAAGTTAAACGCAACGTTTTTACGCACATGATTACATTAACCGTAAAATGCTACAAAAATTACTAATAATTACTCATAAAATTTTAGATGGCCAAGCAACTATTACATATTTCAGCTATTATAAGCAAGTGCCTGAAATTAATTGGTGATGTAGACGAAGATGTCACCTGACACAAAAACATTCATATTGTTGTGTGAATAAGTCAACTAGCGCCATCTAGTGTCAGGAACGAGAGCGATGGGAGCTTTGCAGAGAATGACATCACAAATCTCTCAACCGACAGCGCCATCCGAACAACTAAGTTTCTGGAAAGTCTATACTCGCACACTCGTCCCTTTGCGCGCATTTACCTGAATATTCGGGATGTTTCTTTGCTAATTTAAATAAATAGGCGCTGCAAGATGCGATCGGCGTAGTATTGAATTGGCGATAAGAGCGAAGCTTCAGAGCGGAATTAAGTGAATTAGTGTGTTTAATTATTAGTGTTTTAAGTTTTAATTTGTGTAAAGTAAATTAAAGTGTTAATTTAGGTAATTTTATCGGCAATTTTTATTGTCACGAACCTCAAGCTCGTAACAATTGGTGTCAGAAGTGGGATAAAATCATGCCGATTTTACCTAAGGAAGAAACGGAGGGTGTCCGTACCCGAAGTCAACGCCAGCAGGATACGGACCAACGAAGATTTAGTGGTGCAACGCCGCAGACGTCGGAGGGCCAGCGGCCGGCGACGGATGCCGGTCCGTCAGTAGATCCTGCATCTGCAGCACCTGATTTAGGCGCCCTGATGGTTATGCTGCAGGAGCAGGCCCGCCAACAGGAGGAACAGGCTCGCCAGCAGGCGGAACAGACACGCCGATTGGAAGAGCAGCTGCGGGGCGGACAGGAGGAACAGGCCCGCCGACAGGAAGACCAGGCCCGTCGGTTGGAAGAGCAGATGCTCCTCATGAAGGACCTTCACGCTACCTTCGGGAAGGAGATAAAGGAGGTGAAGAATAGGGTTGCTCTGCATGACAACCGCCTGTCGGAAGCTGAAACCCAAATCGCGAAAGCTGAAAACCGAATCGAGAAAGCTGAAACCCGAATCGACCAAGTAAACTATCGGGTTGACAACGTAATGGCTGACATGAAGAAATCACTGGACGAACTCAAACTTGGAGATGCAGCTACAGCTCCCGCAGAAGCTACAACACCTTCGCTACGCGGGTTCAAGGTGCCACCGTTCGACGGTACCTCTTTCTGGTCAGCCTACAAAATCCAGTTCGAGGCTGTTATGAAGGCGAACGGCTGGAATAAAAGTCAGGCCATGACTGCTCTCACACTAGGCCTGCGCGACCAGGCCTTAACAGTTCTGGAAGCTCTCGGTGAGGAAGTGACTTATGAGCAACTCCTTGAGGCATTGGAGGCGAGATATGGCGACGCTCACCTGGAACACGTCTTTCGTGCGCAGCTTAAAGATCGCGTGCAGCGAATCAACGAAAACCTGCAGCAGTGGGCTCTAGAGGTGGAGAAGCTGGTGCGAAAAGCATACCGGTCTGTACCTGCGCTCATTGAAGGGAACCTGGTGCAGACATTCATCGACGGCATACGTGACCTGGAAGTCAGAGCTGCTGTGAGGCTCGGGCACCACGAGACGCTTAAGGACGCCTTGGCCCATGCACTGGAGGTAGAAGCCGTGCGACAGGATCATCGTTCCCATCGCGTCAGGGAGGTTGCAGCAGCTACAATTCGCGACCGCAACAGAGGATACAGCCCTAGGTGCTATGGCTGTGGGGAAAAGGGCCATCTTCGATCCAGCTGCCCTAAGCGAACCCTAGAAAGGGACGGTGAACGATCTCAGGAGGGTAGTGCGTCCAACAGCACCGCCCAGCAGCAGCAGGGAAACGAGTAAAAGCCAGAACTGCGGGGCGGGTGCTGGCTGATGTTAAAAGAGCCCCAAGGATCTCGATCTCACAAACCCATGATGGGAACAGTCTAATCATCAAGGGCGAGGTCAACGGAATGCCGTGTAAACTGACCATAGACACTGGAGCCTCTCGTACGGTTGTTAGTTCCCAAGTTATAAGGCAGTTCCTTGGGGACTCCGCATACAACCTAGAACGCATTAATTTGGTAACACCACCGGTCAGCGTATACCCGTCCGTGGAGAGAAGGAGATGGAGTTGAAGCTAGGCAACGTGATCTACCTGCATAATGTCATCGTGGCTGATATAATGGATGACTGCATCCTAGGCCTAGACTTTATGAGGAATAATTGTTGTGAGATCGACGTTAAGCAAGGTGTTTTGAAATGTGGACAGGAGGAACTTTTTATGGAAGGTGCGTTACCAGGGAACGTGTACAGCATTAGGAAGATTGTTCTTCCGCCTAGATCGGAAACGATTGTTCCGGTTAGTCTTCCTCGAAACACTGGGCAAGCTCACCGTTGTGTACTTGTGGAAAGGGTAAACAATGACCTTCCATGGAAAGAGGCTCGAACCTTGGTCAGGACCACTGACATCTCAGGAGTACGTGTGCTGAACCTTTGCGACCGGGAACAGATTATAGAAAAAGGCACACTGATTGGTACTTGTGAGTAAGTGGATTGGTTACGTCGGTGCCAATATCTATCGACTGGGACCCCCAGCAAGGATGCAGAAACGAGAGTGACCACACTTTTGGAAGACTGTCGCAGTGTTCTCTCCCCGAACGAATTGGTGAAGGCGAAGAAGTTGTTACTCAAGTACGCCGATGTATTCTCATCAAACGATGCTGACATAGGAAAGACTGGCTTAGTTCAACACAAAATAAACACAGGAGAGGAATTGCCTATCCGTCAGCGGCCAAGAAGATTGCCGGTAGCACGTGAAAAGGTAGTGGAAACCATGATTGAAGGAATGGTGAAGGATGGTGTTATTGAACCTTCCTTTAGTCCATGGTATTCACCAGTGGTGCTGGTGAAGAAGAAGGATGGCAGCATGCGGTTTTGTGTTGACTACCGCCGTCTGAACGACGTTACGAAGAAGGACAGCTATCCCTTGCCAAGAATTGATGACACGCTGGACATGCTTACAGGAGTAAAGTGGTTTAGCACGCTGGATCTAAAAAGTGGCTACTGGCAAGTTGAAATTGACCCTAAGGACAAGGAGAAAACTGCGTTCTCGACGGGAAAGGGTCTGTGGCAATTTAAAGTAATGCCGTTTGGGTTGTGCAATGCTCCAGCAACGTTTGAAAGGTTGATGGAGCTTGTACTTACTGGGCTAATTGGCGATACCTGTCTGGTCTACTTGGATGACATCATCATCGTGGGCCGTACGTTTGAGGAACACCTTCAGAACCTGGAACGCGTGCTCATGAAGATTCAGAGTGCCAACCTCAAGTTGAGTCCGAAGAAATGTTCACTATTCAAACGACAAGTTAACTTTTTATGGTATGTAGTGTCGGAAAAAGGTATCCGTACGGATACGGAGAAAATCGCCGCTGTCAAGGGTTGGCCGGTTCCAAAAGACAAGACGCAGGTTAGAGCATTTTTGGGTTTGTGCTCCTATTATCGGCGATTTGTGAAGAACTTTGCAGATATAGCCAAACCTCTGCACAAGC
The DNA here is from genome assembly GCA_036936625.1 of Parnassius smintheus behrii. Taxonomy (NCBI): domain Eukaryota; kingdom Metazoa; phylum Arthropoda; class Insecta; order Lepidoptera; family Papilionidae; genus Parnassius; species Parnassius smintheus. Next base: position 40,817,555 of record JAUPFT010000001.1, on the reverse strand, counting down.
TAACCGAGGAGAAGCGACATTTCTGCTGGGATGAAAGTTGCAATATCGCATTCCAGGAGCTCAAGGACCGTCTGTGCAAAACACCTATTTTAGGATACCCTGATGCAAGCAAAGAATTTATAGTTGACACAGATGCAAGTGATATAGGACTTGGCGGTGTGTTGTCTCAACGGAATGGTGACCAAGAGGTCGTGATAGCGTACTTCAGCAAGTCGTTGTCAAAACCGGAAAGGAACTATTGTGTCACAAGACACGAATTGCTCGCTGTGGTAAAGTCATTGCAGCATTTTAGCAAATATCTTCTGGGGCGAAAATTTCACTTAAGAACTGACCATGCTGCACTAAAATGGCTATTGCAGTTTAAAAATCCAGAAGGACAAGTTGCGAGGTGGATTGAACTACTGCAGGAATACAACTTTGAGATCGAACATCGCAGCGGAAAATCTCACGGCAACACAGATGCATTGTCAAGAAGACCTTGTCCTGAAGATTGCAACCATTGTACTAGGCAAGAGAGTAAGGAAGAGGTATCCGTGAGGATGCTCAGGACGGACCACCTCGGCAACGAATGGAAGGACAGCTTACAACATGCACAGCAGGAAGATCCGGGCATCAAGCCGATTCTGGAATGGATAAAGGCCAGTGCTCCCAAGCCTAAGTGGAGCGACGTCTCAGTAATGAGTTCGACCACTAAAAGCTATTGGGCCCAGTGGGACAGCTTGCTGCTTCAGGATGGAGTTCTGTGCCGTAAATGGGAAAATGTTAGGGGAGACAGCTGTCATTTGCAAATGGTTGTCCCTAAAGCTAAAGTACCGGATGTGCTACAGCTGTACCATAATAATTGTTCAGGAGGCCATCTGGGAGTTAAACGAACTCTACTGAAGATCCGAGAACGGTTTTACTGGGTCCACTGTCGAAACGATGTCGAGGACTGGTGTCGCAAATGTACAGGTTGTGCGGCTGTAAAGGGACCTCAGACTCGTAGTAGAGGTGCATTGAAGTTGTACAATGTTGGTGCACCATGGGAGAGAATAGCCATTGACGTGGCGGGGCCGTTTCCGGAGATTGAAAGCGGTAACAAGTATTTCATGGTTGTGATGGATTACTTCACTAAGTGACCAGAAGTCTTCGCCATTCCAAATCAAGAAGCTTCAACAGTTGCAGATAAACTAGTTCATGAAGTCTTCTGTCGTTTTGGAGTACCTTTAGAGATTCACAGTGATCAAATAAGGAATTTTGAGTCTCAAATATTCCAGGAAACTTGCCGAGTTATGGGTACTCATAAAACAAGAACGACTTCTTATCACCCGCAATCTGATGGAATGGTGGAACGATTTAATCAGACATTGGCGAGGTACCTAGCAAAAGTTGTAGACAATCGGCAACGAGATTGGGACAAGCACATACAACCGTTTTTGTTGTCATATCGAAGTTCTGTTCACGAAAGTACAGCAGTGACACCAGCTTTCGCAAACTTTGGAAGAGAATTACAGCTGCCTGCAGACCTAATCACCGGGATACCACCTGATGCCCCACGCAGTATAACCGATTATGCAAATGACTTGCGGAACAAAATGAATGACATTTATGAGCACGTCAGACAATCGGGCCAGCAAATGTCTGAGAAAATGAAAACCCGGTACGACCGCAAAATGAACAATAAAGGGTTCAACGAAGGTTCATTAGTGTGGTTGCACAATCCAGTCCGCAGCAAAGGGAAATCTCCTAAGCTTCAAGCTAAATGGGACGGCCCGTACCGGATTGTAACCAGGATCAACGATGTGACCTACCGGATACAGAAAGGCGCAAGAGGGACTCCTAAGATCGTCCATGTGGATCGCTTGGCGCGTTATTATGGGACCGATAATGCTCGGGACGAGCATGTCTTAGGAGGGGGCAGTGTTGTGTGAATAAGTCAACTAGCGCCATCTAGTGTCAGGAACGAGAGCGATGGGAGCTTTGCAGAGAATGACATCACAAATCTCTCAACCGACAGCGCCATCCGAACAACTAAGTTTCTGGAAAGTCTATACTCGCACACTCGTCCCTTTGCGCGCATTTACCTGAATATTCGGGATGTTTCTTTGCTAATTTAAATAAATAGGCGCTGCAAGATGCGATCGGCGTAGTATTGAATTGGCGATAAGAGCGAAGCTTCGGAGCGGAATTAAGTGAATTAGTGTGTTTAATTATTAGTGTTTTAAGTTTTAATTTGTGTAAAGTAAATTAAAGTGTTAATTTAGGTAATTTTATCGGCAATTTTTATTGTCACGAACCTCAAGCTCGTAACAATATGTATCATATCTGAAATAATTTTAAGAGTAAAAGAGTAAAACATTTATATATATATATATATATATATATATATATATATATATATATATATATATATATACTATTTCGAGCACTACAGTAGGATTCTTCAATGACTAGTAATTCATTGTTTATTACTCATTTCGATTAAATCAGTTCTCCGATACAATCGAAGTAAGTAATAAAAAATTAAGTATGAGTTACTTTGTTAGAAACGTGTCCCGGAAAGTACGTTAAGTCGTTGTTTATGCGCCTGCGATCTCCCCCCAATCATACGGTCTCATTACGGTAGCTGTCTCATCAGATTATGAGAATGAAGGAATAAAGAGTGCACCTGTGCTTGAGGGCAAACTCATGCAATGTTATCCTGTCCTGTGCAGAATGTGAATCTACGTTGAGACTGGAAGCCGTCAGTGACTTTGAATTAAAAAAAATTTGTACATATATAACATATTTTTCACACTCATAATCTTGGCTAATACGAGTGTGTAAATTATCATTAGATGTACGTACGACTATGTAATAACACTATTTTGGTCCAATACTTAGTCAATGAACCGAAATTTTAGCAGTAATTAAATCATGTTTCCCATTCACAATATTCACATTTGAAACCGTAATCTGTTTCAGTGCGTTAAAAATGAACTTATGAACTAGTGAGTCATACCGATCAATATTAGTGCAAAAGAGACCCTTGGTAGAAGTACAAAAGTGCTACTTATAATCTACGTATAGATTGCAGAATAAAAATTTAGCTGACTGTAAGGGGAAATATGCATTTTTATTTCAACTGACCACCTTACCTCGACGCCGTATTCCGTATTTATCAGGTAGTGTTTCAAATGTGTACCTCACTAAGCACACATATGAAAAACTACTAAAACAAAAACTATGAATACTAATTTCTTATGCGGTAATAATGAGGGACACCTTTACTGACGCGAGGCCGAACAACTAATCTATTTACCCGGTGTGGACATGGAAAAATCTTTCGAGTAATGTATATCAACTAAAACATATCTGAGACGGCTAAAGTGGAGCAGCGAAACTGAAAAAAATAGAAACTATTTATTTATTGATTAAAACTACTTTTACGGATTTTATCGCGTTTTATTTATATTAATTTTAATACCCAACGTTTCGGGCGCTTTCTTGGGGCCTTCTAGAATGTGATCCAACCATTACATCAGATTTGATTGACCACAAATCATTCCTACCAAGGATGATACGTGAGGCTATTGAAATTAAAAAACATCTTAATTTCAATAGAGAAGGAGGCTGGGTACTACCACCTGCTTGGGATCCTATAATTAATAAAATTAAAACTAAACCCAAGCATACCTCTGCAGGACTTCAAAATACAGTTAGTTCATTCTGCGTAGATCGGACCAAAGAAAAGAGAGGACAGGCAAGACAAGACAAGGAGAGAACAATTATGCAATGATAATTTTTTATATTTTGACAACGTAAACATGAGTGTTTCATCATTTCACCATGTGAAGAATCGACGCTTCAGGGAGTCTGCAGTACAACCCAAGCATACAACTGCCGGACTTCAAGATACTATAAGTTCATACTGTGTAGATCGGAACAAAAATTAATAAATTTAATCTGTGGGTAACCGCGGTTAGCTATGATATGTGGACGTTGAACACCTCAGCCCCTCCTCCCCCTGCCCCCATGACCACGGCTGTTGTAAAAGGCTCGAAACGTCAGGTATATAAAAAGTTAATATACGCGATTAAATCTGTAAAAACTAGTTTGATTTAAATGTGTGAAGTTCGCGTAAATAAAAGAAATCATAATTCTTTAAGTACTTCCTCCCAAATAAATGAGATTCTAAAAGGATATATGCAAAGCGTTTGTTGGAGGAAAACAAATTTGATTTCCATTTTCTGCTTCAAGTAACCACTTTACGTGGTATATAGGTTACACGCTCATTAAATTTAATTATTTCGACGTAGAAGTAATGCTACAAGAATCTAGATAGGTACGTAAAGTTATTATTTATTCATCAAAGCCGACTGCTGAATTAGGCTTTTGCCATACATTACCTCATATATTGGATATTTTCTATAGTTGATAAGCTTGGCTGCAGTTTGGTAACTGCATTTTTAGAGGTTCCATGCCTTAAAAGGTAAACGTAAACTCTTGTGAAATCATTTTGTTGCCCATCTCCCGTCTAGGCAGGTATCCGTCTGAGTAGGTATCATACCTATGATATATATACATATATCTGTCTTTCTTCAAATAGCCAATGCCAGTGTCTGAGCTGCTGTGTACCGGTATGAACAGTATACAGAATCAATAAAAGATTGTGAGACATTCTACCTTAGTCATATCATTCTATCTTATTGGTGACCAGAATTTGGTTAACATCAATCCTACCAGCCTCGAACACAGGCGCAAAGTAGCCAGCCTTTCAGTCTTCTACAGGATGCATTTCGGAGAGTGCGCGCAGGAATTCCATAGTTTAATTCCACCCTCTCCCACACACCATCGGACAACCAGACGTTCGGCCAGTCGCCACCTTTTCGTTGTTGACTAACCACGCATTCGAACCAAACTGGTTTCTACGTCGTTCGCCATGCGTACAGAAAATGAGTGAAATAAGTTACTAGCATCTGTTTTTCCATCCAATAACAATGTGGGTGTCTTCAAGGCAAGAGTGAAACCACCACTTACCATCAGGTGGGATTGTAGCTAAGTGCTGGCATAGAATAGTAAAAAAAGCCTTATGAGGTGGTAACGCATCTATAGCCTTTTTTTCTTTGAAGTTGGTTACCAAGTCCAAGTTTCACTGGAACGTTATAGTTACTTGACATCAGGTTGATTGTAAGTTCTTTTGTCACTTCTTTACAGTTTTATTAAAAAAAATCCTGTAACATGAAGCTACGAGTAAGTCTTAAATAAGCCGACGTAATTTTCAAATCTTAAAGAAATATTTTTTATACGCCTTTGGAACTAAATTTTCAATTTCAACCCCAAATTAAACTGCAAGGCTCTTTAAAAGCTCTTTCGTAAAATAAAGTGGTGCATTTTCCGAGAGAGTGCTGCAACGATTACTCTTGCGGCCGGAAGAAATGTTCAGCAATTTCATAAACTTAATCGAGCTCATTTGTGTTCATTTTAATTCTATAGCTTTTAAAATGTGAAAATGATAGTATCGGAGTGCAACGTAGCGCTTGGGACGTGCTGAGAGGAACCAACTTATTTTAGCCAGCTTGGTTAACTGGCTTCCCCCGAGGTGTGCTGACCTACTATTTTTATTGACGTTTGACGTAAAATTATCGGAAAATTAGAAGAAAATTGCATGCATTAAAATAAAAATTGACGTACAACATAAGCGCTTAAGCATGCACATTTCGATTCACCAAAAGTTTTTTGCAATTTTTACCTACTTTATTCCAATAATAAAAACAAGTTTCAATATGTATTTTTATTAATAAATGTTTATGAATGGATATATTGTAATTTTTCCTCTTGTGCACCTCTTTTTACTGTTACGGTCTATAAAATTTTACTGATGAACACAAGTCTCCCTATAGATTGCCTCATAGGAATTTGCCATAGTTGCCATGCTTGGCAAACGGGTTGGCATCTGCAGTTTTTATTTTATTTTTAGTCTTTATTTAGAAGCCGTTGCTGCCCATCTCCAGATTAGTTTCCCTCTGTCACCCCATAAGACTATATAGGATATTCTTACACCACCACTACACGGTGGGGAACTCTATGATTCAAACATTTTTCTTTAAAGTACTTGCTGCATATAGTGGAATATTTTCTTTCGGATTTCTTTATTTATTATTGTCAACCATTTTTGTCGAACATTAATATTTGGTGAAAATCTGCCACAGAATCCTTTTACTATCAGTTGGACTGTGTGTTCGTTTCTCACACTACTTCTATTTAAAAATAATTATTACACGCGATTAGAAGAATATTTAGCAATTGCACATTTAAATTTAAAAAAAAGTTGAATAAGGCTGCATGAAAGGCGTACTTTAGCACGTTAAGGAACTTTCGATAAGACATTATCGATAATGTCAATCTCTACAAAAGTGAAGTTAAAATGAGCAGAATTTCACGTATTTGTTATTATTTTATATTCAATTCCTTTGCATTCAGAGGATTATTATTATAAAATTTGATAAGTTTTTCCATCCATTTAGGTACAAATTGTTTGTAGTCATTTCATGTCATCATTTCATGTAATCATTTCAATCGTACCTACGAGTTAAATGTATAATAATGGGGAATTTATGTCTGAGGTGAGTTATATTTAAGTACTACATACCTATTCACGATTAATTTCCTCTATTAAATACAAATTTTTACTTTAAAGCCTCTGATTTTGCAAATACAAGCGGGACTTGTTTTGTTCACGAATGGCATCAGGCCGATACAGACCGCTAAGAAGAGAACTAGAACATTCACATACACGCTGTGTGTGAATGTTCTAGCTTATCTTTCTCATTCTCAGATACGCGTACACTTTCACACTTCACAACTTCAGTTTTGCATTGCCAATCTATTCTAACGTCGGTTATACTAAATCTATGGTAAAACACAAGCGAATTTGGCTACCGGACTTATCTTAAGCACTTTAGCAAACAGAAACTTTTGTTATTTTTTAAATCTACCGAACTCTTTCGATCTTGCGGCTTTTTAATCGCTTTTAACGACTAGTGTGGTTGAAATTTTAATTTTTTGAACTTGAAAACCATCTGGATCAGTTCTTTAGTGAAAAATCTCAGATATTTTCGGATCTGGGATTTTGCAGAACAAAAAGGTACATATTATCTTATTATTATTCCTATTTGAGAGCCCATAAAGGTCCCCTATCGGAGATTTGTGTCACCTTTGTGTTCACCGTCTCGCGTGAAAGGAGACGGTGATGTTCAAATATAAGTTTTAGTATTTTTTAAAATTTATGTCACAAAAATTAAATGAATAATTGTATCAATTCTATATTTCGCTATAGGCCGTAAGAGACAATGGACGCGGAAGCTAACCAGGAAAAATTCCCAACATATTCACAATTGCTGAAAATCTGAACGACAAATTAAAATATCTGTAAAATAAAATTGATTCATTACGTTTGAGGACGAAGTAAATATAAATATTACGTTACATATTAATTTCAAGCCTAACTGCATGTGGTTTACTCGGTTTGCCTCTGACGTGCCTCTGACGACGGAATGAAAGAGAAAATAATTATTTAAATGTTAGCTGTTGGCATATTCTTGAATGTGACTATGACTAGATGTGAACTAAACAAGTCTGGAGAAAATTAATTAAAAAAAAATCTTTTGTTTGTCATAAAATTCACTATTTCACTGCTAACCCGTTTGAACCATTACGTCAATTAAAACCTGCCGCTATGCTCTTAATTAAATTAATGAAGTACCGACAGTAATAATTCTTTTGTATCTATGGAAATACGTATTATATTCTCCTTAACAACAAAGTAAAAAACTAATTACTGTTTTTCCTTTGATTTAATAAAAAAAAATACTATTTTTATGAATAGTTTTTATGATCCTAATGCGGTAGACTTCATACTTCTATTAAATTAGTACCCTCTTTACTATTGCAACTTAATCTGAAGACTTGTGCCAGAAGCCAATTTGTATCATTAGTGTTATCAAGTTTTCAATCCTCAAATTGTGGCGGTCGTTACTTTACAGTCCAATAATTCATTAACAATATAAGATTGCAAGTGCGCTAGATGTTTGCTATTTGGATCAAAAATAATTAAAGTCTTGATAAATAGGTTACTGGAACGTAACAATACATTTTGTTTTTGCTATATGGTACAGCCACGATGTAGCTGTATACGAGAGTTATCATACTCAGTACCGGCTCTAGAGTGGAGCGAAAAGAACGGCAGCTCCAGACTTAAGTGGCATCATCATCATAAAATGCAAATTTAGTAATTGTTGTTTATTTAACTTAAACTATAGAACAACTTATCTGATGTGAAAGTGTCAACCAAGGGACGTCAAAAATAGTTTATTTATAGTCATAAAGATAACTATTAATATTAATAGTATATAAGTTAAGTAAGTTTTTAAAAATGAAGGATAAAGAAAATATTGATGTCTCATTTACTTAGACTAGGATGAAACGCCTCGTTAACATTAAAAAGAGAGTACTGTTGTCGGCACTCACCATACGAAACATAATTGCATAAAGTTGCTATGTTATACTGGTCTGTTCTGTGAGTGCAAGATCTTTCTTGATACAGTTGATTCATTTGTTCTACAGCTATAATTAAGCTGCACCATGACTTTTTCTGCGCGTTCAAAACAGCAGTAGTATGTTGCTATGTATGCAGGTAGGTAGATACCTACCTGCATTACATATCAACTTAGTAGTTCAGTTCTAATATCACATTTTATTGTTTATCTTATCATATTTTTGCGTAATCTATGCTATTAATAAATCTGTGCAGAATTTTTGCCTTTGAGAGACCATTTAAAAGACATTGAAGCCTAATTAGTGATTTTAAGAATTTTTGTAAGTGTATAGCTCAGTTTGTGTATTCAAGAGTCACGTGATATGGACGGATTTCATACGTTATTTACCATCTATAATAAAGTGATTTGACCGGCTGACTGTGGTCGAGCCGATTCATTCGTGCTACAACTATAATATACCCCCATAGTCCAATGAAATGGCTATCCGAGACCGGAGAGAGATCAGGAGCACGAATAACGGCTTTACGAGCTTTCCGAGGCAGGGGATTAAAACACCACCAACTTCCTACTACGGGCTGGTACTTAGAAACACCCAACAATTGATTTTGGGACAACCCAGGATTTGAGCCTGGGACCCCGTGGGGTCATGAATACCGTTTACGACCACTAGACCAACGAGGCAGTCAGTGGGTGCCTCATATTAGGAATTTCAGTCGAACTATATTGCAAATAATATTTTATGTTTTTGTTTAACTGTCTGCATTTTGCTTTATTTGCAGTTACTCAGTACTTTTAAAGAACTCCACTACTCAGAAAGTGGTTAGGTAAACTTTGAGTATTAAATTTCAAGGTTCTTGTTTCAGTTTACGTAAGTATACTTAAACCGAGTTGAGAATTCAGTTAGCGCATTTAAAAATTACATAAGTTTCGAATGCGCTACGGATTTCAACAGTGGTACAACTTCACAGAATATAGCGCGACGAGCAGCAGCGTGAAGTAGAAGCTCTGCTTATGCAATTCGTCTGGTGAGTGCACCTGGCTGTAAGCTGATTCCCCCCCCCCCCCCAACCAAGATGGTAGCGGAATGAAATAAGATACTACTCCAGATACTAAGCTTCTGGTGATGAAGAATCCCTTACTGAGCATCCACGACCAAGCTACTCCACTCCTGATCGTGGGTGCTGAGGCTGCTCCGCGTGGGGGTATTTGCCTACATTCCACTCAAAACAAAAACTGCTCGAGGCAAGCTTAGCAACAAGACCAAGGTGACTCCTGCCACGCTATCCTAGGATTTCTGCAACATCAGGGGGCTTCACTCGAACCTAAACGCCGTCGTCACCATCCTAACCGAGACGCAGGTGTCCTCCCCGGATACTACTTCGTATCCCGGGTTACAAATTGGAACACTCCTTTGTGGCTACAGATAGCTACAGATTCCTTGCTACAACAGATCTCATCCGCAGAGATCGTGATTCTTGGCATTTCACGCCTATCACGGGGAATGGCTCGATTCACGTCTTACAGATCATACAAAGAGACCTGTTTATGACTTTGCCTTGGTATATGGTCTGAGACAACTGGTTACTTCAATTACGCGAATTTCAGATGTGGATGATCATGCAAGGTGCATGCCCTTTTGGACCTTCTGCTGACTTCTCATATTCAGATGGTTATCAAGTCTCCGTCGATGCCCCTTTTGCTCCTTGGACCATTGTCTAGTCCGAAGTGTGGTGCTATTCACGCTAACATCACGGTTGCATTCTGCAGGCTACCGCCATGTTTGGTACTATAGGTTGTCCCCTGCACATCACCTGGATGCTTTGCGGTTCACCACTGTATGTTTTACTAGGAGCTTTTGTAGAGAGAAGGCGATTTTTCCGGGCCGATACGACTTAAAAACCTTCAAGAAAAGAGCTTCCTTCTTTCTGAAGGCCGGCTGCGCACGTGCAATTCCCCTGGTGTTGCAGTTGTTCATGGGCAGCGGTAGTCATTTATCATAAGGTGGGCTGCATGCTTGTTTGTCCCCTCTTCTATAAAATAATAATTATGTTTTGATATGTTTCTCCAAAACCAGTGTGCGTGTTGCCAGTGATGATCTACGGAACCGAGAGGTGATCCTTCACTGCTGGCCGTATGAGGACGCTCAAAGTCGCTCAGCGAGCTATGGAGAGGGCTATGCTCGGAGTTTCTCTCTGTTAAACTTAGAAATGAGGATATCCGCAACAGAACCAGAGTGATCGACATAGCCCAAAGGATTAGTAAGCTGAAGTGTCAATGGACAGGCCATATAGCTCGAAGAACCGACAACCGTTGGGGAAGAAGCGTTCTCGAGTGGCAGCCTCGTACCAGTAGGCGAAGTGTAGGGCAACCCCCCCCCCTCCCCACTAGATGGAGTGACGACCTGGTAAGACATGCAGGAAGTCGATGGCTGCAGGTGGCTCAGGATCGTGCTTTGTGGCATACCTTGCGGGAGGCCTATGTTCAGCAGTAGACTTGTGAAGGACCGTAATGATGATGATGATGATGTTTCTCCATATTTGATTTGATTAATATTAAGTTAAAAGAATTAATATGTATGAAATATGCTCAAAGTTGAATTGTCTACCCTAAGTTATTACAAGCAGGGTATCTTTATTTTAATAAAATATTATACACGGTATGATACGTTTCATCCTAGTCTTACGAGGCACGAATGGGTTGACTCGACCGAAAACGGCCATGGTCTCACAGAAAATCAACAAAACAGCAGCACGTAGCTGTTACTTTAGTAACAGCTACGTGCTGCTGTTTTGTATGGTGAGTGGAGAAAACCGGAATTTTTTTACTGGAAATGAGGTATTCCATCTTTGTTCCCAAGTGTGACAATGCATTTTGATTCGTAATCGAGGATAGACGATGAAGTCTATTGGCCTCAGCAACCACTTACCTACCATCAGGTGATCCGTGTGCTTGTTGGTCACC